>JARLTB010000047.1:3305000-3570000 GCA_030141615.1 Unio pictorum | reverse complement strand
CCCAGTCACATTATCTTGACACCAGGCTGACCAGTCATAACACTGACCTTTTAATACTGAGCGTCAAGCGAGGCAGCTGTTAGTAAGTCTTTGATATGACCACGACCTCCCGCTTCCGCAGCAGACGCTCTAACCATTGGACCACCGGAGCGGATTCTATTTCTTGTGGTTAGCTTAGCCTGATTTAAACACGAAAACAATTTTAATTTAAAGAAATGTGTTTCCTCGCAAACTCAAGAGTGATGAATCTATTACTAGTATTTAATTAAGTTAATTGGTAACTAAGGATTTATTGGGGTCTTAAAATCGTTATTGGGTAATTAGGCCGTGGTGGTAATTAAGGGATATTTATATTGAATGTGGTTAGTGTGTTGATGGGTATTGTGGCGACGAGGTTGGTGTTGTTAGGTATTGTGGCAATGAAGATGGTGTTGTTGAGTAATGTGGCGATGAGGATGGTTTTGTTGGGTATTGTGGCGATGAGTATTGTGGCAATGAAGATGGTGTTGTTGGGTATTGTAGAGATGGGTAGCGTGCTGAAATGTAATAAAATTGAGGTCCTTATCATATACAAATACGATATAGCATTCGTACATATACTGAGTGTAACAACATTTACTTAAAATGCTAAATATGAATGTAAAGTTTTAATATTATTATTATTATTATTATTATTATAGAAAAATCACTCACCTGTTGTGGATATCAACTTGTTATGCCTGAAGCCTTAGTAAAACAGGTAAAATAATATCAGATTACAGTCCAAGGTATACATAACTATGTCATAATCAGCAAGTTACTTTCGATTTGAGGTAAAAAAAATAAAGATGATCTAATCGAGGAAGCGCGATTTCGAGTCAGATTCGAGGAGGATTATCTAAAAATGGGTGTTTCGATTTAGGGACAGGTAAAAAAAATACAACAAACTATTTAAAGAGCTTTCTATTTTATCTAAGAATCTGAAACCTTTTATAAATATAGATGATGTAAGTAAAACAATTTCAATTTGGGGTCAAGTACGAAGTTTTTTTAAAAATATATATGTATGGATTTTGGAAAATTTAAATGGATATGTAACAGGTCATTGAAATCCATTGGTGTTATATCCGATGTGGTTGATTAATTCAAAATAATAAAACATCTACAGCCGATTAAAATAAAATTTTGAATTTATTTTTAAAAGATAAGTACGTATAAATGTGACCAAAAAGAATTTAAAATATTGCCATGTACACATCTTTAGAGCCTACACTTAGAATACATGGGCTAGACGGAAAATAGCTATCGATTACTTAAATTTTCGTCATTTGAACATATTTGAAATATGTTTACATTTGTAAGATATAGCTGGCTCAATACACCTTTACTCTTCATTCCGATTGACATTTTTCAGTGTTTATTAAGTTATAAGGAGATGACTTGTGCATCAGTGAATATGTTTTTATTATAGAGTTTAGTGCTTTAAAACAAGACAAGGAGCGACAACAGTATTAATATGGAGTCTAGTAGATAATAATCCAGACTTGAATAATCTTTAAAAACTATTTTGTTAAAGAAATCAATATATATCTCTCCCAATTATAGATTTCACTTGAATTAAATTACAATAGTTCTTCGTGCCTAATTGTTATTATGTGCACGTAATTGAAAATGATGAATTTCTCTTGGAAACTGTGAACATTTGTAAAGAAACAATTCGGCTGTTTTGAAGACCTCCTCACCACCCTCAAAGAAAGAAACCTGAAAATGTATGTCCATATCACTAGAGCCAACAATTTATCTACAACAGTACTGCAGGGAAGCGTCCAGGGTGGCAGAAGGAGTGGTAGATAGAGACGAAAGCGGACTTACAACTTCACAAAATTGATCAGGAAAAGTTTTTCGGAGACACAAGCATTGGCACATGATCGAGACAAGTGGAACGAACTATAAACATGTTAAGCAGCATAGTGCCTCGGTCAAGAGACTGATGATGATGATGATGATGATGATGAGGATGATGATGATGATGATGATGATGATATTTTTTCTAACGCCTTTCCAAGGACACTTTTAAATAGCATCTAGAAAATATGAACATAATTTTTATTCAGCCTAAATTGATACAGCCTAAATTTTAAAGAAAAGCTATTGATGAACGGACATACCGGGATGAGTTAACGGATAGTTACCTATAGTTACAATATTGAGGCAACGATGTCCATGTCCAAGAATCTACACTTTAAATAAAATACATGCACTGTTATATTTAGCCTTTAATAATATTGAAAACAAACTGATTGACCTGGATTCATTTTCAGTTGATTAGGTTTAATCTTGAGCTAATAGCAAGTTAATTTTGATTCACGAAAGCTCTCCAGGATAACAATTTTATTACATATTTAATCATCAGAGACGGGACCTCTTTTATATATATGGGTTTCGTCTACATCAATTTAAGGGTCAATATCTGACCTTAACATTCCCTGATATTAATACAGCATGACACAGGTATAATCAAACACGGGGTATACTTTTAATTCGTTTCAAGCAGGAATCGAACCCTGATGCAAGTAAACGCACATATCGCGCTATATATATATATATATATATATATATATATATATATATATATATATATATATATATATATATATATATATATGTGTGTGTGTGTGTGTGTGTGTGTGTGTGTGTGTGTGTGTGTGTACACAACGGTTATATCTATATAGATATTCGGAAATTATGCTTCTATCTGATAATAAAAAAAGAGGCCTTTTAACAAGCAAATAAAAGCATATACAATCATTCTTAGATAAGAAGAAATAAGGCAACATTATTCAAAACATCAATATAATATAATCTATAACAGCATACCTACAAGTTAATTTAATTCTCGTAAGTTTTGTATTTACATGTTTAGTGATTGAAAGACTCGGGTATTGATTGTTAAAGCGTTCATCTCGACACGTGATAAGCGATCGATCATTTACGTGATGTGTATGGAGTTACTCTTAAGCATATGATACAATCATCAGATCCACAAACAGGGAATGTCATTCACATTTATGTCAATTGATTTGCAGGAAAAGGTAAGTGCGTCTGTAAACGTATGGTACATGAACTATGTCAATCAATTTACAGAAAACCGGAAGTGCGTCTGCACACGAGTTATTTATACAATTAGGCCAAAGAAGGCAAGTGACTCTATCTAATTTGATAAGCCATACAAATAATAAAAACAATATATTTGTCTGTAACATTGTTTGAGATTAGAATGAATCGTTCAGAGGTGAGCCATATCATATGTCATTAATGTCAACTTTAAATGTGGACTTCAATAAAAACAAATTGTGAACATCTACTTTGTATCTGCAGTAGCGGATTTTGCATTAGAAAAAGAGAGGTAGTTCAATTTTGCCATCACATAATGGCACAAAGGTCTTTAAGAGCTCTGGTTTAATTCCTTTGTTATTTTGTTTAGACGCATGATTAGAAGAATCTGAAAGTTGCAGTAACGCTTACATTGCCTAGTGGTGACAATCAATTATCACTCTGTGTGTTGGCGTTGGTAGGTGGGTGGGTGTGGAGTACACTTACTACTGACCTTGATTTGCATTAGGATTCGTATGAAAATGTTTATGAGAGAAAATGGCTAAATTTTCTTCTAAAAGAACATTTCAAAATTTTTACAACGTTATGCACGGTCTGTAGAGATTGCATGGTATCAAATTTGTACAGATACCCAAACATACTAGTGATTTTGATACACAGATTGATACACATAATCTTCATTAGATTAGCACACTTTTGTTTCAATAGTTTCATAACTTGAGAATCCTTAACGCTACCCTGTCGTATATATTTTTGCCATTCCTTTCTATTCTTCCACACGTTATTAGTAAATAAATAGTTTTGCAAATCTTTCTTGCGATCTTTCTCGATGTCTCGAAACGGTTTATTATATTGACATTGCTACGTAACCTACGCAACAATCAGAATCGTTGTACACAGGGGAAATATATTTATTTTGCCAGATCGAGTAGCTTATAATGCGGTCATGGAAAATTCTTGATTTTGTACTTACCGACAAACGAAATTGCTTAGGTGTGTGAAAGGATAGTCTATATTAAATGCTAGTAAACTGTAGTTGTTGAACTTTGAGTGGCTGGAACTGTATGATAACGTTAATTTAAAAATTTATTTCACGTCTGATTTATTTCCAGCATGTGCGAGAAAAGGACAATCGTCTTCAGAGTGATCTAAGGAATAAGAGAGAAAACACAAGAAGCAAGAGGAGGAACAGAAGAGGACTTCAGAAGATGACGCACCCTTCGTAGTCAAGAAATCCTAGAAAAGAAAAGAAAGAAGAAGAAAGTAAAGAGAAGAATGTGACAACTAGGACGAACCCGTGTGGCTGAAGCAATTACAAAAGAGATACAGAGAGGGAAGGAAGAAGAATATTGGCTTTAAGAATGAGTTGTGAAATTTTAAAAACGAATATACCAACGAAAAGCAGATGTCTCGTCTTGATGTTTTATAGTATGGATAAACACACACACACACACACACACACACACACACACATACACCATTCGACCATGATGAAATCAACGCATTTTGGACTATGTAGATTGTCTGATGGATACTATTTTTGAGCTTGTTCATAATAATATCTTTTGCATGATACCCTTTTCGTCTGACAGTAGGCATGGGAACACTACACAAAGCGTCGCTTTGTATTGTATGTAAGGGTATTGGATGGTAGAGGTGGCGTAATGGATAGTATGTTCCTCGTATGGTCTGATAGTTGGTGCATGGAGACTACATAAGGAGCATTTGAATTGTGTGTTGGATTGTATAGCTGGTGTAGTGGTTATGAAGATTTTTGAGAGTTCATCTCATTCTTTTAAATTCTGTACAAGCTTTTTGGATTAAGTGTATGGTGTGTTGAAAGGTATTGTCGGTGTGATCGATAGTGTATTTGTAAGATTTCATTTGGATTGTGTGAAAAATGTGTTGAATGGTATAGCTGGTGTGGTGGATATTACGTTTGTGAGATTTCATCTTCTTCGTTTGCACAATACTTCTCTATCTAATGATAGTAGGTATGGTACTTAAAAGATTACACAAGCAGGTTATTTGTGTGGGTACTGGATTGCATAGATGGTGTGATGGATAGCATGTGTGTGTGGTTTCATCCTAAGCTAACAACAATACACTTTTGAAAGTGTGTATATGGGGTGTTAGATGGCAAAGATGGTGTGATTGATATTATTAATTGATGTAATGGATAGTATGTTTCTGCGATCTGATTTGTTTTCAATACAATGTGTATTTGATAATGTATGGATGGTGTATGTATAGCTTATTAGATGGTATAGATGGTGTGCAATTGTATGTGTGTGTGTTATCTTCTTCTTTTATACTTTAATCTAAGGCAGGACCTTTCGGATTATATGTATGCGTATGAGGTGTTGCTCGCCCACTCTATACACGGTGATGTGTGTGTGTGTCTGTCTGTCTTTCTGTGTGTGCACAGTATGGTAGTGTGACTATAAAACAATCCTGAAAACATATACCTTCCCCAATGTGTGTGTGTGTGTGTGTGTGTGTGTGTGTATGTGTGTGTGTGTGTGTGTGTGAGAAAGAGAGAGAGAGAGAGAGAGAGAGAGAGAGAGAGAGAGAGAGAGAGATTTCATCTGCTTCTCTTACACTCAAACCATAAACAAATTAAGGTGTTTAGGATTGTATTTTCTTGATGGTATAGATGGTGCGTGATTGAATGTTTGTGAGATTTAAATATTCTCTTAGATACTAGGCTAACAAAGGAAGGTTTGGATGGTGTAAGTGTATGGGACGGCTGATAGTGGAAGTGGTGTGTTGGATAGTATTTTTGTGGTGTGATGTATGGTATGTTTGTCTGCTTTAATCTCATTCTCTCAAACTCTAAACTAATACTACGGGTTCTAAATAAAAGGTATGGAAGGTTGAGTGCATAGATAGCGTTGTGTGTGTGTTCGTGTTTGTGTGTATGTGTTCACGAGAGAGTGTATGTTTGTTCGATAGTTTTGTTTCTGGGCATTGGATAGTATAGATGGTGCGATTTTCCAACAAGTTTGGTCTATGAATAGAAGCTAAAGGTTTCCCATAGAATTTCATGCAAGTTGTATTTTAAAATATATAATATTTTTTCCATTGGTCTTTCCTAGAACTAGATGTTATAAATAATGATACTAGCGTTTTTCATAAGATTTACCTACAAACATATTTAGTCCCTATATAACTCGTCCATCCCTATCATCATTTCACATAGCGTTTTACGTACTTACCTATCTACATTAGAGCGTATTGACGTCAAATCGAGCACTGATATTTAGTTCCAGCCCCAATGAAGCCAGATACGTGCAACACTTTTGCCATTTACCGAAGTATCCAGTACCGTGATATCACCAATATTATTTTGCCATTAACACCTAAGTAAAATTCCCATTGTCCTTCGATTTCTTTTTTGTTCTTACTATTGCTTTCCCCCAATGATCCTAAATTGCCCCCATTAACTACTTTAAACCGTAAAAAAATTTCAATGTAAGTTATGAGCCACAAAATTATCTTTAGTTCAGATTTATTGATTAGTAATTGTATTGTTTTTTGATAATTCGCTGATCACTTTTGCTTTTACTTTCTCGTCTCAATTGTATACAGATGCAATTTCCACCACACTAATATTAACAAAGCAATTAATTTGCGGACAATTTATGATGTTGTAATCGCTTCAAGGTTTTGTTCTGCACGTTTTCTTTTATGCCAAATATTTGTACTGTTAATGGACCTTTTCTGTAATTAGGTTGCAAATTATAATTTTTTTATTCGATGTATTTATTAAAATTAAATGGCTTGTTTAGAAAGGACTAACTAGTAAATGTGGCAGCATTTTTCATTAAATGTCGAATTTGCGACAAGTTAGTTGCCGAGAAAGTTAAGAATACTCTAATGCACAACGATTTTTTTCAATCTTATTCATCCACTCTTACAAGTCACAATAATCTCGAACACACGCGGACAGAGGTAGGAAGTGTGAGTGATCTGTGAAAGCGAGGTTATTTATGTATGTATGTATGAATGTGCGTGCGTGCGTGTGTGTGTGTGTGATGTTTAACATAGCTTTATTAATTTTTCATATCGCTACGATGTCTGCAGTGAGGCAGTTTATAGTGATGTCTAGAACTGGGGCATCATGCCGCAGACATGTAGCATGATGTCCCACCCAGTCACATTATCCTGACACCAGGCCGACCAGTCCTAACACTAACCTCTTAATGCTGAGCGCCAAGCGAGTAAACTGGTAGTACCATTTTTGTAATGTATGTATGTATGCAGCGGCGTCGCTAGGGTTGGTGACACCCAGTGCGGTAAACTCATGCTGTCACCCCTCCATATCTCCACCATGGATTTCGTCTTCTTAAAATAAGTCCACAGTATAAAAATGACAAGAAAAAAAGCAAAATAAGCTCTGAATCTCATTCAAATAAGCACCAGACGCTCTGCAGACTGCATGGTGGCACCATGTGCCTGCTAGTCATGTATTTAACTATGATCGGTTATCCGCATATGAAATCCGACCAGACCAAGCAGTGTGTGCTCCGTAAAATTTGCAATTTTTTTGGTGTCACCCCTCTGAGATGGTGTCACCCGGTGCGGTCCGCCCCCGCCCCACCCCCCACGCAACCCCTAGCGACGCAACTGTATGTATGTATGTATGTATGTATGTATGTATGTATGTATGTATGTATGTATGTATGTATGTATGTATGTATGTATGTATGTATGTATGTATGTATTATGTGTGTGTGTGTGTGTGTGTATGTGTGTGTGTGTGTGATAACAAATCGTCGCCACGGTGAAATCGATAATTACGTCCAGGTGAAAAGGTTAACCGCACAAAAAAGAGTCAGCTATCCTCACTAAGAAGATAGAAATGACTGTCAAAATAAAAATAAATGAGCTGAGCAATGAACACAGTCGCTCGAAGTAAACAACTCAGACATAGAAAACCGCACGCAAAGCAAAAAGGATCACAATTACATCCACAACTGCATGGACAACCTAGTCAGTCAAAAACTATCTATAACAAATATAGAACTGCGATACAAACTCGACAGACGAACATGTTATAGAGAGGTATAACTAGATTATGATGTTATGATGATGTTAAAATGATACGTTGTGGACATACACACACACAAACGTACGTATGTACATACATACATACATACATACATACATACATACATACATACATACATACATACATACATACATACATACATACATACATACATACATACATACATACAGACAGAGAAAGAGAGACAGACAGACAGACAGACAGACAGAGACAGACAGACAGACAGACAGAAAATTATAAATATGCACCAGTCAGAACGTAAAGTGTTATCCTTGGATTATATAGAAGAATGCTTGATAATTGTAGGCATAAGTAATATTTAATACGAATTACAAGTTAGATAATTTTTAATTCGTACTCTACGTATACCAGTTCATATCCAGTCACGATTAAGCACACGTCACCAAAATGTAATGCAGCTGAGTCGGTGTTATATGCACCCGTGTGCAGCATACACACTCGCATGACGATTTCTTAGTATTAATTGTTTTGAATATTAATTCTGCCTACTACAGTATATTTGCATCTTTTAGTTAATAACACATCTTACAATAGTATATTGATGCTTAAGTGAAGTTCGACCCTGCATTAAATATATATATATATATATATATATATATATATATATATATATATATATATATATATATATATATATATATTTGTTTTTAACCCTCATGCTGTAGTAATGATTACTTTTCATTACCTATGGTAAAGGCTACCGTATACTAATATATCAATATTTAGATATGTATGTTACCATAGGTTACCGTATACTAAGATATCAATATTTAGATTTATGTGTTACCACACGTTACCGTATACTAATATATCAATATTTAGATATGTGTGTTACCATTGGTTACTGTATACTAATATTTCAATATTTAGATATGTATGTTGCCATATTCATAAAAATAATATTATTCGAGTTTAGTAGCGCATGTCATGTATGAATTATGTAAGAGAATTCTTATGGTTGTACATGGGAACTTGTGCGTTTGGTTTGGTTGCCCAATAATCTGACGGAAGGTCTGTGCGAGTTATGAATTTCCTGGAATATTGGATAGAGCGGCAAGAATTATGTCCCTTGTTGCATTACTTTAAATACAACCGATGTACATACAGGCACGAGACTGCGCAATAGCAAACGGAGGAAGGAGCAGGACGAAATCAAGAGTGACATGAAGAAGGAAGAGGTAAAACAAAGAAGGAATGAGGAGAAAGATTCAAACAGATGAGTAGAATAAACAAAAAATAGTGAATTAACTTGTTAAATGTAGCTTTGGGAACTTTTACCAGTAACTATTTCATCTTTGTATGCTGATGATTGGATTGTGGAGAAAAAAATTAACTGGAGTACGTACGGCTGGACTCGAATGTATCAGTAGAGTGTAATTTTAAACGCTTTTAGATAATTTTACTTTTCAATTGAAGCATTAAGACACATTGCAACCTTTGCCCATGGGTCTCAGACCTACGTACTAAGTAGTATTTTTAGACCATATAAATATACCGTAAAGTGATGATGTATTGTTTCTGTCTAACTTAAACGAATGAAAGTGGATTAGGGTCTCACAATTCTGAATGTAACGAACGACATGGTAGACTAGAATCACCCCCACCTTCCATAGAAAATATGGCGGATAGTAGAATTTTGATTCTGTGTTGTTGAGCGTAGGTTGGTGAGCGAAAATGAAAATCATATATTTGGTATTGAACCAGGACAGATAAGGTCAACATTTCTTATGAAAATGTTTGTTGTATTTCGAATACGTTTGAATGTTTGAAGATATATCCCTTGCACCTATGACAATGCAATAAAATGAATAAGATAAATACCAGGGAACATAACATTTCTTTAATTTATTAGTAACTTTGAGCAAAAGTAAGGTTGTGAGTTTTAATAAATTTAAAGATACGGCTGTAACACTAGGCTTATCTACATTAAAAACAAAACTCAAGTGTGAAGTCTACAAATTCATACCCCTTGCAAGCTTACATAAAATGATCAAACAATATTACGGTAAATTAACTCCTTCATTAAATTTACAAAAATAAATGTTTAAATTCATTAAATGTACAAAATATAAACATAAATTCATTAAATGTACAAAATTTAAATTCATTAAATTTACAAAAACAAATATTTAAATTCATTAAATTTACAAAAATATACATTTAAACATCTTGGTATGACATCGTTCAATACACGTCATTTCTGCTATATGTGCCAAATTATTTAGAGCACTTGCCAATGACTTTGTTCAAAATTGCTATGTACTTTAAAAAATCGAACATGATTTTTCATGGATGCCAATACACTCATACCTGAAAAAAGAAATGACATGGTGTTATTTTCATACTAAATAATCCTAGAACTATCGATTGATTATATATTTCCCATACAACTAAACATTTAAAAACATGATTATATATTTCCCATA
Source organism: Unio pictorum (assembly GCA_030141615.1). Taxonomy (NCBI): domain Eukaryota; kingdom Metazoa; phylum Mollusca; class Bivalvia; order Unionida; family Unionidae; genus Unio; species Unio pictorum. Next base: position 3,559,386 of record JARLTB010000047.1, on the reverse strand, counting down.
TAACTAACAACTTACAAATAATTCCGAATGAAAACATATTGCAAAATTTCTATCATAACAAATTTAAATTAATCATTGGTGCAATACATTTTGATGTAATTCACCACTTAACATTGTATTGCATTTTGTTATGATATAATCTTGATATCAAATTGGCACTTTATTTCGCTATCATGCAAATGTAAAGTTTGTATTATATTGATAATATCTTTAGCTCAGATTGGCGTTCTCTTTAGTTATGATATAATCTTAATATCAAGTTGTTATGATACGATATTTAACTCAGTTTGGCGTTCTCGTTTGCTATGATACGATCTTTAAGCTATTTTGGCACTATATTTTGTTATATTCATTTAAGAAATAAGTTTTTCCCACTGTCATGTATATTTAATCGAATAGTTTGTTAGTTTAATTTCTTTTAAAATTTATTCTGTTACATGGTATTGTAATATAATATTATTTGCTGGTTTGGCTTCTTTTTATAATTAAGTTAAGTTCTCTTTGACTTGATTGATTTTTTTAAACAATTTATTTCATTGATATAAATACCTAATACTTTGTATCTAGTTACTGACCTAAAACACTGTGACAGTTTTGGTAAACAACTTTCTCTTTTTTTCATTCTCTCTCAGAGTAAAAATCATTTAGATGAGTTAAGTTCATACTTGGACTACATGACGCGAGGCACGTTTTAATTGGTAAACAAACTTCTATTTATTCTAGAATTATGACCTCTTGACCCCCATCCTGGAATATTTTCCCGTTTAAGTTAGTCTTGTAACTGATGTTATGATGAGAATTATATGAATCTGTTTTGTATTCTTATTTTCTTCAAATTATTGAATTCAACTGATAGTTTTTTCCAGGTAATAATACAGTGCTCTGATATCTCTTGGACAAAGATATTAACCTGAATTTATATGAAATTCAAAAACTGGAATAATATTTTCTGTGATTCAACAAGATACTGTTGACATATCATTACAACGCTGATTATTACATACGTCATCGCCTTCAAACTTGGATTTTCACTGTAATTCACTTAGAACTTTTTATTGATAGGACTTGTGGATTTTTAATTCTTGGATTACAATTTGGACTTAAATTTCAATACTCTAAGTTCTTTTTCTTATATATTTTACTTTGTAGTCTCGAGAATTAAATTTTATTTGTGAAAGTTTACAAAGCGGGTTGTCTTCACTCTTTTCTGTTACTTATTTTAAGAACATAGACTCATAACGCCCACAGATATGTTCAAGTGCATAATAACAAACATTTTCATGTCGATTTATTGCACGTTGGAACCAAACGTCATACATGCTTGTTCTTTTTGTTGCTTTGGCTTTTGCAGTAATACTATGACATTGTAATACCTCTCAAATTTGACCAGAAGTCCAGTAATGGCAACGCTTTCTCTCTGTTTTGTTGACCACTCAATTATATCTTTTGGATACCCCCAAGCATCAACATAAATAGTAAACCATGTTTCCATTGTGGAGCCGCTAACAATATATGCCCCTGGACAAATACGCACCATCAATGCAACCTTGACAAGGTAGGTTAATCCAGATTTCTTGCTTTTGTAGCTGCAACATCCAATATATAATTGTAAAAGATTGGTCCTGTACTCTGCGTTTCCAATAAACGGTGATTGGTGGGGATATTTTAAATCAAATAGCAATATTAATGCAGACTAACACAGTCAAAGATTTAAGTGCATTCATGTTGTTATCAACATATACACATTATACATATGATTGCATAAGATAATAAACCAAGGCAAATATCCCACAGCTTATGTCATTGCGTTTAGAATATCATGTGATATGCCTTAACACTATTAGTGTTACAGGAATTATACAAATTTGCCAATGCTTCTATGCTGATGGAGCAAAATGTTATCTCGAACGTGAATAAAGCGCACAGGCCAACTTCTTAAATGAGGGCATATGTCGTTAGTCTTTAGTTATTTTAGAAGAATTATTTTGCACTTTCCATATTTGTTAATCTTACACACAAACACACACACACACACATATATATATATATATATATATATATATATATATATATATATATATATATATATATATATATATATATATATATATATATATATATATATATATACATTAATTGATGGCTTACCAGCGAGGACGGGCGTAGCTGTCACTACCAGCATACCATATACTTGGTGATACAAATATCCTCTTCGTGTCATAACCGTGTGGCCCGTTGTTCTCATTGATGTGCCCAGGTAATTCAGATATTGGTCTTCCATGGAAATCTGTGTCACCTAAAGAGAGTATCAAAGTTACAGAAAGGCGGTTGATTACTTTTTCATCTGAGAGTGAAAATACTTTAAGGAGATCTAAATTCGTACTGTACTAAATAACTTGGAAATTATCACAGATTTTCAGTAAGTCAGTTTACCTTTTAAAACTTCAATAAGTTGTCGACATCCGTTCTCAGAGTGGTCAATATCTGATTTGTCCACACTTTAGAATTGTATATTTAATTTATCAATTATGCCTAAGAAAGACACGCATATAAGCTTGTTATCTTACAATAATGTTTCGTATGAAAATTAGAATTGAAAGGCTGTTTTAAAATGGATTATCTATGGATCAAATATTTAAAGAATCATTATTAATTGTACTATTTGATAATATAACCATTCAGGAATTCGCCAATTTTAAATAAAATGTCCTAAACAAAATAAGGACTAAACAAACTTCATTCCAATGAAATAATTACATGACACACATAAAATGTTAAAAACATTTGTGAACAATATGTTTGACATTAAAAATCCTTTTATAATTACCAGGAATTCTAAGACCCAATCGCAAAACTGATTCCAACGCGGCCACTTCTGTTCCGTGGAAACACAGGTCCCATTTATTAGATATTTCTTCTAAAGTCTTTCCTGGCGGGACCCTGTGATGAACAATTCAGCATTTATATCGCATGTATTGGTCTGAAGTATTTTTGAAAATGTATTACCTAACGCAAAGTATATTTGAAAGATTATTTATTCAGGAAACTGTTTTTTTTTTCACTACTCTGTTATCTCAAAATGCCCAAGAAAGATATTAGATATTTCAAAATTTGACGCAGTTAATTAATTCATAAACCTGTGTATGGTATATTTCATTCAAAAGTTAAATTAACATTTTAGTTTGTCTAAACATAAAAACTACTTATTACAAATATTACTGAATTTTTAATTTGAAAGCGTTTAAATTAAATTTTTTTTCTGATTACAATGGACATTGATGATAAAAGTAACCTGTTATTTTCATATTTATATCTTACCTTACGTTGACTCTGAAGAAATACCAATCCACAGGGTAATTGTAATCGGTGAAGCCGGCACTTCCGTAATACGTTTTGCACTCATCACAGTAGCAGACATGGCCATCACGCTTTAGGAACCCATCTATTGTATATATTAGAGAGGAAGTAGATCAATCTAACAATTCAAAAACGAGATGACATACATACATGCATACATACATACATACATACATACATGCATACATGCATGCATGCATGCATGCATGCATGCATCCATGCATGCATCCATCCATCCATCCATCCATCTATCCATACATAGATCCATCCATACAACCAGAAATAATATAACCAATGAAATTTTGAATAGTTTTTTGCACTCTCGGTTTAACTGAAGATCGTTTGAATACCTCGCAATTATCATAACCATTCCCGATCTAGTTAACAATTATCATAACCATTCCCGAACTACCATAACCATTCCCTAACTAGTTAGCAATTATCATAACCATTCCCGAACTAGTTAGCAATTACCATAACCATTCCCGATCTAGTTAACAATTATCATAACCATTCCCGAACTAGTCAACAATTACCATAACCATTCCCGATCTAGTAAACAATTACCATAACCATTCCCGAACTACCATAACCATTCCCGAACTAGTTAACAATTATCATAACCATTCCCGAACTAGTTAACAATTACCATAACCATTCCCGAACTACCATAATCATTCCCGATCTAGTTAACAATTACCATAACCATTCCCGAACTACCATAACCATTCCCGAACTAGTTAACAATTATCATAACAATTCCCGAACTAATTACCATAACCATTCCCGGTCTAGTTAACAATTATCATAATCATTCCCGAACTAGTCAACAATTACCATAACCATTCCCGATCTAGTTAACAATTACCATAACCATTCCCGAACTAACATAACCATTCCCGAACTAGTTAACAATTACCATAACCATTCCCGAACTAGTTAACAATTACCATAACCATTCCCGAACTACCATAACCATTCCCGAACTAGTTAACAATTGCCATAACCATTTCCGAACTAGTTAACAATTGCTATAACCATTTCCGATCTAGTTAACAATTACCATAACCATTCCCAAACCAGTTAATACTTTAGCAACTAAGTAAAGAAGATGCCTCAGTTTTTTCTTCTTCTTCAAAGCATAGTACGAGATGTGACTTCAGAATCCATCTTTACAGAGGTATATGGATACATCTAGTTTAATGTAAAATCACATTTTCACAGCTATACGATGTGTGTATCGTTTGCTTTCATTATTTCAAAGATCATTATTATGCGTCTTTTGAATACAGGCTGAATGTTACAGTAGACGAAAAGGGAATAATGAAATGCAATAATAAAATGTAATAATAGTAATGACAATAGTAGTAATCGTATCACCACTACAACTACTAAAACTATTACTACTACTACAATAACTACTACTACTACAACTAATAATAGTACAAATATATGCTACGTTGTTTATACATGTTCGATGGTTATGTAGATCAGAACTTAACGCATTTATGATACCTAAAGATGACCAAGAGCAAACTGTGGTAAAATCAGTCATTGACTTTAAGACCTTTGATTAAGTCTGAATAATATTGTGAAAGAATTTAGAACCATTTTAAGTCTGTTATTGCTAGAGAATCTACTCATTTTTATTAGGTCTGAATAATATTTTGATAGAATGTAAGACCTATTTGAATTCTAAATAAAGATCTATCAATTAGATTCTCGGCGAACATGGGGAAATTCCTATGGAAGAAGTTAGAATATGGAGATAATCAGGGAACATACAATTATTATAGTTGGAAAATAATGTATGACATCAAGACAGCGAGTTGAGTGACCAAGTTTGATGATGGTGCAATTAAAATAATTTCATTTACTTAAAGATATGTGTTAATGATTTCAGTACAGCATTTGAAACTGTGCCTACAAGATGAACATATATATTCCTTATACATAAATCGCTAATATATGTATGATTCAATCTCAAAACAGAGGTGTACTTGATTGGCAGCAAACTCTCAGGAAGTGTTCACAGAAATTGGCAATGAAATACTACATGTTTTTAAGAGCTCAAGTTATATATTTCTTGCTGGTGATTATTATGCCATAACTGCTTATCTATCAGATATTTTAAAAAATTTATTTACTCAAACCATCCTGAAAATTTCAGTCTCGATAATGATACAACAAATTGAAAGGGATGGAGGGGGAGATTCCGGATAAATATGCGATACATCAGACCCGAAACTTGTAAACAAAAATGGAGCAATGTATGTATGTATTTATCGATTTTGTTTGTAAAAAGCAGTATGTAAATTTGTAACAGAATAGTCGACTTGGGAGTTGGAAAATTTACATCAGGCTCCAATGTCGTCAGTAACTAACATGTTACAAATTTAAGGAACCTGATATTTTTAAAACAATTAAAGTACCTGATTTAAGCCCTTCGATCTTTTTCAGATATTAAATTAGACGTTTTGAGTTACATGTACCTAATAATAAAATAGAACTAAACGACTGTCTAATTTGGAAAGGAACACACATTATATATAATAATTATACTATTGCTGAAACTTCTCAAGAAATGTGAGATGACACGCGGCGATGTAAACTCAAAGATCAACGACATAAGTTACATTTATATTATCTTTGCCGAACTGAGTTTGGCTCATGACGGACACAACGGTGCGCGTTCTTCTGAAAATAAGCTGCCTCTAAGCTTTGGTGTACAAATGAGAGTATGAAATATGTAAAAATCAAATAAGCCAATAGCTACCGTAAGAAAACGCTTGCAAATCATTATTTTCGTCATAAAAAGAGCATTTCAATGAAAAGTACAGACTTTTCACTCAAAATATCCAAAGAGATGGTGCTAGGGGTGGATGTCATGATGCAGTTACAGTAAAATAAATATTAAAAGTTGTTAACAATCTACAAAAAACACGGATGTTCTATTGAATATATATATATATATATATATATATATATATATATATATATATATATATATATACATATATATATATACTTTTTCATGCAAAACTTTCAATTGTAATCTTCAAAGTTTCAAAGCTGGATTAGAATCTGAGGATTGCTTTAAATGTGTTATTGTGTGTCAATGTATAAATATATAGGTGACAAAACCGATCTATCCAGTTATGGACCTATTACTGTAATTAGCATATGTTTTGATGATTTCACATGGTTTAATGTTCATGATGATAATAGATTCAGTTTTTAGACTCAAGGTGGAACCGGGAAGGGCTATTCTATAACAGACAATTCCTGATCTTATTATTTATCGGAAAATAAATGTATATTTGATGATTTTAAAAGTGTTTTGCTGCTGCATTGAGAGTTGGATTATTGCAAAAATTGTATTCTTTAGCATTGGAATGTACTAAAATATTATATCGAGTATGCATAACGATATAAAAATCATCTGTCCATGCAAGCAATGAACTTTCCAACCGCTTGTCAATCCTTTGACATGTATGCTGGGGTGAAACGTCAGAGTCTAACTTCCAATGAAGGATTTGCAGAACCAGCCTTGAGTAGTCGTTTAGTAAAGGGATTAGAAAACTTAAAGGGCCTTTGATCAGGCTATACCTGCCTTATATAGATAGGATGATGTCTTATCTTCTCAGTAAGTGTTAGTATAACAGTCTTACGTCTTTAATCCGCCCACAAATAAATCTTAAGAAACTGCCATCTATTCTAATCCTTCAGGAACATGTATCGTAAACAGATGACCAAGATATAGTCGAATATATTTATTTGTTTTCACTTAACAAATTATCTTATGTGATTCACAAACACAAAGGCTTTTCTGTTCTCTCAAATACATGTATTCATGCCTAAAACGTACTTGATTTTTAGTTTCGTGTGATTTTCATTGTTTTTTTATAACGTGTATCTAAATTCAGACAAACGACAAGGATGAATTTGGCAAAAATCTACTTTTTCGTTTCTATCTTTTCTTTCTCTGTAAGTGGGTAAGACGTTAAATCTGATTGACTTAATGGTATTATTAATTATTAATTAATTATTGAGCAGAAACACAATATTTTAAAAGGTGTAATCCTAACGAAATAGAATGATTATCAGTACAACAATACTTTACAGTATGTCGGTATACCTATCTGTGTATCGTCACATAAAATTGTATGGCTTCCTTAAACTATCTCCTCAGTTTTGAAAACTGTGAATTAACTATATCTGGCATGCATTGTAAGGTCATTGAAGTTTCTTTTTCGATTTTATACATTTGAAACCTTTCCTGAATAAATGTTTACGTTCATAATACACATCATGAAAATCTTTTATTTTTACTTTGGGAGAAACAAGTGTGAAGGTAATTATTATGGCATTGGCAGATATGTCACTAATTGTTTGTAAGATAGTCGTGAAATATTATGACCTATGAATTGATATAGTAGTCGACGTGGAAGAACGTGTTGATAAACTCACGTTTTATCAATTCAGATTTTTTTGGTATAGGTGTTAAATCTGATACTGCTGGACGATCACGTGATGCGGTGGTCAATGTAATGTTATGATCTGAAAGTATACTAAAGTTTTCCAGTTCTGTTGAAAATGGAAAATGATACTCGATATATAAAAAAAACCTGCAGCGATTGTGAACCATGCTATGAACGAAGCCAGCATAACAAAAAACGACATAATCCGAAGTTCGTCATTCTCAAAATAGATCTAATGAAGATGGAATCGAACATTCTTATTTTACCTTTATGAGATGCCATTGTACCAGCTTATGGCATTTTATTATTCATGTGTGCAGCTGTGTTGTATAATTTTGGAATTTATGCTTTCTTCGTCATCTTAATCGAATCACGTCCATCTGTGAATCCCGTTTTTCCACATGATACATTGTTTATGTTCTGACACATAAGTCACGAGTTTTACAAAAGTTCATCGGTTTCTTCATTAACAGCGAGAATGTTTTCGGAATATATATGTATATTTAAAGCAACTTCAACAGACATTAAATAACTCCAAAGCAGCGGAGTCACTCTGCCTGATGTGAAATTTACAGTTATGCTATCTTTGAAATGCTCGGTATGTGCAGCACATGTGTTGTTTGTAAGGACAATACAGTTCTGGGTATTGTTATAACTTAAAGTAGTTCTCATAATGTAATTGCAATGATAGGATAATAATTGTTATCGTAAGCATTAACGCAGTTTCTTTTCCTCTTCTTTTCTCTTATTCTTTCTATTCATCAGTGGCAGTAGTAGGATAAGAAGGAGGAGGAGTAACTGGTTGCATTCTTGTCACTGTGGTATTGTGGTTGGCACATGTTCAAAACAATGAACTGTACTTGTTCATAATTATACGTTTTACTTACATGGTAAATTCAACGATTCTATGAATCTTCGAGCCAGATTTTCCAAAAGGCACATTATTCCTTGATTCTGAAATGAATTTCTTGCATTATATAATTCTATAAAAGTATGCGAAAGAATACACTTTAGTAGTATTTATAGGACGCGGTAGTTAGAAGAGCTTCCGCTATTAGTATCAAATGCACGATCAATAGTTTCGTCATCCTTGTGGAGCCTAGAAACCGATGCTAGATGTATTTGAGTAAACATATGGAAATATCCGTCTTTTCCAAGTTATGACACGTGGACATACAAGTGAGTTAAACCTATAATGTTAATAACAGTGGTATATCGTTGAATTGATTGTTGGGTATGGATGTTGAATAGGAATCTTAGTAGTTACCAAACTATGAGCAGGAGAATGCTTCAGAAGTGTTATATATGTTTTATGTGCATTCGCTGACATCCACCCACCAGGAGATAAATCAAAATGTATGCATTACTATGCATATAATATGTAACTCTAATCATATCCCAGGGTTCAAGATTTCTGTATGTAAAGTGTTGCTTGAGAACATCTTTACATATGTACAGCCTATGCTAAAGATGTAAATGTCTCTCTCGATGGCAAAAGTCAATGATTTCTCTCAATGTGTCTTCGTCCCCAATCTCGCCCACTGTACCCTCATTCCCAATCCCTCTCAATGTGTTTCCTTATTTCAAATCTCTGTCAATGCGTCTCCATCTCCAATTTCTCTCTCGATATCCCCATCTCCACTTTCTGTAAATATGTCACCATCCCCATTCTATGTCTAAACTGCTTGCAGGCCCGCACCTAGGAAATTCTGGGCCCAAGGCAGCTGACAGAGTTCGGGCCCCTTTCGTGTTTCAAATATGTGCGTATTTGTGCCTATCTAGCTCGGGCCCCTGACAAGTGCCATGGGTGCCCCCCCCCCCAGGTGCGGGCCTGCTGCTTGACTATGTAATTAATATAATTCAACCAAATCAATCAATTCTACATGAGTAATACATACTATCACTGTGCGGTTTAGTTTCATCTGTACTTACAAGTTATGAGACAATGAATATATACGATTTTCACTCTATGTGTCATAACGTCTAGACAGACTCAAATATGTAAAAGAGATAATGCGTGTTAGTACTTTTCGTTTTGTACCACTGAGGAGCATATTTAGGTATTGACTAAAAGCTGTTTTACTAAGTAGTCAAACATTTTTAAACACAGATTATATATATATATATATATATATATATATATATATATATATATATATATATATAGAGAGAGAGAGAGAGAGAGAGAGAGAGAGAGAGAGTTATATTGATTTTAAACAAAAATGAATGCGTAGTGACAGTTCCAAAGTTAGAATAAGCTACCACTAGTACAAGTATGTCTTTCACACTGACTCAATCGTACGGTTATGATCGATAAATTCCCTGTTCTATAAATAAATTACTTACCGGAAAACCCAAGCAAGTATTAATAACGTGAATGACTCGTTAATACAAAAATACACATTTATGACTATTGCCGAATAACGTAAAAATAGCACCATGATATATTTCAACATCTTCGTAATATCTAATTAACTGTAAATTCAGACTTAATAACCAGATAAAAGTTAAATCTGTATCGTGTATTATTTAGTGTTTACTGCTAAGGTACGGTTATGATGATCAATGAATTCTTGTTTTCTTTTAAATGCAGTGGATAAATGGACAATGCTGCGTTTATATTATATTTGTCTTGAAAATGGATAAGGAGTAGGTGGGTATATGAGGATGACATCGCAGGGGTGGACAGGATGTTCTTTTCTGAAATGTTATAAAATGAGACACTGGCTCTGTAACCATCCATAATCATGTAGAACATAACAATTGCTTCCCATATTTTACATGAATAAAAAGTTTCAAATACGTATTGTTCTTTATATCGCTACTCACCTTGTGTAGATATTAACTTGTCAATGCCTGAAACCGTAAAACAGCTTATAAATCCTCCGCATCGGGCGAAGGTATACGCACATATGTCATAATTGGCAGATCTATTTGGATTTGGAGCCAGGTAAAAAATAGCGATGATCTAATAAGGAAATTCAATTTTGAGTCAGGTAATTTTCTAAGAAAATAAGTTTCGATTTGGGATCTGATATAGAAATCGTATCTGTGCATTAAAGTTTTAATTTAGGGACACGTGAAAAATAAATTTATTTATATTAAAATCGTGAAAGCACGCTGCATCTTGATAATGGTGTAATTACAAACGGAGTGGACACTTTGTACAGCAACCATGTCAGTGATCTGCTGAACTATTTCAATTATCTAATTTCCTCAAAACAGATTAACTGCATGAACTGCTGAAGATTGTGCTTAACATGGCACCCAGACCTCTTACAGACTGTTTTCAAACATTACAGATCAACTTGAAACCTGGACCTGTAACTTGGTAGTGGTCTCGGTAATTATTTATTATGTATTTAGAGTCCATGGCTGGGAACCAGAAATACAACACGCTACCAGTATTCAAAATTTTAAGCAAACAAACGTGTCCACTACCCACGATCTTAAATAGATTCATTGCGATGTTTATATCCTATGATAACAGGTGCATTATGTTTTAAATATGTATGACCTGTGATAAAAAGTGCATCAGATTTTAAAGTGTATCACCTATGATAACAGGTGCATCATATTTTAAATATGTATAACCTGTGATAAATAATGGATCATGTTTTAAATGTGTATGACATGTGATAAATAATGGACCATTTTTTAAATATGTATGACCTGTGATAAATAGCGATTCCTGTTTCAACTGTTTTTGCTCTTTCAAATTTGTGTCTGTTTCATTTGCGATAAATAATGTACCGGTATACATTTTATATCTGTGCATTTGCATCTTCCATCACAAGTATAGTTCAAATTAGTTGCATCACTCTCTCTCTCTCTCTCTCTCTCTCTCTCTCTCTCTCTCTCTCTCTCTCTCTCTCTTATATTAGTATAACCTAATTAGATCATTTAGTGTACAGCGAGATTTGAATGAATAATTCAGAAGACGGTAAATAATCACGCAGATTTCAATATAACTTGTAGATTGAAAATGTAGAATAGATCGCTATACTTGTTTTTACTAGATAACAGACTCGATCTCCTTTTAAACTCAAAGCACCGTTTTGTTTACAGTAATACTTTACAAATGTGAATCCAAATTCCATTTATTTTCCTAAAGGTTTGCATAGTATCATTCGAGTATTCTGAAGAATATTGAGAGAGAGAGAGAGAGAGAGAGAGAGAGAGAGAGAGAGAGAGAGAGAGAGAGAGAGAGAAAGATGTTGCATATATGACTACATTGTAAACTAAAATAAACAATTAAACCTACAATGACAGGAACAGCAGGACAACCAACATAACATCCCTATAATAACTCAATCACCCCTTTAACCTTAATAATAATAATAATAATAATAATAATAATAATAATAATAAAAATAATAATAATTATCATAACAATGTTTAAGAAATGTCAGCAATCCATCACCAAAAACTAAATGAAAAAAAACATAGCACCATGTAATTAAATTAACTTATTCTTCCTACATTTTGTAGCTATTGTTAAAGACATTAGTGATGTAAAGACTCGGGTATTGTTCAAAATAATGACCATTGCGTCATCTCTACACATAATTGGCGAATATTTGTATGATGTATTTATAGAGTTAATCTCACATATGGCATAGTCATTAGATCAATAAATAGGACATATGTAAACATTCGTGTCAGTTGACTTACAGAAATAGGCAAGTACGTCTGTATACGCATGATTTATGAAATACGTCAGTCGATTTACGGAAAACCGGAATTACGTCTGCACATATCTGATTCATGAAATTCGAGCAAAAAAGGAAAATGACTCTATATTCATGCTTGTATAACCCAAGCTGTTAATAAAGTCAATGTGTTTGTCTAAGACTGTTCGACGTTAGAATGTACCTTTATAGGTGAGCCTTAACACGTATTCATTAACTGAAATGCATTTATGGACTAGATAGTGAAACACATATTATGTCTGTGTAGTAGTGGATTTGCCATTATAAAAATAGAAAAGAAACGAAAATGGCTCTAGTACAAATTTGCCATTACTTAGAGACGAAAAGGTTTTTAACAACTGAATAGTTTAAAAGCTTTGTTCTTGGCAGATGCTGAGAGGACATGGCGATTTGCGCTATTCTTTATTTTGACAGTGCCTATTAGTGGCAACAAAGTTTTGTATCTGCCAATCTGTGTGTGTGTTGACGTTCGTAGGTGCTGGGTTGGTGGCGGTGTATTAAAATTACTAGTGATTTTGATTTTCATCATGGTTTGTATGAAAATGTTCATATGAGAAAATGGCTACATTTTATTCTTGCTGAAACATTTCAAGATAATTACAGAAATTGTATAGTATCAGATTTGATCAGTCACATGATCAAAAACAGGTGGCTTGTAACAAATCTTGATAGAAGCCAGTTTCATTATTTCACAACTTTTGGAATCCCTAACAACAGCTTGGGATAAACTCGTTCAGCCCATTTTACTCCATTTACCCCCCCCCCCCGGTCTATTCAGCCTCCCGTTATGAGTAATTAAATAACTGTGTATATCTCTCTTGCTAATCTCTCTTGATTTCTCGGCAAAACATGATTGGCTGTATTAACATTTCTGTATAACCTACTCAATCATCAGAATATCATTCACGATGTGTTCACTGTATATAATCACTGCTCATGAGTAATTTCTTTTGGATACTTTGGCTCCTTAATATTATTTTTTTTTAACAGCATAATCTTCAATTTCACTGTTGAATCGGTGTTTTACAGACTGCTATGACCGATTTCGTATTTATACAATAATGAAGTTGAATTTAAAGTGACACCAGCCATAAAGGTCATTTGGTCACTGGTTTAAACCATCGTTTAGTCTATATGATGGTCTGTTTCCTGTGGGGAAGGAATGTTACCACATCCCCACGAGCATTTAACGCACAAAGTGCGCTTGTTAAGTTTGGTAGTCATGTCATACCACTAAAAAGTGGCTAATGACATGAAAGTAAGACCCTGGGTTAGTGGGAATAGACCCAACCCACACTCAACAGTATCAACCAATCAGGTACTTTGTAACTGAGGTGCAATGACACCAAATTATAGCGAGAGAAAAATAGTTTTCTCATATCGCTATGTTGATGGGTTCTGGGCGAGGAAAAGGAGGAAAAGGTCACGGAGGTCGGCCAGCCGATGTTGTAGATGGATGTCGTTTACGCCCTGGAACGCCCTATAGCCATATTTATTTCAAATTCAGTCCAGTTTTACTAAGGGACAAATTAAAGCCAATATTGTGTCAGCCACCTGTGCAATTGAGTCAAATTCAATAAGTTGTAAAATTTTCCTAGCGCTTAACATACCAATGTTTCTAGTACATAGTGTACATATTATAGGTCCCTAACAAATTTTAAACTAAAATGTCTATGAGACATATATAGGTGAGTCACTGTTAGGTTAGAATAGATTGTAAATTTTGAAGCGGTGTTTCAAAATGATCATGTCAGATTTTTCAATAGAGCTTGTTCCAATAGAGTTCTCGTACCAAATGAGAATTCGAAAAAAAATAAATGGCAATGAATTTAGCTTTTAAAAGGGCTGGTACTCATCTTTCCTCCTCCCGGGTTATTCTTGGAAAGTAAATTCCGTGGCGGGAGGCGATATAGGCTCCTGTGTCAAATATGTGGTGTAGAGGTCAGTCTTCAAAGGCCATATAATAGTGTCTGGTGAGGATTTTGAGGGCGAAGTGCCATTGCTGGATTCTTGGTGGCGAAGTCTGTAACTACCGGAACCCTACGTATGTCACCGCTGAGATGAAGCTGGCAGCTTTTCTCTTGTCATTCAAGAGTGAAGTTAGTCCCAGTTCGTCACAGAGCTTCCCCATTAGTTTTTCCTTAGCTTTTTCAGGCATCCTCGCCGTCTTCACCGGTGACTCCCATCTTTCCTTTGGGGTGGCCTCCTCTAATTTTTTATCCAGGTTCGTTGCCACGCCTGGTGAATGAGTGGGGGTGGATGTCGATGTTTTAATCACCCCCTTCCCTTTCTTTGGCGGGGGTTGTGGTGGTGGTGGTGATGGTTCTGATTCAGGCTCGATTATAAGTGACGAAGCAATCTCCGCCGTCTCCGTAGCAGTAAAAATCGCCTGAAGTTGTGTAGATAGCACTGTTATCTGTTCCTGAAGTACCTTTTTTGTAGCCCCCTGTACAGTAGTTTCCGTTGCTGGAGTCGTGGGGGCCGGTTCCTCAAGCAGCAGGGGGGAGTGAACCCTACATTTGCCCGAGACATCATTTGCTTTAAATCTAACAAACATCTCGAGAGAATTTATTCGAATCCTTCTTTTTCAACCAAAAAAAGAAGGATTACTCGCTCGAAACATAAGTTTTTCGCAAATCATACTCCAAGACCGTTTTCATCGTTTAGTCAAAATACGTCTCGTCGTGATGTCATCGCCCCCCCCCCCCCTGCTGCTATGGGTTAACAAAAATCATTTACGATTTCAACCAAATATTTGATCGAGTCCGATACGAAAATCATTTAACATGAAAATCATTTATGATGAAAGTCCTTAGGACGAAACTCCTTTTCAGGATTTCACAAACAAACTAATCGCTAACACCTCCTCTTGTAGATCAATTAAATTATTTGACTGGTCGGTGAGTCGTAAATTAATTCTCGTCAGCGAGTTATTATGGCATCGCATATAGACAGGATTAATTGGGTTTTCAATAATTAGGAATCCTGGAGGAGCTGTTGGTGCAAACGAATAAAGAATATATCCTTGCTGAGCTTGGTTTGATTGCTCTAGATTAATTTGATAGCTTCCTTCAATTGCATCACATACTAAATTGAGCGCAATCACCGCTGAAATATTTACATTGTGCGGGGCAATATGCCTACCGCCGCCATCTGGGTCATTATTATATTTGAGGATAATTGAATCTTGCACTTGTAATACCTTGATAACATTTCTAACAGATTATTTTAGTTCCTCAGCGTTATATCCGGGAAACTTGAAATTATGTAGATCGGCTTCTGTGATATTGTAACCGGTTAGGAATCGTTGTTTATTGTCGCTGTTGTCATTAATTATTTTTTTGAATAATTCGTTCGTTGATATATTCCGTATCAGATACAAGCTGATTTAATATTTCAACGTGTTTTCGCGATTTTGTTTGCCGTAGTTGTTCTAGTTGTGTTTCATGTAATTGATTAATTTCATTAAAATAACCAGTGATGTCAGTTAGCGTAAATGAAATAGTAACAGTTGACTCATCTGTTCTTTTAATGATAAAATCCCATTGCAACGTGTTTTTGTTGGTAAATACGAATCTATCGGCGATTTTTACTCTTCTTATATCAGATATATCATCTCGATATACGGGATTGATTTCATGATATGATTGTACATCTGTGGTTAAGTCGGCGGTTCCGGGTGGTTTTTCATTCCATCCTAACACTGTTCTTAACGATCTGTTATAGATATCTACGGCATACTCAGGGGAGTTTATTTCGATCGACGACGAGAGTGTCGGTTCATGAACTTTAATAGCTATGCTTGATTCTTTTCCAGTGCTTGATTCTTTTCCAGTGATTGATTTTATTCTACGCTGAATTTCATCATCGATTTGCTCAATTTGGTAACGAAACAGTTTTCCACGCTGGAGTACCATCGGGGTTATTCCACAAAAACCTTAACGAGTTATTCGGTTGCTGACCGCCAAATTCAACCGATCTGATATTAGGCCAGCTATGATATACTCGTAATTTTGCCAGCGCGATCTCGCGTATTGGAATCGGAGAAGGAAAGTTCACACTAAATTGTGGGTTTGTTGATGTTATTGATATCATGCTTGAGTGGTATTCTCCGCGATTCGTTCAATGCCTGGAATTGAGGTTTTCATTTCGCAATGACTTTCAATGACCTTAGCTGACCTTGCGAACTTGATAATGGCGATCAGGGACACGAACGAGAGTGAGATGTGACATGTGAGAGTGATATGTATGTATATATGTATGTATGCATATATGTGTGTGTGTATGTATGTATGTATGTATGTATGTATGTATGTATGTATGTATGTATGTATGTATGTATGTATGTATGTATGTATGTATGTATGTATGTCGACTTCCAACGGACAAATAGGGGGGAATGAGGATGTACAAATTCGCGGTGAACGTGATAGGTGTTTCAACCTGCTACCTAAGCCGACGGGGGAGAATCTACTTTAAATGACACGCAGTAACGGTGCAGTGATGTTTCCCACCACGTTGTCATCCACCACACCGGAGTACACAAAGCTCAATTAAATTTCTTGTTCAGTTCTACCTGGAATCGAAAATTCGACTCAAAAGATATGTCGTAAAAGGGTGGTACGGGTCCACTTCAGCATCGTGATCTCCACCCACATTGTCAAACAATTCAGGATAAAATGTAATGGACAACACTTTGCTCTCCTTAAATTTCATCAGCAGGGCCAATTTATGGTGCTCGATCATGGCAGGTCTTTTGTCCAAAACCTTGTCAAACACAACATTCAACATGGCAACAATCGTATTCACTATATGTTGACTACTAAAATAAGAGCCTGCGGAAAATGTCAAGTGACAGGTGGTCTGTTTAGTTTGGGGGTTCAGTGTTTTTGTATGAAATTTTACATGTACATTTATGAAGTTTTGCACTTGCTCGTCATTAACTTGACCAAAAAAAAGTTTTCATTTTCGATGATGTTTAAGGTTTATCATCCACCACATTTGAATACACAAAGCTCAGTTTCATCCTTGGTTCAGTTCTACCTAGAATCGAAAATACATTTTCCATGATGTTTTAGGTCTGTGTAGAGTTAATGATTCCGACCATAGCTACTTCCCAATGGGTTTCGTGATCCACTTGGATGACCTGTGGTCATTTAGCCGTGAAACAGCTTAATGTGTTTTGGGGGACTCCTCCATGGAACTGTCTCTGGGTAACATCAAGCAAAATTGGTTGTTGATAATTCCAAAGTTCTACAGTCCAAGGGGTCGCTCAAGGTCAGAGGAGTGTCTAATAGAGGATTGGTGTTATTGTTTTTTAGTGCTTGTGACTGTTGGTATGGTAACTGACTTTGCATTTGTAGAGCTTCCACAGAAAAACCGGGAGAAGCAGTGGTCATTGCAATAATGGTGCCTTAGGCTGTGTTCAAGGCATTATGTTCTTTTTATAGTCGATGACATGCGAAGCGTCGATCTAAGAATCAAAACTGGGAGAATATCCTTTCCAACGTCCTTTGACTTCTTTGACACGATGTTTTCAACTTTTCGGGTTCTTCGATTGAAAATGCTTCTGATGTTGTACAACGCGTCTTTTTTTTGGTTATTCGTTGTAACTCGGGCAAGTAAAACGTCCTTTTAACATTTCCCCTTTCATGTATTTCAATTTTTAGATGGTAGGACGACGACCACTCACTCGTCCAGTGACATGAAATAATCTGGTGGTCCAGATGGGTAATTAACTTTTGTCGAAAATGTGTTTGGTCTTGCCAATGTGCACCCAATCTCCCGTAGTCAACACTGCGTCTTTCCTGGAGACAGCCTCAGTCCCAAAAAGGCGCTCAAAGACGGCCACGTCGTTATCGTGAGTCATTTCTTGTCGGGCACATCTGATGCTCCGATGGTATAATTGGTTGTATTATTCGCCTAGGTGCGGTAAGATGTCCATGTAATCGAGTATTAATGCACAAATTATTTCCACGTGCATTCTTTCAAGGTGCATTGTAAACGTTCAACGTTAGGGTTTCTTGGTGGTGAACAAATGATTTTGGTTCAGCATTTAGGTGCCTTTGTAGGTTTGCCATCATACAGGGTGACGACCACTTTGTTTCAACGCGTTTTAGCGCTCGCACTAACTCAGTGCTCGATTGGGAAGTCAATGGCACCACCCCGTCAAATTTGGAGAATACTTCGATGACACAAAACAATTAGTTGTCGCCACGAATGGTGGTGGCCACATGAGAGACATCGGATAAATCTGCTTGACATTGATAATCGATGGCATCGACACGAGTGCAACTTCTGGAAAAATTTTGTCAAACGGGTTTGTGTAAGGTGCACTTGGCTTGTTCTTGTAACCATCGTTGCACTTGAGGTAAACGTACACTTTTCAGTCGGGTTTTGACAGCAAAATACAATTTCTGAACTTCTCCATAACCCACAGGATGGGATGGATCGTAGTAAATG
Organism: Unio pictorum; assembly: GCA_030141615.1. Taxonomy (NCBI): domain Eukaryota; kingdom Metazoa; phylum Mollusca; class Bivalvia; order Unionida; family Unionidae; genus Unio; species Unio pictorum. The sequence goes on along the minus strand of JARLTB010000047.1, from coordinate 3,540,374 downwards.
CTGGCTAACAAGTTCTCTATCAGGACACATTCGTTTCTAATAGGTTGCCCACTCTTCATTGATGCTACTCTGAATGGGCGATGTGGTGGTTTGGAAATGGCTTTACGTGCTCGATGTAACACGTTAGCAGAAGTCGAGAATAGCGATGGTAATTGCATGGCTTTGGTCCTCTTTTCCTTTTTCACTTCTGGTTTCCGTTTTTTATTTTTCTTCTGTCTTCTTAGCCCAAGCTTTGAATTATTCTCATTAGTTTGTTTGTTTGATTAGGATTTTTAACGTAGCTTTAACAATTTTTCAGTCATATCGCTACGATGTCTGCAGTGAGGCAGTTTATAGTGATGTCTAGCACTGAGACATCATGCCGCAGACATGTAGCATGATGTCTCACCCAGTCACATTATCCTGACACCAGGCCGACCAGTCCTAACACTAACCTCTTAATGCTGAGCGTCAAGCGAGGCAGCTGTTAGTACCATTTTTGTAAGTCTTTGGTATGACTCGGCCGGGGATCGAACCGACGACCTCCCGCTTCCGGGGCGGACGCTCTAACCACTAGGCCACCGGAGCGGTATATATTCTCATTAGAGTATGGGGGAAGGGGTCAGCAATAACGCTGCGATCTTTATAGGGATGGGAGCTGCTGGCGGTGCTTGAAAGACTTCTCAAGCCTCTTCGTCTTCACGCATCATTGGTGCTGCGTCTGTCTTGGACACTGGGGCTAGTGGTGGTGGTGATGAAATTTTCATCAGGGCCTTAAAATCTTTCAGAGTCGGTGGAACTATTTCGTCTAAAGATTTCTGGTCAAAGTCGTTAAAAACAATTGACTGTGCCGTTGCGCTTTTTCCGTTTCTGGCATACCTCTTATATCTTCTTGGCCCATTTTTAAAATCTTGCTCCCATGATTCCCCACCCCCATCATTGTTCCAAATATTCCTTTCAGCAAAGGTCCTAACAACAGGGCAAAATTCGTCCGCGTTGTACCAACATAATTTGCTTTTGACGGATGAGTATTTTCTTTTTGACCATTTGGCGAGGAACGTGTTGTCTGGTTAAGCATTCTTGCTGATGTTGAATCGTTCCTTTAAAAACATTCAGACAACATTTACACGGTATCGACGACGTCTTTGGAGTCGGTTTGAATCATTTGCTTTTGCAAGGATGGAGGGACATGGAACAGGACAGACACGTCCCACTATTTAGATAAACGAGGAGGTAGTTGTTGTTGTATAATGTATGGTTTAATCTCATTTTTCAACACACGATAGGCTATACAAGGCGGCCAGTCATCTGACTTAGTGTAATAGATTTTCCTCCTGTCCTTTGTTCCTACTCATCTGAAAGATCTTTTTCTGGACTGGTAGTCCAATTCCCTCCAGTCCGTCTAACTTCCGTCTCCGTTCTTCCTTTTTCTTTGTCTCCCAGAGACTTTTATATGAGAAACTAGTGTCCCATTACATGTATTATAAAAGATTGATTACAGACATCCCATTCGAAAATACTAGACAGTTCTATAGAAACTGCATTGATGTTTTAGTATCCAGTGCTTGGTTTATATGCCTTTGACGCAAGCGATTACCATTTACTCAATGCAAAACTTTAGTACAGCACCTAAACAAACTACTAACTACTGCAGGAAAACAAATGTTGAAATTAAGCCCCCACCATGTATGTTTCCTATTGCATTTCTTTTAAAATTAGGGTAGCTAGACACACACACACACACACACAAACACACACACAAACTGAATAGTATATATAATGTACTAAGTACAGTGCAAAACTGGCTCAGAAATACATATCAAATTCAGGAATGCAGGGGTCATGCTACCAAGCAAAGAGACTTTGCCCTCTTGATTTTTCAGACGTAAAATGACTGGTTGTACTTTATACCTTCCTTGATGTACCCAATAAGTTCTGGCAGTGTTGTTACTCAAGGCAAAATGTATTTAAGCAGTGTTGATACAAATTAGCCTACGCAGACAAACAACTCTTACACATTCACAGGGGTGTTTTAATTGCTAACTGACAATTAACCCTGTTAGCAGCAATATATCACTGCTCGAGTTCATGAAATTGGGCCTACTGTACAGTTATGAAAATATACCAAATTATGTTTCAAAATTGTAACAGTGTGTGTGATTTTGATTTTTAACATACCTTGAACAGTTCTTTTCCGTCATATTGTTATGATGTTTGCAGTGTGGCAGTTTACAGTGATGTCTAGCACTGAGGCATCATGCCGCAGACATGTCGCATGACATCCCACTCAGTTACATTATCCTCACAGTAAGACGACCAGTCCATACACTAACCTCTTAATGCTGAGCACCAAATGAGGCAGTCGTTAATACCATTTATATGTCTTTGGTATGACTTGGCCATGGATCAAGGCCTCCACAACCTTTTGCATCTGGGGTGGATGCTCTTACCACTAGGCCAATGGAACGGTCAACACCAGCATGTAAATAGTAATTTGTTGTTAACAAATATAATCAGTGAAGATAATTTCTAATTTATTTCTTCTTTTTTTTAAAACAGAAGTTAACAGCATTATTTTCTTTATAAAATCAGTTTGAAACTGTACGTGAACCTGTAATGACAGACATCGCTGCACCTGTGATAAACCACTTCATTACATTGTATTCTTAAAAAATTGGGCAAATAAATTCAGGAAAATATATAACTTAATTAAAAAAAAGTCAAAATATTTTGTGTTAGAAGATTTAGCTTCAATATTTAATAATGTAGTCAGAAATATGGGACAATACTATGTTGTGGAATTCGAAACAATGTTGTTAATCTCAATGCTGTTTTCTGATTTAATTCATTTTCATGAAAACACACACACACACACACACACACACACACACACACATATATATATATATATATATATATATATATATATATATATACACACACACAAACTCTTTAAAGCAATGCATATTGTTGATATCAGTATTTAGGCAAATAATAAAACCATAAATATGCAGTCCTAATATTGGATGTTTGTAATAAATCTAAAAAGTGTGTACATGTATTTAAATTAAGATGCATTCACATGGCACAACACATGTTCTTTGATGTGTTTTGATGCAAAAAATGGTCCAGTTCAGTTACATATCAATTTTATTGCTTCAGCGTGTTGTCTATTGATAGGTACAGTAATGTTTAGCGGGAGCAATGAATCGGGATGAAGAGCATGGATTGAAGTCATTTGCTCCATTGCACATTTTTTCTTCTTCAAAGTATGCTAGAAATCTTTCTGACTGCAATTTTACACAAAACATTTAGAAAATAAAATTATTAAAAGGTACTTTATTATACAAGACAAGTATAAATGCAATGGGTATGAAAAGTTATAAAAGGTCTTACATCTTTTTGTTCAAATGAATGTTTTTAAAAGCTTTAAGAACATAATCAACAGTGGTCTGAAGATAAACTGCAACTTGGAAATCAAACAGATGCTGGAATTTGGCTCATGGTAGGCACTTTAAGAAAGACTTAGTCAAAGTCTATATGGGTCCATGGTAGGGATCATTTGTTACCATACAATCACTAGACTGTATGCCTTTAACATTACTATAATTTAAAAACACAAAAATACCATTTTAGTTTTAAAAGTGTTGTAATATAAAATTCACTATTAAATTCAAAAATACCATTTTAGTACTAAAATTCTTGTAACATAAAACTTCCATATAATAGGCATACAAAGTAGAATGCCTGAGCTCAATGTCAGTACTAAAATTATTATGCTATGCAAAATGTAGCTTGAAATAATGTTTATCCTTGAATATATCGAGCGAGAAAAGAAGTGTCCTCTTGTAGTTATTAAACATGTATGTATGACAGGCAAATTGTAAGCGGTTAAACGAGCCCCTGTGCATGAATGCAGTCATATGAAATTTTGATAGAATACAAAGCTACTTGCACTTGCTTTCACTAGTTTTTAAACTTCCCTTAAAACTTCCATCATACACAATGGTTTTGCTTCTGGCATTGCTTTTATAGATCATTGGCATTATTAAGCTATTTCAGGATAGAAATAACATTTTAAGATATTTCATGTGCATAGAGTGTTCTTGACCAATGCATTCTAGGTACAAATAGATAATATACCGTCAAATAAATGTCTCATTCTAATCGAAACAAGAGTGTGACATATAACCATGCACTTATTATCAGTTATAAAAAGTTAATTCAAATGATCTATTGTAATATTTCTAGAGCATTTCTTTTGTGGGTACCGACCTGGAAGTAACAGTAGTGATATAGTTTCTATGGTTTGTCTTTCAACTTATTTGGAAAAGCAGCTGTAAACACGTTTTTGCGCATGGCTAAAATTCTTAATCTTCGGGAGAGGTCAACTTAGATATTACCTGAATATAGGCGTGGCAAATAGCGAATTTTTGTCTGCCAGACAATTATGAAAAATGGCGTATTTTATCAAAAAATTTCCGATACTAGCCTGATTTCGGCCTCAGTAACAACCTGAATCGTAATTTTTAAACTAAATAAGTAATCACGAACTGAAAAAAGAAATATATAATATCATTCGTTTTTACTTAGGTTGTATGCCTTTAAAATTGCATGTACTATAATTTAAAAACACAAAATACCATTTTAGTTTAAAAAGTGTTGTAATATAAAATTCACCATTAACATTTTAATGTTAACATTCTTGTAACATAAAATTCCCAAATAAAATTTTATTGATAAAATTCTTGTAACATTAAATTCCTCAATACCATTTTAGTGTTAAAATTTGTGTAGCATAAAATTTCCATATACCATTTTAGTGTTAAAATTCTTGTAGCAAAAAATTCCAAAATACCATTTTAGTACTAAAATTCTTGTAACATAAAATTTCCATATGATAGGCATACAAAGTAGAATGCCTGAGCTCAATGTCAGTACTAAAATTATTATGCTATGCAAAATGTAGCTTGAAATAATGTTTATCCTTGAATATATCGTGCAAGAAAAGAAGTGTCCTCTCTTGTAGTTTTTAAACATGTATGTATGACAGGTAAATTGTAAGCAGCTAAACGAGCCCCTGTGCATGAATGCAGTCGTATGGAATTTTGATAGAATACGAAGCTACTTGCACTTGCTGTAACTAGTTTTTAAACTTTGCTTGAAACTTCCATCATACACAGTGGTTTTGCTTCTGGCATTGCTTTTATAGATCATTGGCATTATTAAGCTATTTCAGGATAGAAATAACATTTTAAGATATTTCATGTGCATACAGTGTTCTTGACCAATGCATTCTAGGTACAAATAGATAACATACCGTCAAATAAATGTCTCATTCTAAACAAGAGTGAAAATTTGTGACATATAACTATGCACGTATTATAAAAAGTTAATTCAAATGATCTATTGGAATATTTCTAGAGCATTTCTTTTGTGGGTACCGTCCTGGAAGTAACAGTAGTGATATAGTTTCTATGGTTTGTCTGTCAACTTATTGGGAAAAGCAGATGTTCCATTTGTTTGAGATATATGCTGAGGAAAACCATAACAATGTGAACAATATTGTACGGCATTTTTAAAAATGCTCTAAAGATTGTAAAAACAACCTAGTCTAAATTCTAGCACCAAAGTGCAAAAGACAGTTATCTCCCTTGCACTATCAATATTTCAGATAACTTAGGGGTAGGCTTACAAAGGTAGTATTGTTTTGAAGGCACATTCTGAGTTCACCTGGAAAAGGCTTTAGGGTGAAAAGAAAGTAGAAATAATTCAAGTGGTGTTGGTGCTGATATGTTTGTATAAAAAAAGTCAAGAACGAGAAATGAGATTACAAGAATGAAAGAGGAAATGTGTGCTATTTATTGTGTTTTACATAAATCAGGAGTAACTTATCTTTTAATTTTTATTATGTTGATTTTAATTCACTACCATATTAGAAACCTCATAAAAAAAGGCTTTCACAATATGCCACAATTTCATGTGAACTTTATGTATCAGTTTTTCGCAATATAAATGTCTGATTTTCTTCAGTAAATGAATAACATTTAAGTAAATGACTAACAATTAAGTAAATGAATACGATTTAAGTAAATGAATAACAATTAAGTAAATGAATAACAATTAAGTAAATGAATAACAATTAAGTAAATGAATAACAATGTTTAAATTGGCTTGGTGCAATCAACCATATGGTGATGTGCGCTAACTATGTGCATGAAAACTCATAAAAACTAGTTTTTTTCAGATTAGAGATTGCAAATATATGGAAAAACAAAATATAGAAATCTAACATATGGTTTACTAAGAAATACTAAAATTCTACTAACTCGGATTTATAAATGCTATTAAAGAAATATTTCTTTAACTAAGTGATATTGTTCATGATTATTTCTTACCATTTTTTTATGCAATGTTAAAATTTCTATGTGATTCTAATCTTGACACTGACAATCTGAATAAATATGAGAATTATACATGAACATCTTTCTGCTAATCTTTTCCTTTCCTATCTTGTGGTTCTACCAACCAATGTCATCCCACTCAATTTTCCCTCAAACATGACTACCATCAACTTTATTCAACACTCCATAGTAATCTTAATTTACCAGAAAAAATGTAAGGTGAAAGGTAACCTGTCTTATAATCCAACCTTTCAAATGTTTTTATCAAAGTTTGTTATTTCCCGATATCATGGCCCCGAAAGATATTTAATACAAAGATATTTCCTGCAATGTACTGTATTGTTACTTCCATTTCAGAAAGTATGTATGGACGTTTTCCAACCAAATTACCCATACATGACTATGAATTATTACTACACAAACTGATCTTACTGTCCATTAGGGTCTTCACTGTACATTACGGTCTTCACTGTACAATGTGCAACCAATCACTCTTTCAGTATCCCCATGAAGTAGGTTAAATGCATTGTCAAACAAAATCTGACCTGTCATGCATTTTTTTTTTGTCGTCAAGCAGTTTTGGTTAACTATGGCATCATATCAAACAAATTTGACCATTTTTTATATTTCCTATGGTTTTCTGAGAAATGTCAGATATCAATAAAGTTTTCCATGGTTGTCTGACTAAGACCGTCATTGTACAGGTTCACTGCAGTCATATATAGCTACCATATCTGGATCCTTAGTATGACACACTTTAAAATTCTCTTCCAGGATATAAAAACATTCTCAGACCGACCCAGGTTTCTTCATCACCAATATTAGTTTCCACAGTATTATTTGCAGTTGTATTTTATATTAAGTTCATCTAATTTGTTGTTAGAGATGTGAACAGAATTTATTTTTATGTTGTTAGGACAATAATATCATTTCTTGTTATTTCTTTTTCATTCTGTAATTAGCAGACTTGATGTTGCTGGCTGAAATTGAGTTTCCTTAAAACCAGAATACACAGGATTACTATATGAACCATCTTCTTCATCAATGACGTTACTCTTGCCATATTAATTTCTGTTACATTATGTCTCCTAGCCCAAATATCCAAAATAGTTTCTTGCATAATATCAGTAAAATTTGGTTTGAAACCTTTTCCCTCCCATCTATGGATGGGACAGGAATACTAGCAGATGAGTAATGTCCTTTGCCCAGTATTTCCAATGGATACTTCTGTTTGCCTCACTTCTAGCCCTCTACTGATATTGGCTGCGTTGCATCCAAAATTATATGTATACATTTCCTCAATGAGACTAAAGATTTCTGACTTGTAATTATCTGTCACTTATTTGCCCATTCCCTTCTATCAAATACCCATTGTTCTTCGAACTCTTTGATCCCATTGTAAAATCCCAGAACAGCTTGAGGGTACTTGGGCATTGTTCCCGGAAAAAGGCATTCCACATTAATGCATTATTCTGCACATTTATGATACGATATGTGGCTGACTCCTCATCCCTGACAAAAAAAATAATTAAATCATAAAAAGCCTCAGGCTCTCTGCTATACTTATATAATGATATATGTATAGATCGGGTAAACTCTCACTTTCTGATATTGCATAAAATTTAATTCAATTATATGTGAATTATCTTGCATTACATAGAAAATTAAGCCACTAAAAGAAACTTAACACATATGTAGGTATTCCACATAGTTATCTCCCTTCACAATACATATTTTTCAAGAATAATCGCATTTTCAGTATTTGTTTCTGTCCATAATGAGAAGATTGTTAATACAATATTAGATTATTATGCAAATTACTGTAAAAAAAGTTTATTCATAAGAGCTTAAAGCTTTCTTTTTTACTTTGCTTGTATAACTGAAGCAAATAAATTTTAACTTCATATGTAAACCAATATAAATTGCAGGTGTCTGTATCTTTTAAATTATTTACCCTTTCATTTCAAATGGATATGCACACATTTCAACCTGAAATTTTTGGCGCAGTATCGGTACAAATGAAACACTGTAATGCTTTGGTGATGCCTCTATATATTAGTCTATTCTCATATTGATTTATGGTGAGTCGAATACACTTTCTATTCTCAGCTTCAACTGGATTTCCCTTACACATACCCGTATACCTTTTAGGAGTTAAACATTTCTGAAGAAATTGGTCACATAATGCTCCTTACAAGACCCCATTTCCAAATTAACTTTGCATCCCATCACAAGAACCCTGAACAGCTCCTAGAAGATGATATTCCACAGTAAGCGGCACTTTCCAACTCCTCACCCCTAATTAGAAAATTAAATCATAACTACACTCAGGTTCTAATATATATATATATATATATATATATATATATATATATATATATATATATATATATATATATATATATATATATGATGATGATATATATATCATCTTCCAGATGGTTATGCACTTTGTTCTATATATATATATATATATAAAAGATTGATTTGTAAACTTTCATTTTATCATATTGTACTTGTCATTACTGAATACATACATGTTAATCCACTTTTATGTAAATTGATTTGTATTGAAAATTGTTACAAATATATATTGTACACTCAGTTATCTCCCTTTATATACCAAATCTGAAATACTTTGTTTCTGGCAATAAGATAGCTAAAAGACAATATAAAAGGGTCACTAGCTAAAGGCACAAATTTCAGTACAGCTGTTTTACTAATTTTGAAAATCGATTACCTATTCAACTGAAGCCAGTGAATGCTACTTCATGTGTATGACTACTAGAAGTTACATGTCTTTTATGATTTAAATCATTTACCATTTTCTTCCAGATGGTTATGCACTTTGTTCCAGTGCTGGTACACGATGTATAAATGCAGCTACCATTGGATTGACCTTGTGTATTTGTCTAAGGTAATGCCTCCATTACTCATCTTTGTTTCTGTCAAATGAAAAAGAACATGTACTACTTTGAGCCTTTGAAGTTAATATATATATATATATATATATATATATATATATATATATATATATATATATATATATATATATATATATATATATATATATATATATATATATAGTTCACTTCAACATTTGGGTTTATTTTCTTCTTCTAAGGCTGCTTTTTTAGTTTCCTTCACTTACTGGTGACAACTAGTGACAGTTGCAAAGGTTAATGATAGCTTTTTCTAATACAGATTTCACTTTGAATCACTTTATTTTGCAAAGAATGGTTTCTCTAATGATTAGGATATGGCAATGACAAAACAACCACATTCAGCCTGAATGTTCAGACATGAGTTTTTATATACCCACTAATGTGTGTAAAAGTGTTTATTCAACAAAAAGTAAAGCAAACAAAAAAATATCTGCACCTTATATAAGCTGTATTTTTTTCTGGTGTATTTTTGCTGTTTTGTTTTTCTGAACTTTCTTTATCTTTAACAAGAGTAAAGTTTTGGTTGTTGTTGTTGTTGTAGGGTTTAACACCATTTTTCAGCACACGATAGGCTATACATGGCGGCCAGTATTATTGGTTGGAGGAATAACCCGGGAAAACCTATGGCAAGAACCACCATCCCACATGAAGCTACTGGCAAAGCTTTATCACATACCCACATTAGCCGAATCTTAGATTCGAACCCACGCAGACAGGTGAGATGGCAGTGACCCATAACATAAAGTGCTTTAGACCACTCAGCCACTTAAGACCCCTAAAGTTTTGGTACTTTCTTGCAAACAAAATTTGATCGATGGCTGACCCTGTATTATAAGCAGGTTCACAAGTTATCAGGGCAGAAGTTATTGAGAGAGTAGTGTAATATGTTAAAAATGCCAACAAAAATAATAAACAGAAAATTCTTCACGTGTATTCTAGTCATTTGTTTTTTAACTATGCTACTCTTTGGTAAAGATATAGCACTATCGATACACAGATATGGCAATGCCAATACAGATATTTTTTGTGGAAATTAATAAATCAATTAATTAATTAATTAATAAATTAATTAATAAATCAATTAATTAATAAATCAATTAGATGAGTGCCCATTAATTAATAAATCAATTAGATGAGTGCCCATTAATTAATCAATCAATTGGATGAGTGCCCATCATAATGTGTATGAATATTCCTATAGATAAGATCTTTCTCATACCAACATTTTCAAAGTATTGTTTCAATTGACATTATTTAAAGCTACATAATATGCCAACATTTCTAATCCATTTAAATAACATTCTCCAAAACCGGTCTTTTCAAATATTGAAGACTCTTGCATTATTAAGATAAAAACTTTATTCTGTTTTCAACACAATTATTATTACACTTTAATACCAGTATTTTTCTAGTACATGTTGATTCAGTGATCAAATCAGATCAGAACCCATACATATCTCCATAAAATACCTCTCAACTCTCTAAGTCTTTTAATTGCAAACTTGTATATTTCTTCAGGTGTTTTTTTTCTAGATCATTTGCATGTGCTGTATAGCAAGTTTTCATCTCAGGTTTCAAAATGCCGAGTCAGTCCGAATGTTGGGATCTGGATGACATTGTGTAATGCTGATCATCACCATAAGTAAAAATTCACCCCCAGTTAAGGTGATGCAAGGACACAAATGTTCCTTGTTCTGTACTTGTCCATTGCTAAGACAGTCTCCTATGACCATAATGTATTTATATCTTTGTTTATTCCTGGTTTGGGTCCATGTTATTAATGCCAATTCCTTGTGCCTTGCCTATGGACACTACAGACACCGGTATGATTTGAACCTCCACCCTTCTAATTGTGAGTACAGCCAATCAGAACCATTTCTTAAACATAACTTGACATCACACAAAGTCATGAAGTGAAAAATGCATCTCAATATGGCCATCCAGTCAGCAGAATTAGCAGTAATGCAATTTACAGCATGCTCAGATGGACTGTCCATGATGCAACATTTTCATTTAGTGTAAGTAGAAGATTTTGCGATGAATGTGTGAGTAAAGTTTCATGGCCAGTGATGGATATAGTGACAACTGTCTTGTGTAAAGAACAAGCCATTCCAGAAGTTATTTTTGTCTGAGCAGTAGAACTATGGTAGGATTTGAAACCCCACTTTCAGTTGCAAGTACAGCAGGTCAGCACCATTTTATCTTTCATACCATGTCTTTGAGTGAAAACCGCATCTCTATATGATTCCCCATTCATCAGGATAACCACTAGCACAGCTTTCAAGATGGTCAGATAAGTTATTCTGGTTTGTGATTAGCAGAATAGACAACAAGCTCTAAATATAGCTTTACATATTCTCCCATGTAGCCAAAAGACTTAGCTATCCGAGTACTTGAAAACACTTAACACTAATTTGTTTGTAAGGAACGCAGAGAATCACTTTTGAAAATGTGTTGATCAATTGATCATTTTAGCTGTGATGATTATTTACAATGGCAGAATTCAGTAGCCGAAAGGCCCCCATATGTGTATGCTGTCAATAAAAGAGTACATTCAGAGATGCAATAGTTGGGTGGCAAGTTTAATTCTAAAGAATTCTTGAGCAATGTATGTGTATGTTATGCAAAGTAAACATTTCCTATCACAGTGTGAGAAAGAAGAAAAAATAACACTAAATGCAAACTATTGGAATCTTATCTTTCAAAGAAAATTAATTCACTTGTGTGACAGATCTGAATGAGCAGCAGATGTTGGCAAACCAGGAGTATGTGAAAAGAATCAATCGGGCAGCAGGAGTGGAGAATATTGTTCATGTTGAGACAGATACTTCATACAACAGCCGCCCGCAATCTGGATGTGAAGCTGCTACACAGAGTTTCTCTCCTCTGATAGAACAAAATACAAGGAGAAAACTGGTTTTGTCACTGGCAACTGCTAACAAGCTGTGCCCAAAAAGAAAGTGTGCTCATGATTCAACGACATGTAAAAAGAACTATAGTACAAAAGACTCAATTGCCTCAACTGAAGGTAAATTACTTGTAAAAAATCTTCAAAAGATAGAGTAAAATAACATTCTTAAAGTATACTCAGTAACCAGTGATGCCAGCGCACAGATTGAAAAGGCCGTACGAGAATATGCTCTTAGTGCAAAACATAAAATTAAGCAGTACAGATGTCTGGTACATAGATTACGTACTCTTCAAAAGCAAATAAAAAATGTTAAACTAAAAACATCACCTAGCTGTGAAAAAGATATTATTTATTCACAAAAACTTGCAACTTGCACTCGAACAAGAGTCAGGCTATAGATGATACGCATTAAAAAATCTTGTCAAACAGAAGCAAGATTTGTGTGTCAGAGTCAAAAAACTATCAACAATGTTTTGGACTATTTTCAAGGTAGGCATGATAAATGTCGACAAAATTCGTTGGTCTGTACTGCTCATTTGACCTCATATAACACAAAACATCTGCCCTATGGAAAGCATATTGCTACAGATAAGGCTGATATTAGTAAGATACAATCCATTTTAGATAAAATCTTTTCCATCGATAACCTTCAAAAATTATCTCGGCTGTCTACAACCAATAAATGTGAAAGCCCTCATAACCAAGTGTTTACTTTTGCTCCAAAGAATAGAGTGTGGAGCAGAAATTTTGCTGGTCTATGTCATTCTGCTGCACATGCTTCTTCAGTTGGTAAAGGCAGGTCAGCTGTAATTTTAGCTAGGGCAATTGGTATATCGACAAGAAAAAAAGAACCATTCTTTCGACAAATGACACTCTATGATAAGAATCACCAATACAATGCATTGAGGAAACTGACTCCGAGTTTTTTTTTTACAAACATAACCGGTATACGAGTAAAAAAGGAAATGTAACAGGAAACTGTATGCATATTCATTATACCTAGATGCGGAACCATCAACAAGTAAAGAACATGCATATGGCACTAACTTAACAGTTTAATATTTACCTTATATGATACATTTTGCATAACCATGATGTCGGACACATTCTCCATTTCTTTTACAGACTTTCCTTTCATTATTGACTTTACAATTTTCAACAGACAGATGATGAATATATATATACATTTCTGATTGTGGCATAGGTGAAAAATGAGTTATTTTCTCAACAATGGCAAGTATTATAATCGTCATGTCTTTAATCCGCAAACAAATTAAATGAAACTCTGCATAGCAGAAACCTGGCACAGTACTCGCCATTCGCGTTATTAGTCACATGACTTCATAAATTTCAAACAATGACATCGGAAGTCAAATAGTCACGTGATATCAACAACAAACTCCTTGTTAATGTTGTTGTACAATATTTCAATTGTGTTAAATGAAAGTCTGATAACTTGATATTAAAAAAAACCAATATAAACAAATTCTCAACATATTTATTTCAAAAACATTTAGAAGAAGCTTGGCCAGACTGATTCATCTAACAGAGTAGTCTGGTTCCATGCTTTGTATGCTCCCTGGGTGAGAGAGCAACATGTCAACGTGGTAGTCATGTGATACAGCACAACTCCAGGATTTGATTTCTGAATGTTACGACTTTCATTTTATTTTTATTTTTTTAAAATTTCTACAATATTTGAAAATGACGAGTGTGAGATTATGTACTAGCACAAATTTCATCAACGCATTAGTTTTATCGTCTTTCAGCTGATTAAGGAGGTAATGATTTTAATGCTCGCAATTTCTGAAAAAAATAATTTTCATATCGATTTCTTGCAGGTATAACTCGATTTAAGAACGTTTAAGTTTGCTAGCCTATCCGATAAGCGGCTATGCATTAACGCTACCGTGTTATCCTCTTGTGATGCTAGACTGATTTTCATACCTTCCAGATAATAATAATGTTTAAAAAAGATATGGATAGCTGTCTCTAAAATAAAAAGTCTACTAGACGAATCTAATCCACTGAGTGTTTGGATTGTCTCAACAAATATACTTATGGCAAGCACCCAAATGATCCATACAGCAGCCTCCTAATATTTTGGTTAGAACTCGCTACATTTATCTCACGATTAGTTCAGACTCAGTTTTGTAATTGTTTTGGGCGTCATGTTGTGGAGGAAAATTTCCAAGTTTTCCCCGACTTTCATCAAGATTTGCAAACTTCAAGGACATTTTGCTGTCAGGAAAAAATTATTATTTCTTCCGAATTTTTCCCGATTTCCCAGCAGCATGGAAGCCCTGCCATCATCCAAAGATGATATAACGCTTACTCGTAACTTCGTAAGATAAAACATACTTTTGTGCAGCAATGGTTGAAAACATAGAGCTGGCTACATTTTCAAAAAAAAGTCAAGTTGAATCTCAGTCCATAACAAGATCTTAACCACCTTTAAGAATTAGTTTCGGATTGAAAAACAGCAAAATCTGATGCTTTTCAAGATTGATGGGGAAGACCTGCACAAAATCGACAGTATTATAACTTTGAAGATTTGTTGTAGAGTTTAACGCCATTTTTCAGCTCAAGATAGGCTATCCATGGCGGCGAATAAATGGTGGAGGAAGAACCCTGGAAAACCCAGGGAAGAACCACGAACTACGATAATCTACTGGCAGGCTTTCTCACATACCCACGTTAGTCGATCCAGAGACTCGAACCGACGTAGAAGTGAGATGGCAGTGATCCGGCCCCAAGTAAAATGGGAGAAAAAAAAAGAGAGAAGAATC
This sequence comes from Unio pictorum, assembly GCA_030141615.1. Classification (NCBI taxonomy): domain Eukaryota; kingdom Metazoa; phylum Mollusca; class Bivalvia; order Unionida; family Unionidae; genus Unio; species Unio pictorum. The sequence continues at coordinate 3,525,346 of JARLTB010000047.1, read as the reverse complement.
TATGAACTTAAAAACATGAAATGATTATTAAATTGTGAACAGTTGACTGAGTCAGAATTACATTCAGAAGACTTGCTCAGCGAAAACATGGCATGATGTGTGGGATAAGCTTTTCTCTGACTGCTAGTCAGATTAAAACATTCTACTCACTACTACATAGTGTAATGTTTTCTTGTATAAAAAATATTTAGAAAACATGCCTTGGCTTTATTTACATTACATAACTAATATTTTTATCATGTATTTACACAATATAACCGACTTGAATAAGACTCACAGGATTGGAGTTTGACTCTGTTTTTCTTTGCCTTGATGAGTCAAATGACCTCCATGAAGCTATTGTAGATAAATGATATATTATCAGGAGCTTTAATTACGTACTTTTTATTTTCTTTAAATCTATATAAGTCCGCTGTATACCGGCATAGGAAGAGACATAAGTCTACAAACAAGAAATTGACAATGATGATAATCCTGTGTGAGACCATGAATACAATGATGATAATCCTGTGTGAGACCGTGAATACAACTGATGACAATCCTATGTGAGACCATAAATGATGATAATCCTGTGTGGGTCCACAAATACAACTGATGATAATCCTTAGTATGTCATTGTTTTTGTTATTAGTGAATGCCAGAACATCTGTGCTAAATTGTAATTTACTTTTCATAAATGCTTCCCTGACTTACTCAAAACCCTGGCTGCTGCTGAATTAACTTAATACCACATTTAGTAGATTATTTAACTATGAAGATCAAAGAAGTTACCTGGCTGTAATTAAGTCCAAATAACACTTGCTGGGAAAAGAAAGTAAAAAACGCAATAGAGAGAGAGAGAGATGAAATGTTCATTGATGTTTGGCAAAACGTCCATGTAGATTACATTCTGACTTGATAGGGACTTACAAGTATCTAATGGAAGATTAGCCAAATTAACATAAACACAGTTTAAAAAAAAACAGTTTCAGCAAGAGAAAATTCTAGAAAACTTGAGATAGAACATTCAAGATCAAATATAAGACAAATTTCCTTAAATTAAAGGATTGTCAGCTTTTTGTGCTGGTGGTATGCATCAGTTTCCTTAATCCATGATACAAGTCAATGTCTTCATCATGTGCTAGGAGTCAGTTTCCTTAATCCATGATACAAGTCGATTTCCTCATCATGTGATATGAGTCAGTTTCCTTAATCCATGATACAAGTCAATTTCCTCATCATGTGATATGAGTCAGTTTCCTTAATCCATGATACAAGTCAATTTCCCCATCATGTGATATGAGTCAGTTTCCTTAATCCATGATACAAGTCAATTTCCTCATGATGTGATAGGAGTCAGTTTCCTTAATCCATGATACAAGTCAATTTCCTCATCATGTGATAGGAGTCAGTTTCCTTAATCCATGATACAAGTTAAATTCCTCATCATGTGATAGGAGTCAGTTTCCTTAATCCATGATACAAGTCAATTTCCTCATGTGATAGGAGTCAGTTTCCTTAATCCATGATACAAGTCAATTTCCTCATCATTTGCTAGGAGTCAGTTTCCTTAATCCATGATACAAGTCAATTTCCTAATCTTGTAATAGGAGTCAGTTTCCTTAATCCATGATACAAGTCAATTTCCTCATCATGTGCTAAGAGTCAGTTTCCTTAATCCATGATACAAGTCAATTTCCTCATCATGTTATAGATGTCAGTTTCCTCACAGAAGTGGTATGTGTCAATTTCCTCAATAATGATAGACTCAAACTCAACCTAAATCCAACTGCAAATAAGACAAAATCCATATGAGTTGTTAAAGAGAGATCGATATAAACTGCAATCTTCTTCTTCAGGACCAGTTACCTGGGAAATACCTGGAAAACTCAATGATTGCAAAACTGATTCTATTATATATATAAAAATGCTCCTTTTAAAGGAAAAAAAATGCTTTAATTCAAAACTGTAGGTACAGTTTTTCCAAACATTTATCCATGAGTTATGTAAATAATACATAGGATCCATGATAGACACAAAACCTAGGATGCATATTATTTATCGAACACCAATACTTTTCATGGCAATTATACACAACACGAAAAGGTAAATGAAGTTCTTTCAACTGTTATTACTTCCTTATCTCATTAAATGAATGTAATTTGTATGCACTAGTTTGTGCTGGTGTTCTATACATTATATTAAGCTTGCTGCATTATATTTTCAGGTATGCATGGATGCATTCTCATTTTATCGGGGACAATTTTCTTGTAAACCTTTCTTGATATTTACAAACAAAAATTCTCTGACAATTCCGAACTATAAATTGTTTTATTAAGATTGGAAAAAATCCACATTTATAGTACATGCAATTTAGCCACAAAACAAACATAAGTGTGTAGCACAATTCATATATAGAATGGATATTTCATTAATGTTAATCCTTACTTTAATTTGTTTCAATACCTTTGCATATATATGCATATTTCATCCTAACTTACCTAGTTGTGTTAAAATAGAACAAATGTATGCAGTTTGTTCTCTTACGTAAAAACAAAAAGATAGAGACTATGAAATTTTATGGACATGTTGCAATACAAGTAAAATAGGCTAAAAGACCTTACAACATTAAAACAACCAGGATAAATTAATTAATGCAACAGAAGTTCAATGTCAAATCAAGACTTTTAACCAAGTGACACCTGCCCCAAAGGTACAAATTTTAGGTGATTTACATGAAACCCCTTTTTTAAATGTTACCTTAATTGGCACAAAAGTATATTAAAAAAACTCCTTACTCCCACAATTTCCCATGTTAATGGTATGGTATTACTGCATTCCATTCAAAGTGTTCATGTTTACGTTTTTAATGCACTTCTTTTATAATGTTGATTTTGATTTCATTAAGAAAACTTCAATCAAAAGTATAATAAATGAGAATCTAAACACTTTCCTTCATGAAACTTGTTTTAAACTGAATAAAATGTGAAAAAAATTCACATTGCATTTTCTTTTTTATTTCCACTGCGCTTAACAACTGATTAATAATTAAATGGCACTGAAGCACAATACATTTTGAGATGGAAAGGGAAGTAACTCTTAAAGGGAGTTTCATTTGTGTTCTACGAATCACTCATCAATCCGGACTATTTTACAGTATTGCACAGGTTTCTTAATTCACATCTTAAGATGGAAGTAGGCATACACAGGCGAAAAGCTGTTAAATGATTTCATGTCATGTCTGAAGTGATCAGTACACACCTGCATCTGGGACAGTTAGAAGAGACACCACAGCTCTCATTGCTGACCATTTCAACTCGTCCTGTTTTTCAAACTTCTGTTTGACAGAGTTGGCCTTCACCTTTGTGGTACATGTTGCTCTCAATGGCTCCATCAATCTGTCAAGCCATGCAAAAATAATATATAGTTGGATGATTGATCCATACATAAAACTGATACTGTATTCACATTTTTACAAGACATTTTTAAAGAATTCATAAATTATTCTATTCAAAATTGTTCACACTGACACTATTAGATTATGCATCTTTCATTACTAATGAAGGGTCGGAGAGCAGTGCGTGTCTTCCAAGATCAAATAGTTTGATGCTTCTTTACATGTGACAAGATTTTATTACCTGATGGACGATGGGTAAAATGAAAACTGACCCCAAAATGGGGGTTGGGGGATTTGAGCAGAGGTAGATAAGTATCTCATGATAATAACTGATAATTACTTTAATCTCAAATTATGAAAGGAGATATATTGGAATATACACATGTGCACGATTTCTCACACCAACAAGGATATGACCCTGTATTTTTATGTGACCAAGGCATCTAATACAAGATATTTTCTCAGCTTCTGTGGAATTCACTGTTTAAGATGAAAAGGTATCCAGATTCTTCTTCTCATAAAAAATGTGTAAGAGATTAAAACATTAACAATATTTAAACATTCTGACAGTTACGTGATTAAAACTATGTTATGATTCAATGATTTATCTGTCTCATATACACATACATACAAATATTTAGCACACCTGGACACATACATAACATTTTTAAGTACACCTGGGCATATACAAATGTTTAGCTTACATGGACACACCTACATATACATGTTTTGGAAGTAAGCTTATGTCACAGTTGCAAATACGCAATCATTAAAATCTGTTAAATAAGAACAAAAAATGATGAAAACCTAGGACCAAATTCTGTAATGCTCAAGACAAAACATGTAATTATCCAATTCAAAATCAGATTTTACACTTGGTATTATCACTTTATTCTTTAATAAGCAAGAAGGAAAACTAACTTTAATACGGTAAATTTTTCAGCTGATCTGGTAATCATCTTGCACTAAATAATTTTATATTTATTTCCATACAGAAAAATGACTATTATGGTCCAAAGTCATTCTGCCTTCATAACAATTTTAATGATTGATAATTCTTCCAACAAAGTAACAAGTCATTCTGCCTTCATAACAACATTAATGTGTGATAATTCTTCCAATGAAGTAACAAGTCATTCTGCTCTCATAACAAAATTAATGTGTGATAATTCTTCCAATGAAGTAACAAGTCATTCTGCTCTCATAACAACATTGTGTGATAATTCTTCCAATGAAGTAACAAGTCATTCTGTCCTCATAACAACATTAATGTTTGTTAATTCTTCCAATGAAGTAATAAGTTATTCTGCCCTCATAACAACTTTAATGTGTGATAATTCTTCCAACTAATTAACAAGTCATTCTGCCCTCATAACAACTTTAATGTGTGATAATTCTTCCAACTAATTAACAAGTCATTCTGCCCTCATAACAACTTTAATGTGTGATAATTCTTCCAACTAAGTAACACATTTTGCCTTCATAACAAAAATAATGTGTGATAATTCCTCCGACTAAGAAGATGGTCCTTGATTGCAATCATGTTGGTTTGAAATATGCTTTGGTAACCTGATGTATATATACACATCAGATTGTCCACTGTGAATGATGTTAAGGTCCATGGCACACACTCCGCAATATGCAAATTAATCCTCTTTGCAATTTTATCAAACATGGTCATTATTTGGTTCTGAACTGTTGAAGGGCTAATTTTGGCTGAGTATGAACACTGTGTTAACATGACTGGTTAACACACACTGAAATATTGATCAAACATAAATCATCATATAAAATTAACATTGACTGGTTAACACACACTGGTTAATTATTGATCAAACATAAGTCATCATAAAACATTAACCTGACTGGTTAAGATACACATTAACTGTTCTCATGACAGGAGCAATATACTTACAAATGTAGTCAAATTCTCTGTGTAAAATATTCAAATACAATCCTTATCTAGAGCACCACCTACCCAAAGCTATTTCTTATCAATCTTAATTGATTGATAATGTGTTCATAAAAAGGAAACATTTTCTCTTTAAACCAACTTGTTGACAGGTTATCATTTTGCAGTGAATAGACCCATCCTCTTGGTACAATGGAAAGCCCAAGATTCACCAAAATCTAGGCCAATTATAGTACATTTACTTAAAGCATGAAAATAACTATGCAACCATGTGCTAATGCCAGCATTGAATAGCATAATGTTTTTTATATCAGGATGTGACTGATGCAATATTTTATTGTGGATTTTAGTTCACAAAGGTGACCAACATGTAATTTGTCAATATGCAACTATATTTAACACTGGTTTTGTCTTCATGTACTCAAAATGTCCATTCTTTTCTCAAAGTTCAAATGCTACTCACTGACGACAGGTCACCACTTACTGACGAATTTAATTTGTATGTTTTTCAGACCCTCTCCCACCAACACTTATCTCTACATTCGCCTATGTCAACAATATTTCCCCGGGCCTGAGGATATCGCAATAAATGGGTAGGACTGTATGACAAGTGAGAATATGATGACATGCTTTGGGTTTGATGTATTACAGCGATAATGATATGATCACTTACTCTAGAGCACAGCATTTGGACATAGGTGAGCAAGACGAACTAACATTAGATAGGTCAACATCTTGATATCATAGTGATCTTTCAGACCATCCTCCACCAGATTCAGAAACTCGAACATATCCAGTCTGTCCAAGCAGGAGTCAGGTAATGTGGACATGCATTCAAAAGCTGCCTGAAAGTACATCAATTGGTAAATTTAGAAAGCATGTATCTATGTGTGTAGAATCCCATGGCACTTCAGCAAAGTCAGGGTTACATTGTACTGATTTACAAAAAAAAAGATTCTAAAAATCTCATGATAACATTTACAAAAATTCTTACAAATGAAACCCTTCCACATAAATAACAAATATGAACTCCTCAAGAAAAGCAAAAGTAATACAATTGTAAGATGTCTTTAAATGGTATGTAACATAAATGAAAATAGAAGAAAAAAAGTTCTTACAATATTTGGCTAAAATATTTATATACATACATTCTTTTACAATAATAAAACTTCTCTACTCAAATATGTTTCTTCAATAAATCTGACCCGATCATGATATCTAAGGACTGTGGTTCCCAAAGTAGGCAGTGTGATTATCTAGGGGGCGCTAATGCTGAAAAACGATTTTTACAGGATAACATACAGGGTTCTAAGGGTAACCCATGGGGCAGTAGCATGGAAAAGTTTGGGAACCACTGCCTTGGGAGTACTACCACTACCTCGTAAATCCAGTCCTCCAAAGATAAAATATTTTAGCTATAGATTATAAATTCTATCTGGCCAATAGTTTTGTTCCGATTATTGATTTTAATCAATTATGAGTTGTTTCAACAAACCATTAAGATAATCGATTGTGAAACTCCATTATCGATTGTGTGTGAAGGGAGGCTACTTCATTTTTAGTTGTAAGCAAAACACAAAAATTCATAAAACTCCTTGTAAATATTAAGCTAAATTGGGCTTCCAATCCACTAAATTTGGTCTGAATTATTTTATATAATTCATGACTTACAAATATAAACATTACCATATTCCATAGGTTCAAACTGTCATAATTAGGAACATATGATTACATGATTAGGCTGTCAACTTGTTGAGTTAATAAATTTCAACAAATTCTGATGGCTTGTTTCAGTTTAAACCATGTCTTTATGCAGGGAGTTTTTTTTACAAAGGTCAACGCAGCAGGTGTATGATTGTCTGCAAACCTAGAGTTGAAGCCACCATTCTGTTTGCATTGTTGATTGTTTTTAGCCTACAGGTACATTATTTTTCTGCCTAGAGTATGTTATGTGTATGTCTCAGAAAACAGTACAAGAAGAGATTGAGAGATGTATTCACAGAAGAAAGGGACTCTAAACTAAATGCTGAAAATATTTATATATAGGTTCAACAATAAATGGATAAGTGTACAAGCAGAAAGATATATAAACAAACAGATATGACTGGCACAATAAGCAGATACAATCTAATATGACAACTTGATTGAAAGAGATAAATAGGTTAAAAAAATAAACAGCAAGATATAAACGGAGAGATTGATTTGTAAATATACAGAATTTCAAATGCAGATAGAAAAAATAATAGAAAAACAATCCTTTAAATCTAAAATTGTACAAACTTTTCTGATGTCGAGACCATCATCTAAAGTGTGCCTAAATGGGCCCATCTCAACTTCTCGTATCAGTTTTTTTCTGAAATAAGAATAATCATTCAACATGAAACAAAATATATTTGCAACCGCTGCATGTTACAAATGTTTTAATTCCACATTTTATTTGCAAGGTATTTTGGAATAAATTTAAGTGAATATATCTAAACTGCTGAAGTACAAAACGTTATCACAAAATGTGAACATCTTTCTTTGTTGAAGATGAACAAGTATTAACTATGATACCACCTACAATGATAACATATCTGTTTACTTGTGTGTGTGAGTGTGATTTGGATTTGCTGGCAAAGCATAATGGAAGTGACTGGGCTACAAAAATGGCCCATCTTACATGCATTTATTCCATAAATTATCAAGGACCATAAAAAAGAGTTCTCAAGACATACACAGCTACCTGATCTGTGATTGTGAATTTGATAGTTGTCACCACTGTGCTTCTAGTGTAAGGGGATGGGAAGCCTAGATGTTGTTTGAGATTGGGCAGCAGAGTACATGGGTCAATCAGAGTCAGCTTCCTTAGACATTCGGATACCACATTCTTTGTTCCTTCTTCAGGTCATTCACAATGACTAAATAACATTGACCTGAAATATATGAAGTAATTCTTAACAGAATGTAGCTTAAGAATTAGATAGGAAATTTATGCCATGGACACACAGCTTTATTAATTGATTATTGTTTAATGACAAAAGAATCAGATAGCTTAATTAATTAATTAATTGCTTTTTAATTGCACACATTAATACACTGCATGATGATTGCTGTTTGCTAGTGCATCAAGAAACAATGGTTATATTCTGTATTCGGAGTAAAATGCCTTTCCTTTGTCAGATCAGGAGTGAAACCTGCACTTTTGTGTTTGCTAGTTTGGCAAACTAATCATTAATTCAACATGGAACTGAAACACAAATTGATACTTTTAAATTTAGTCTCTGTCAAAATAATGTATATTATATTCATAACTGAATAAAAAAAAAACAAGTACAAACTACCTGCTAAATTAGTTTTCTGACTATGGACAGTAAAATGGATTACATAAGCAAAGATAATTACATTATATATATATATATATATATATATATATATATATATATATATATATATATATATATATATATATACCGTTATGTATGTATGTACATGTATGTACAAAAATAATAACATACCATACAGACTGTACATAGGGTTGTGGAAAAATTGTAACATATCATACAGACTACATAGGGCTGTGCAAATATAATATAACATACAGACTGTACAAGCAAACCGAAACCAATTCAGGCAGACAAAAAAAAGAGAAATGGTTTCGGTTTGTCACGCTACAGACCTGGCACAGATGTCGCTGTAGAGTTCAATTGTTATAGTAAAACTATTTACGATTTCAACCGAATATTTTATCAAGTCCGATACAATATCTTGATCTAGAATAATGCACATTTATCGTTACAAATCCATGTGGGATTGACTGAGCGTGACTAAAGAAATTTCTAAAGAATTATAATCCATATCATCGCCGCACCAAGTTTGCCAAATATTTCGTAGCGTATGTGTCAACTCCGTTGAATACAGCAAGAATATTGCAGTTATCTCTGATCACGTTTGGTATTTGAGTGTATCGTTGAGTGATATATATCACATCGGTATTTTTATGCCTACCTCTGGAAAATATCCAAGCCAGATTCTTATGATTGTCTAACATGACATCATCATATAAGACTAAATTGTTAATACTTCCGTCAATATCATTAATGCTCGGTGCTTCCTCGACATCGGTTATAAACTCAATAATATCCTCATCGATTTCCGATTTTACTTTCTTGTTAAAATCCTTTAATACCTCCTAACATCGCTGATCGTCTACACTAGGCGCGATCAAATATAGTTTATCCCATTTCATCCATCTCATTATCAAATTAAGTAGCAGCTGCATCTTGCCACTTCCAGACGGTCTGATTATAATCTTGCGAAAAGATTTTTTTAAAGCTGCATGATGATTCACTGGTTCTCGTGTTTTAGTCACCGAAAAATCAATTACGTTCATGTTATTATAAATAAATTATGGATCTATATTGTGTGAAATGTAGGACGCGTACTAGCACAAGGGACTTGACGATTACAACTAAAAATAACAGATCAGCACTTGCTGGTAAGTGTGTACAATATTGTACAAAAAAAATTTAGATTTGTTTCTATGAAATCTGCAGATGATTTAAAAAAAACGAGGAGGTGATATTGCAGCCAAATTAGTGAAACTCCCAGGAACACCATGGGCAAAAGATTCTGGAGAAAAACACCTACCAGAATACACCTTCCAGGATCTAGTTATTGTGGACCCGGGACCAGACTCAATATCAGACTCGATGATCAAAACCAACCCTGACCCGGTGAAAACCCAATAAACGCTATTGATAAGGCGTGACATTCCCATGATGTTGCTTATAAAATCAGCAATCTGCAAAACAGACATATCGCAGATGTGAAATTGATTCATGCGTTGAATTCTATCACTGATAAATCCTTCAAAGAAAAGTTGGCTTCATGGTTGATAAAATCTGCGATGAAAAGTAAATGAATGCTGGATGCTGGTAATTAATAACAACATGGAATCTTTTTATTATTCTCCAAGAGGATACTGGAGGGGTAAAGCAGCAATCAGTAAACTCGCTAGCGTCGCAAAGGTGAAAAATACCACTGCAGCGGATTGGTTATTTAAACAGGCGATATGACAAATTTATCTACCACCACCTAAACAAATTAACTTCTCGCATTTTAATGTCAGCGCATCTAATGAGGTTCATCAGGCTGATATATTATTTCTGCCGCATGATGGTTTTTACAAGTATGCGCTAACCATAGTTGATGTTGCGAGCAGAACCGCTAAAGGCGAAGTCATCAACTGAAGTGGCTTCTGCGTTTGAAAGGATTTATCTACGAGGTCCTCTGCACTGGCCAAATCTATTACAAGTTGATCCTGGCAAGGAATTTCAGGGTGCAGTGTTATCAACAATGAAACATCATAATGTCACCATCAGACGAGGACATACTTCATTACATTGCGATCAGGCAATTGTTGAACGATTTAATCGGACACTTGCTGAGCGGTTATTTGGATATCAATACGCGAAGGAATTTATTTAGGATAAACGATCCCGTGAATGGGTCAAGAAATTACCAGGCGTAATTACTGATATGAATAATGAGATTACACGAACAATATGAAACCTAACAACGCCATTTAAAAAAAAGTATATACCTGTAAGACCGCAAAATGATTTTTAAAACAACCAATACTCGGCAATGTCACTGTTAGTTATTTATATGAACCAGGAGAGCTCGAAGGTGGCAAACAAAGAGCTACTGATCCTATTTGGAGTGTCACCGCACATAAAATATCTAGCATAACACGATCCACAGGTAGACCGCCAGTCATAGACTGGATTCAACTGCTGCTCAGTGTGGGTTTACTCGTGAACAACTACAAGTGATAACTGAGGATACTCAATTACCGCAGCGTGGTCTTAACTAGCATCTAAAACAACTCTTCGAAGTTGATTTATTCTTCGTACTCTGGACACTGCAAGATAAACTAAATTCGACTAATCAATGTGATTATCTATGATGCAAACGACTGTATCGGATATAGTCAACCCCTGCGAAGAATGTCTCGTCGCTGTGTATCCTAGCTTCCATGGGGATTTATCAGCACGCAGTGCATCTTCGACGACGTTGATATCAACCAACCCAATATCATTTAACACGAGAATCTGCTTCTCTGTCTGGAATATCAACTTCGATATTTGTCTTCGTGTATCCTTGGGTCTATAATACAATGGCACTGGACGTGTTGCTAATTTTTCTTTACGCGTGTTAAATATCTTCATCTGAAGTGTGTCTCTGACTATCTTTCTACTTGCCACTATCAAATCATTTGGCCTCCATGCTCCCCAGAAATCATTTATTGGGGTTTCTGAAATTATTTCATGCGCTATTTCACATTGGATACTATCCGGTTGTAATCTGATTAGTTTCTTGAACTCGCGTAATTGTTCATCAAGTGCTCTAATGATCAGTACTAATTTCTTCATAATAGTCTACAAAATTCTTTAGCCAATCATGTGGAGACGAACCGACAAATGACGGTGGTTGACGATGATCGCCACACATTATCACTTTTGTGTTCGCTAGCAATAGCCACTCGAGAAACCTTTGTAATACATCCAACGACACTGTGCATATCTCATCCCAAATAATGATTTCAGGAATATATTTCTCACCCATTCGAACAGGAGTCCCATACGTCACCTTTCCATCGAAAGAAACTGCGATAAGTGCAAGCATTAATTCCTCACTGTTTCATCTCTCTTGCAAGTCTATGAGTTGGTGTTAGCACAATCATGTTTGATTTCCCTCGCAATAATTCAATCGCTAGAGTCGTGTTCCCTGACCCACCACAGCCGTTTAAATAACTGGTTTTATATCTACACATTGGATCGGAACACGACGGTGCATTAGATAGTTCTGATATTTGATTATTTTTCAAGTAACTGTTTTCAATTGTAACATCTGCTGATTTGGAATAATCACGTAGTATTTCCTTTTTAATTCTCTTTGATCCCCAACTCTCGTCTGAATTAGTGAATTCAGCTACTGCTTCGCTATATTTTACGTCTATATAAAATGAATCAGTGGCGACTCTAACTGCGGAGTCAGGAAATCTATTTATCGTCAAAAGTAAATTAATAGAAGCATAAGCCAGCATAGACGCCCTTACGTAAGTATATTGAGGATTTCTCCGTCGTTATAAGTAACAATTGTACCTAATTTGGTTCCATCGGATAAGATAGCGTCTTTACGATTTACATATATACCCCTAGACGTTACATCTGCGATTATGAAATAGTATTCAGCATCATCTATAATCAACTGCGAAGAATGTCGCTTATGGTCGTATTTTCCACCTTGTGTGAACTTGCCAATTATTCTTCTAACAAGATATTTTGCGTGTTTATTTCTAACTTCAAAGATTTCCTTGGACCATTTAACAATATATTCTTCATCGAGATCAGGGAATTGTTTTTTGTTTTCGCTGATTATGCTATCTAGACTTTCTGGTTGTGGTAACCAGACTTCAGTCTGCGCTCGATATGATATAATTGTTTCACTGACAATCAGCGATATCAGCATTTTAGAATCAATCATATACTGTAATAACACAATTGGCATCCAGTGTTTTCTCAGAGATGTGTCTACCAAGCCAAACATAACAACACGGATGAAGTCCTTTAGCCAATTCAAATGATATCACACGAGCGAATCCAGTTAAATCAAAATCGGGCAGTGGTCCATTAATCGCAACTCGGGTCATCTCATGTGCAGGATGTCCAAATCTTTTGAAGTACTCAGAGCACTCTCCATACCCAAGAAAACTCCCTGGATAACACGCAATCAACCGAAATAATACTTTCAGGGTCAGATTTTGTATTCCATAATCCACCATGGCTATAATCAATACAACTTTCTTGGATATCCAAGAAATTCTGGTCCTGTTGGTTTCCATGAATTTCTCTTTCTCGTGAAATGAGCTGGAACTGATGGAATTGTAAAACAGTTTGTTAATAATTGTTCGGCGTGTTCCGTTAAAAAACCACTAGCTAGTTTTTTCATCTCATTGTGGAGGGCTTCAGTACGATATAATTTGCCATTGGGTTTTACAAATTGATCGAATTTACCCTCTTTATCTTAAAAACTCTGAAATAACCACACTGACACAGGATCGTTTTTACTCAACTGATAAATAAAATCAAATAAATTTCCCGTGTAATATTTTATGGTTCTATCCCGTGGAAATATTGTTATCGCAGGTGTCCAAGCGTGCTCATTATGGATAATAATTTTGATTGGAGATCCTCTCGATTTATATTTCGGTTCATATAATATCTCGCCTGTTATCGTCTCTACGGATATTGGGAATTTTAGTATCCGTTCTAACGCGGCCACATTTTCAATTGTTGCTCCGCTATCCTTCACTGTTAATCCCCATTCATTTATTTTATGCGTCTTAGATCTGTCAATTTGTTTCCACGCAATGCATTTGTGAAGTGTTCTATTATTCGTTCTGCTACACAATTCAACGACGAATATTTCATTGGTTTTAGTTTTTCAATACTCGGTTTATCATTTATCGGATAGATTCCATACGGTTTGTCAATCCCAGTTAGAATCCCTGGTTTGGAATCCTGACTCACAGTGACAGTTCTCTTATTTTTCAGGATGGGTTCAAATTTGTAGCGTATAATCCAATTCCCCGTTTCTGAGCGTTTAATGAATTTCACTCTAAAAAAAATACTTTTTCTTGTCAAGATTTGAGATTATCACTGCTGCTCTTTTATCGTTCATGGTAGCATCAACACTACCATCAATTCGAAATGTTGACCAACAGTGAGATGCTCCATCGCGCTTGAATTCATTAAAACCATCACGGATTTTAACCAACATGATTCTATCACTTATTAGACTCTCTGGTACATCCGTGGAGACTCTATCGAGATTGAATTCAACATTTTTTGAAGGCGATAATCTCTCGAACTCCTCCAGTCTATAATTAAAACAAGTATTTAAATAAAGAATTTATTATATAATGAATCATTGCAAATGTCTTATGATAGGATCAGTAACCGCTTGTAACAAATCATGCAGAAATGAATTCTGAGGATATCATTTGCAAAGTGTACATCGTGGAAGCTTAGGTCCACTACCTTGCATACGATGTGGATTAGGTGTGCGTGTTAAATCGCAGTTGTGTCTCAATTGTGGTGGTAAGCGATACAGAGAGTTAAAGCGCTATTATGATAAACGAATCAGATATTCCGTTAAAAACTCAATCAAAGATTCAGTCAATGACTCTGACAGCGTCCTTGATTCTGTCAATTATAAAATCATAAGAATACCTCAAGTCCATATTTAAAGATTTTCAAGTATAATTAAACCAAAATAATAAACTAGACAAATAGTATTTAGTATATAAATGAACCAAGAATTTCGGCCACATCCTGTGATTACCAATTATGAAACATCTCGTGACGGTATTGTCAGAAACCGCAGACTGAAGAACCCAGTTGGTATTGTAAATAATCATGGATATCTTATATTTGGCGCTTGAAAGAAAAAATATCTTAATCACAGATTCGTCTTCGAGGTATTTAATGGATAGATCAAGGATGGCTTTGTTATTGATCACATAAATGGTATAAAAACTGATAACTATTTAGATAATTTACGATCTATCACACAAAGTCAGAATGCCAAACGGGGAAGGACTGGGAAACACTCAAAAAATGCAAAACCCATAAAATCATTAAATACAGAAAATAACAAGGAAAGAGTATTTAAATAAATGACTGAGGTCGGAAAATATCTTGATATTTGTAGACCCTCAGTACGAAGAGTAGAAGAGAGTATTCTATAGACAAAATTCTGAGTTTTTGCACGGTAATTTAATCAATGGTGGCTTTGTCAATGGTTTGTCACTATGTGGAAGTAATGTAGTGAATTGGGGTGGGTGAAGCAATCTATGGATTTTTTACTGGTGACTTCGTCACTACATTTAGATCGTATATTATATTTATAATGGTAGGTGAAGCCCTATAAACTAACTTAGCACGACAACGATTAGATTCGATTAAGAAATTTATTCCAGTTCGTGATTCCGTTTGATATATGCTCCAAACGAGACAGGACCTTCAAACCGACTTTATGGCAGACACTCAAAAGTTATTCAAACCCATTACTACAACAACTAAAGACGTTGTATCGACCACTGAAAGAGCAATATGGGGAGATGTCCCCAAGGAAGGGAAAAGAAAAGAAGCGCCTCTTCTTTCTGTGCTTGTAAAAATAGCAGGGGAAACTAAACGAACACAAAAGTCTTTAAAAACAATTCCGGGTGATATAATAGCGGCTGCATGACTTCAAGAACAACAAGGTGATATTGATACTATCCCAGCATATGATGACCAGCCTGGACAACAACAACAACCTGAAGGTGATATTGCTAGTGGACGAGTTGCATTCAATGATAAATTCCTTCCTAGTAAATTAGATGAAATAAGAGATATGAAATTTGATTCTATGAAAGAATTAGCTAATTTCGTCGTGAGGAGATTTCATCTGAGAAAAAATTATATCCACGATGATTATAATCTCGCAAAAAAAACCATGGTATAATGGATTATATCGAGTGTTCACATGTGCGTTTAAGGGATTGAAAAAAGATAATACATATAATGAATTTATAGAAGCAATAAAAATGCTGAATCATCTACAGAGAAGCAATCAGATTCTGGATTTCTTAGATTACCAGAGCAATCAAAACGTTTTGATATACAAAACCCCTCTTTGCAGGGTGAAACTGGTATCACTAAAAAAACAAATGGAAAGAGATTTTCTCAGAGTGGAACTCAAAGGGTATCAGGTAGTGGTTTAGTTATATGTCCTAATAGTATATTCTCTCGGATATATCACGATTAGAAGTTCTCGTAGGAGGGAAACGAGCCCGAAATAACTCACCGGAAGTAATTAATGAGGCAGCTGATATCTGCAGACGACTATTTGAGGGTGGTATCATGGATATTGATGTATACCGAGAGTTTATTGATGAGCTAACCAAAAATCACCACATTAGATAAATAGCATTTAAATAAGATGATCATACACTACAACCACAGAAAACCAACTATGGTCTATGTAATAAACTCACGATTGCCTGTTTATAGAGCGTACTATGGAGATGGCAATACCATTGCAGGGTTACTTGCAAGAATGGCTCCCAAAATAGCACCAATCGCAAAACAGTTATCAATGAAAGCTATTGATGTTATTCATGATAAGGGCATTAGCGCTGTTGGTGATGTTGCCGGAATGGCATTTGCCGCTGGTAAATTCAAACCGAGTGTACTTGTTTCGATGCTCACAGATAAATTAACAGCGCTCGGTGATAATTATTCATCAACGATAGAATTATTTAAAAATCTACGCGATGAATATGACGACCATATAACTAAATTTAATCGGTTTTCTGAATTACAAATATTGACAAACCTATGTTGGATTTCTTTGGAAATCCACAGGTGACCAAACCGAAACTCACAGAGATAAAAACAGCTATGTTAGAATTAGCAACAGTACAATCTAGGTATGAAGATCATGTTGAGAAATTTTCATCTTTTCGTAAAAATCTTATTGAGATATTCTTTGGAACCTCATTAGATAAACTCGACATAAAACTCATAGATGTAAAAACATCCATCGAAGAGATCAAAAAGATCAACGATATAATCAAAGATGATTTACCAAGGATGATAGAAACCCTTGAAAAAACAAAGATTCCTCATGAGAAAACCAATAACGTAGTATACACGATTCAACACGGATCATTTACGTGGATACCATCCACTAACATATTAGATATCACCGCGACCATCAAAGGTATTTATCGATTAACACTAGTGTCACCGACTCAATTTAATATTTCATCAGTGAGTTCATCTAGGGTCAACAATATGATATCAACGATCATCGACAAAGGAACAACTGAACGATTCAGAATAGCATCCACTGATAATAATTTGGGTAGGGTTTCAGTAACATGGTATGTGGATTTCGTAGCGGATTTAAGTAAAAAACTTAATTGAATTCTGTTGTAATAAATAAAATGTCATCACAGCAATATCGCTATGATCAGGTCAGAGAATTTCAAAGTAAACTCAAAACACTTACTAAGGAGTATCAAGTAAAAATAAAAAAATACCGACAAAGAATTACCGCAGTTGATGTTACCGTGTACTTGTTATCAGGTGTAATCACCGGAGCTGGCATTATACTCTCCTCGGTGACAATGGTTGCTCCAATAGCTGTCCCAATTTGTATATCAGCGGCTACAACAATCGCGGGAATTACTTCGATTATAACAAAAAAAATATCATCATGCAGCCAGCGTAAACTGCAAGATTACGTAGTTAAATTCCATGTTGTGTCAACCGCATACTCCCAAATATACTCGATGATATCGTCGTCACTCGATGACATATTAATATCCGATAGTGAGTTCTCAGCGATGGTACTTGTTTATGATTCCGCGATATCAAAATTCGAGTGACAACATGAATATAATAACAATGGCGACATCGCAAGAACTACTTGAACGAACAGCAGAAAATAACACACCAGTGAAATCCAGCATGATCTCAATAACATCAACCAATCCTGAATTCAGTGTGAATTTCCCTACTGCAATTCCAGTAAAAGAAATAGCGTTAGCAAAATTACGAGTATACCATAGTTGGCCAAACATTAGATCAAAATCATTTGGCGATCAACAACTGAATAATTCCCTGGTGTTTGCGAGTAAGAGTAAACCCGATGGTACTCCAGATTGGAATGAAATTTCTTTACCATCTGGGTCCTACCAAATTAAACAAATCAATAACGAATTACAACGCAGAATAAAATCCATTACAGACAAAGCACCGAAAATCGCTATAACGGTTCATGAGCCGACGCTATCAACTGCCATTGAGATAAACTCACCCGGATATGGCGTAGATATCTATAATAGCTCAATTAGAATCGTGCTCGGATGGCCTGAAATCCCACCTCGACAAGAACCCGTTGATTTACCACCCGAACTTAAAAACTCTGATTATATCACTGACAAGATAAAACCTGATAATCAAGTAAATAGTTATAGTGGGTAAACCGAGTATACCAAGTTAGATTTTTTCACAATAATAATAAAACGACATCTTGATAGATATTACATAACTTGACAAGATAAAATCACTGAAACTTTTACAGCAATGAATAACGATTTTTCGTTGTTGTTGGTATCTATCAAATCTGGTACTCTCACCAGAGACGAATTTATCAGCGTCGTAGAAACGTGTAATACAATTATCTTTGACATGGAAGTATTTAATACACAAATTATTCAAAAAGTATCAGAAGATGATGATCCTAGAGACCTAGAACGAGAACAGAATTTGTAGCGAAGTATAATATACGTGTAGAAGATATCCCAGCATTTAAATTACCAGGGTATAATGTACCCGAGTTAAAGAAAAAACTTAACGACGCCATCGATGATGGTTTCAAAAGGATTCACGACGCAAGGGAGAAAATACCACAACCGCAAACAACAACAATCCTCAAGTATAATAATGACCCAGATGGTGGTGGGCGACATATCGCTCCTCAAAACATCAATATATCCTCGGTGATTGCATTAAATTTAGTATGTGATGTTATCGAAGGAAGTTATCAAATAAATCTCAAAAGATCAAATCAAGCCCAGCAGGGATATATTTTATATTCATTTGCACCAACAGCTCCACCCGGATTTTTAATCATTGAGGATCCAACTAATCCAGTCTATATGCGATGTCATAATGATTCGTTAACGAGAATTAATTTTAAACTCACTGACCAGTCAAATAATCTGATTTATTTATGAGGTGAGGTTTTACAAATTAGTCTGTTTGTGAAATCGAAAAGAGTTTTACCATAACAATTCGTCTCCGCAGCGACATCTGTACCGGGTCTGTAGCGTGACAAACCGAAACCATTTTTCTCTTGTTTTTGTCTGCCTGAATTAGTTTCGGTTTGCTTGAAATATATTCGGTCTGTCCACCCTCTTTGCTGCTGGTGTGTAAACATTGTAACATACCGTACAGACTGTACATAGGGCTGTGCAAGCATTGTAACATAGGGCTGTGCAAACATTATAACATACCATACAGACTGTACACAGGGCTGTGCAAACATAATATACCATACAGACTGTACATAGGGCTGTGCAAGCATAATATACCATACAGACTGTACATAGGGCTGTGTTGTTGTTGTAGGGTTTAACGCCATTTTTCAGCACACGATAGGCTATACATGGCGGCCAGTATTATTGGTGGAGGAAGAACACGGGAAAAACCCGGATAGAACCACCGACCCACGAGAAGCTACTGGCAAGCTTTCTCACATAACTACCTTAGCCGAATATTAGACTCAAACCCATGCAGACAGAGGTGGCATGGCAGTGTGCCGTAACGGAGAACGCTTTAGACCACTCGGCCACTCGGGGCTCCGAGGGTTCTTGTACAGTCTTCAGTGTGCTAAAGCATCAACTGGATATGGTGTATTTGTGACGTCTGTTTACTGGAACCAATTCTACTACCATGTTCTGAACACCCAGAAACGTAAGATAAAGGATACTGCTGATTACAAAGATTTGGCGATACGACCCACCATGAGGGACAGATGGATCTGTCTGGTTGAACATGAACCTTCTTCTGCCTGATGAAGAAATAAATCTCTATGCACACAAAATTCTGAGAAGGGATGAAATTGGACGTCTCTTAATTGGGGATTAAACCAAGATGAGTCACAGCTGACTAACATTGGGAGATGTCCAAGAGAAAGAGAATCTCAGGGATACAGTGCATCCACCAGTGTTAGAGGTGTTTAGGCTCTATTAAGAAGTAACTAAGAAAAATGGAAAACAACAAGCGTAGTAAAATTTAACAAATAATTTATTTCCCTAGAAAAAAGCAAGGTAAAAATAAAAA
This sequence comes from Unio pictorum, assembly GCA_030141615.1. Classification (NCBI taxonomy): domain Eukaryota; kingdom Metazoa; phylum Mollusca; class Bivalvia; order Unionida; family Unionidae; genus Unio; species Unio pictorum. The sequence goes on along the minus strand of JARLTB010000047.1, from coordinate 3,505,113 downwards.
TTAGAACTTACGGTTTTAAGAATCAAATCCCAAAATAATCCAAGAATAAAAAATCAGAAGTTTAGTAATAAAATGTCCTAATACATTTGAGTTTGAGTCACAATGAAATCCCAAGATGGAAAGCAACGCCGTATGCTGTAACCTGTATAGTACTTCTGTGTCTTCAGTTCCTTGTAGAATAACAAGAAATTACACTCAAGTGTTTTAATTCCGAATAAATTTTCAATAAATGTCTTTGTCCAAACATTCTATATGAAAAATAACAAATTCTTCTAGGAAACGAATTAATTTCTTAAACTCCAAACAATCAGATGAAAATACAGACTATACATAGGGCTGTGAAAACATGATAACATACCATACAGACTGTACACAGGGCTGTGAAAACATGATAACATACCATACAGACTGTACACAGGGCTGTGAAAACATGATAACATACCATACAGACTGTACATACGGCTGTGAAAACATGATAACATACCATACAGACTGTACACAGGGCTGTGAAAACATGATAACATACCATACAGACTGTACATAGGGCTATGAAAACATGACAACATACAATACACTGTACATAGGGTTGTGCAAATATTATAACATACCATACTGACTAAATATGTAGGTGTAAAAATAATAACATACAATACATACTGTAAAACGGTCTGTGCAAAAATGATAACATACCATATATACTGTACATAGAGCTGCAGCACATGTACTCCTGCTTGTGACCTAGATTCACAGCTGATAATCTGCCATAGAAAAAATACAGTGTAGCTCTTAGAAGAATCAGTGCAAATTCATAATTAGCTAGATGCAAAACAACAAGAAAATATTTTTTTAGGGATCTTACTATCTTTTATGCTGACATTTTGTAAGACGGAATAATCTTAAGCAAGTATACCATTCCAAATACAAAATATCAACCATATATCAAGTGATATTGTGGAAAATGCAAAAGTCAATGAGAAAAATTAAAAGATTTCTTTTTGTCTTCTAAAACCACAGATATGTTTGCAAATTTCATATACTTTTTTAGCATCTTTAATTTCAACATGATTTTTACTTTTTGGCATCAGAATCCAAAAAGGAAGAAATTGTGATAAATAAGAAATGTGTTTATCAGTCTGATTTGGTTAGGAATTTTGTGGTATAGTAAAACATAAACTTTATTTAGTACAGAGGCAATTTAAGTAAAATGTCTCCACACAAACAAAGATAACTGATTGCAGGATTAAAACCAGTACACCAGTGCTGTCCAACCTTTTTGACACCATGGGCCACTGAAAATGTTTCTTGAAGCAGAGGGCTGCAGAAGAAAACTTAAAAGCAACAACTGTAAACATTATTCACAATTGTTTACCTGTTTAAGAAGTTCTACTATGAAAGCAGACCATGCACTTTTTTAACATCCATGAAAAAAAAATTGCTCAAGCTCTGGCGGGCCATTTAAAATTAGCCCATGGGCCACAAGTTGGACATCAGTGGAATACATATTTAATTGTGAGTCTAGTATGCTTAAGAAACAAATACCCAACCTGGGAGTCTAAACACTTAATAAAAAATTGGATGGATAGATGAGTCACATGACCATATTCATGACTGGCCAAAAAAGTTCAGAACTAGATGGCTTAATTCTGTGTGTGTGTGTGTGAGAGAGAGAGAGAGAGAGAGAGAGAGAGAGAGAGAGAGAGAGAGAGAGAGAATAGTGGTTATGACAACATTCTCCCAGGGAAACAATGAAATAAAGTCTAACCACCTTAAAAGAATGTATCAAAAGTCTAACCTCTTTAAGAATGTAACAAACGATACTATCTCTTTGGCTGACTTTCAATTTCTTGCAGAACAAAGGGCAGAAATGTGTTCAGGTTACTACAGCAAACATTTCCTGAAATAAAAAAATTAAAAGTTAACATTTATAATATGTGCTTGCAGAGATTTGTAAGAGAGAATAATGATCTAACCAGTGATATACTTGTCCCATAACATTACTTATTATATATACAAGTGCAAAATATAAAATAAATGTGAAAACTTTTTCATACTTTTGAAAATTCTATATTTTAGCAGATGAAAAATATAGCCTTTGATCCAACCATTACTGAAAATCAAGCATATAGTGAGATTAAACAATAAATGGAAATTGCATTAACTTTTAGTCTTAGAAATAATTATCTTCTGAAGATATCAGACTTGCCCTAATTTGATTTTTATGAGTTATGTCCCTTGTATTACCTGATAATATTAAAGTTTATGTGCTGTAGCCAGACCGGGCAAAATAATTTAGAATATGTCACAAATGTTGCCTACTGCAACAGACAAGTTCATGCAAAAAATAAATTTATATCAAATTATTGATATTTTTTATGACAAGCCAATGAATGAAATGACTGATGAAAAGTATGGATGGGGTAATATGATTCAATATAACCTTATAATGTTCAATTTAGAAACACAGTTTTGATATAATACAAAACAATATTTTCTTTCTCTGCATAAATACCAAATATACTTGTGATTTTGATTTTAAGGTAGTTTTTTTTAAAAAATGCAGTCATATCGCTTTGATGTCTGCAGTGTGGCTGTTTATAGCGATCTCTACCACTGGGGCATCATACAACAGACATGTCGCATGCTGTCCCACCCAGCCTCATTACTTCGACACCAGTTCTAATACAAACCTCTTAATGTTAAGCGCCAAGCAAGGAAGCTGTTATTGCCATTTTTGTAAGCCTTTAGTACAACTTGTCCCGAGATCAAACCCACAACCTCCCGCATCCAAGTCAGACGCTCTAACCACTAGACCAAAGGAGTGGTCAAATACTCAATATATTTTGTCTTGCTAAACAGAGAAATATTACTACTTATCTCTTTTCCACTCGCTAAGATTTCAGTATGTTTTCTTCCCCAAACAATGAAATATATCCAGTATTAATGTACGAATAGAAATTATCCTCTCTATATAATCATATGTATTTTACGCAAATTTCAAGTATAGTAAAACCTATTAATAAAGAGATAGTGTATTTATTTTATCATATCTTAAAAATGTTTTAGAAATCTAAAATTGTCTTGTTTAGGGCTGAATATCCATACTTTCTTTTCTTTTAATCAGAATATTTGGCTACTCTGTTGAATGAATTAACCATTCTTCATCAAAAATAGAATTCTCACAGAGAGACACAAGAGAAATTTTCAAGGCATATCCAGTCACCACCACCTCTCACCAGCACATCCCAGCCAATAAAGTTCTCAAACCCTTTGTAGTTCTACAAAAAAATCCTGGTTCTGATGGCATTCACAGTACATGCTGGTAGTACCCTTCTGTCTTATTTGGGTAGTCTGTGCCATATTCAGCAAGTAAGGCGTCGATAGGCAATATATCTATACACTCTGCCACACAAAAACAAAGAAATAAACTGTCAGCTGTGTAATTACTCATTATCATTAGCAAGGCGTCGAAGGGCAATATGTCCACTCTGCCACACACAAAAGACATAAACTAAAGAAATAAACTGTCAGCTGTGTAATCACTCATTATCATTAGCAAGGCGTCGAAGGGCAATATGTCCACTCTGCCACACACAAAAGACATAAACTAAAGAAATAAACTGTCAGCTGTGTAATCACTCATTATCATTAGCAAGGCGTCGAAGGGCAATATGTCCACTCTGCCACACACAAAAGACATAAACTAAAGAAATAAACTGTCAGCAGTGTAATCACTCATTATCATGAGAGTTCTTACTGGATGGTTGAATAAATGAAAAATATCAAAACTTTGTTTATATTTTATTTGTTCTCTTCTGTATTTTATATTTTATATATAAATACATTTGCTGTGATATAATATGTGCTTTTAACTCTACAGTTGAATTATGAAACATTTAACTTACTCATGTATTTGCTCCTCGTCACCAATAGGTCCATTTGCCTGTAGAAATTCATATAAGGACACTTCTAAAACATCTGGGCTGTGACAATTTCCTAGGAACCCTTCATGGTGAGTAATGCAGTCAGAAACCGATTCAAGCTGACACTGCAACACTGCAATTCCTCATAATGTTTACAGCACATGGACTCTAACTGCGTCTCCATTGGATGACAGTTGTTACACAAACACCTAAAAGTAAAAATATATTTACCTATATGCTACAAAATAAAACTGCACTAATTTTCAGCTTTAAAAAGGGGTTTAAATATTGCTTTTAAAATTACAAGCTAAAGGAAAGAAGTGTAAGAAAATAATACCTTTAACTGAGACACAATTCACAATTTTTAAGTGGAAACTAATTAAACAAATTAGCAAAATGCTTATAATGTCTACTGGAAGACAAAATGGGAATTATATTTTTGGTTTGGGATTTTTTAAAAACATAGCTTTAACAATTTTTCAGTCATATTGCTACATTGTCTGTAGTGTGGCAGCTTACAGTATGTCTAGCACTGCGACATCATGCCACAGACATGTAGCCTGTAGCATGATGTCCCACCCAGTCACATTATCCTGACACCAGGCCGACTATTCCTAACACTTACCTCCTAATGCTGAATGCCAAGTAACATGCTACATTTCATCATTAGGATCAAATAATCTTAATATTATTGGTATTTTAGAAAGTCCCCCTTTTACCCTAAAGTGATGTTCTTCGTTTTGTGATATTAGCTGGATAATTGTAAATTGTGCTTCATCGCTATGGTGGCATAGTGGTTAGAGTGTCCATTTTGGGAGCGGGAGGTCGTGGGTTGGAGCCCCATGCAGAGTCATACCAAAGACTTAAAAAATTGGTATTAACATATTTGTAAAAGGGCCATAATAAAGAGGAGATAACTCAGTGGACCTTTTCCTATAGCCAACATTTGGCCTCATATCACAGTTAGTATTTCCAGTTCAGTACACATTTTAGAACCATTTTTTCCTCTCACTTTGGTGGTGATAGAAGAATTATATTAATGCATTTTTGGTAAGGATTTACAGGTAATTGTCTATTTTTGAGACTATGAGCTCAGAGTTGTTGTCTGTGTGTATTTTGACGATTTGGTGATGATCCAGAAGTGAAATCTGTGTTCTGTTTACATGCTGCTCTGTTTACAGGGTAGCCTCTCACAAAAGTGCCAGTGAACCTTTCACAAGAACTTCACTACTAAGTCATATTTGGAAGTATTCTCGATTAACATATGATTTCTAATGATTGTCACAGTTGAAGGGACAGTACTGAGAAATATATGGAGAGAACATATAGTAAAATGTATATGTATATCCATTTTGAATACAGCTTTCTAGGACTAAATTCATAAAGGTATAATCTTGCCGTGACACCGTTAATTTGAAGAAATTGAATAGATTTATTTCAAAAGAAGAAACACAAACAAAATTTTGCTTATATGAATGTAATCAAGACATATATTTAAAAAAAACTGTATTAATTAAATCAAGTTTTGCACACTATCGATCGACAATGAGGTTAATGTGCTGAAAATTTGAGGGATACAACTTTGCCTTCCGCACCGGTCATTGCAGATATGGCTGAATCGAACTGATAGAACTTGTGAATTGCGGCTTTGTACGGTAAATATAGGTTACTCAGAAATAAGAAACATACATGGATATATTAAAAGCTATTGGCAGGTTAAGACCTCTTGTGTTTATGTTTATTACCTCCTCTTAATGTATGGAAATACAACTTTGAACATTTTCAACGCTTCGCAAAAATATTAACTTTTACTTGCATGGGCGGCTGAGTGCTATAAATACGTATCCGGATATTTATTATGTTGGGTTCCAATGCTTTTGCATTCAAAAAATTCCAGATTTATCTCAAAATATGGCGTAATAGCAGACCACTGTTCTGGAACCGAAACGGCCACAGAAAACGGGAAGCTAAAAACGGTTATGCCCCCTGACAGTCCTATATCTACAAAGTTCAGAATCGCAAGTAGGACTAAATCGCCAGTAGACTTAAAAACTACACATTTACATTCAAAAGACAGTGACGTACCAATGTATAACTCTCAGACGACCGTGTCAATAATCCAATCCAGTAAATTAACATTTCATTTGGTCACCACTGCGGTCAAAAACAATTACATATAAAATTCATTAGACAGAAGTTATGGAACGCCAGATCTGTAGTAGTCAATTTGATCCGTTTCTACCCTGCAGTAAATATGCGTTAGGGTCTAATAATCGTACTGAACACGGAGCAAAATCTGTGTTATCTTTTAATACTAGGGATTTTAATGATGCGGTATCAATACATGAGTTGAATTTGATCAGAATAATATGTACATCATCAAAATGCTATTTACGGTAATATAGTACTGCTATTTCGAACAGTTGTAAATAAAATGCTTTCACTTTGCACATACATGCATATATACATACATACATACATATATACATACATACATACGTACGTACGTACGTACGTACGTACATGCATGCATACATACATACATACATACATACATACATACATACATACATACATACATACATACATACATACATACATACATACATACATACATACATACATACATACATACATACATACATACATACATACATACATCTTCTTATTCTCTTCTTGGTAGTCTGTCTAGTCAAGGAAGACAAGTTGTGCAATCTCATTCAAAGGTGGACGCGCATGTGGCTCCGGAGTCCGAATTCCGATACACACAGGCCGTTGCAGGTGGGGCATGGGACACCGGTGGTTGTTAGTATCTGGGATACATTTATGTGACGTCTCTCACGAGTTGCAGCAAGACGCTGGCGGCGGTCAACCTCAAAGATGGAACAGGCTTTTCTGGTCAGGGCTCGCCAATACCTTCTGTCTTGGGCAGCGAGCTCGAGCTGCCGTGGTTGAAGGTCTGTCCATTTGATGTTCGTCTTGAGGTTGTCTTTGTACCTCTTATGGGGGTGGCCTTGGTTTCGGTTTCCCTGGGCGAGCTCGCCAAAAAACTACTGCTTTGGGATTCTGCTTTGACCATGCGGATGACATGGCCAGTCCAGCGAAGCTGGACCTGGATTAATTTGGCTTCAATGCTTGTTGTGTTGGCTCTATCAAGGACTTCCTGATTGATGATTCGGTCCTGCCACTTGATTCGCATGATGGATCTCTGTGAGCGATGGTGGAATTGTTACAACTGACGGATATGCCTTCTGTAGAGTGTCCACGTTTCACAGCCATATAAGAGATACGTGAGGACAACTGCATTGTACACCTTCATCTTTGTTGAAATGCGTATGTCCTTGTGTTGCAAGACCTTGGTTCGGAGTCGTCCTAGTGCTTGACTGGTTTTTTGGGTCCTCGCAGTGATCTCTTTGTCCAGAGAGCCATCACTAGATATTGTGCTGCCAAGGTATTTGAAACTGCCCACATTCTTCAGCTGCGTGTCGCCAATGGTGATACAGGACTGTGAGTGGACAGTGTTTGGGGGCGGGCTGGAAGATGACTTCTGTCTTTCCTAGACTAATAGTGAATCCAAATAGGTTGGAGGCTTCAGTGAATCTGTCCATGATTGCCTGTAGGTGGGTATCTTCATGGGCCATGAGGGCACAGTCATCTGCAAAGAGTGCTTCAATGATGAGTCTTTCTAGTGTCTTGGTTTTTGCAGCTAGGCGACGGAGATCAAACACTGATCCATCCAGGCGATATTTAATGCAGATGCCAATGTCAATGTCACGGATGGCATGGAACAGTACCTGTGTGAAGAAGAGGTTGAAGAGTACCGGAGCGAGTACACAACCCTGTTTGATACCATTAGATATGGGGAATTTCTCGGAGGGTTCACCGTCTGAGAGAATCACTCCAGTCATGTCAACGTGGACGAGCCGGATGAGATTGGTAAACTTCTGAGGACATCCAAGCAATTGCAAGCAGATCTTCAATGGCAGCGTTGTTCTCGTCGAACCAGTCTTGATGGATTCGATTCTTTGGACCCAGGGTTGCCATCGGCGTCTCCACATAACGGCCCGTTTGTTGACAGCTTGTCATCTAGTCTCTTCTGGAAATTGAGCTGGGTGGAAGGCTGCTGAAGTTTGACAATGTTGAAGGCTGTGCGCACAAGCTTAGGACGTCTCAGGTGGTTAGAGGCAATGTGCAGCTGTAGGGTAGTTCTAACAAGCCTGTCTGTCCAGCATTCTGCTCCTCGCATGGCTTTGGTGATTTGGACATCCTTGGCATCTCGCTGGCGTACTATTACAGAGTCAATTAAGTGCCATTAGCGAGATCTAGGGTGCATCCAGGTGTTTTTGTGTTTGTTCGCCATTCTGAACATTGAGTATGTGATTAGGAGGTTACATTCTGTGCATTTGCCGAGTAGGAGCAGGCCGTTGTTGTTCATTCTGCCGACACCGTGCTTGCCGAGCACACCTTTCCATCGACCATAATCGCAGCCAACAGGGGCATTGAAGTCCCCCAGTAGTATGATCTTGTCGCCAGCTGGAACTGAGCTAAGTACAGAGCTGAGGTCCATATAGAACTGCTCAATGGTTTCTGCTTGACTCGATAGGGTAGGGGCGTATGCACTGATGATTGTTGCATGCCGTTTGTGGCTGATAGGTATTCGCAATTTCATTAGCCTCTCATTGATACCAACAGGCATTTCCGGAAGCTGCTTCAGAAGACTTGATTTGATAGCCAGACCGACTCCATGGATCCTGTCCTCATTTTAGAATTGTCCTTTCCAGAAGAATGTGTAGCCGCTGGCTATCTCAGTAAGAAAACCCTCTTCTGCGAACCTGGTTTCACTCAAGGCTGCAATGTCAATATTGTAGCGTGAAAGCTCCTTAAAAACTAGAGCTGTTCTCCTGTGGGGTCTTGCTATGTTCTTTTTGTCCATGAGAGTACGAATGTTCCATGAACCAATAATAATTTTTTTCTTTGATTATTTCGACCGCAGATATGGATGATCTTGCCAGCCGCGGTATGCTGGCCTGATTTTTAAAGGCGAGCTTTTTTTAGGCCACCTTTTCTAGGCCTCTCCCTATTCAGGGTGAGTAGCGCCGTCCTAAAAAGGTCTGCTCAGTCACCCCTGGATGCTGCCGAACTGTTATGCTGCCCTGGGTACAGAGCAAAACGACCACTTATTCAAGGGCCGCCTACGTGCAGGCCTCTGACTACAACTACCAGTGGTCATCTCCACCTGTTGCGTCGCCAGTCGCCCATCGCCGTAGGACTTTGGTAGGTGTAGGTGTAAGCCGTTGCCCGTGGTGTGGCCGCTGTGCATGCTACAGCTGGTTGGAGCCATAGGTGGGGCTGAGCGCCTGGTGAGGCCAAAAGTTGGGCAAGTTACTCTCGAAGGAGCACGACATGCTACCCACCAGAGGTACTACCCCTCCCAGAGCAACCCGAACACCACATACATACACACGCACGCACGCACGCACGCACGCACGCACGCACACACACACACACACACACACACACACATACATACATACATACATACATACATACATACATACATACATACTACATACATACATACATACATACATGCATACATACATACATGTATATATAAATATAACAAAATGTCTGAGACAATCTAACTGGTAGTGTAAGGGTTTTGAACATTCTGTATAGCAAATCACCCATTTGTTCACAAAACCGCCATTCATAATATCCTCACAATACCGCCATTCTTAATATCCTGACACTACCGCCATTCCTTATATCCTCACACAACCGCCAGCAAGTCGAATTGTTTGGGCCTTGAAGGCGACAGTTAATAAAATATCAATCCGTAAAGCAAATGACCAAGTATGATGCATTTTTATATTCCGGATGCATTTCGTTTTAAAATTGATCGTGGTGTGGTAGAAAACAAATGGAATTGTGTGGGAATCCTTTTTATATTATATCTGAACATTCGGAGGTTCGTAATGTGTGCACGTTAAACTACTGTATGAACATTTGTATATTTATTTGATTTGATTGCACCTTTATCGTATGGAATCGTATATATTAATCCTATTTGCCTGCACTTTCATCGTGTAGTATTTATCTGCACCTTCGTCGTGTAGTATCATTATCGGGTCTAGTTATCAGATTTGCCTGCACGTTCGTTGTGTAGTATCGTTATCGGGTCTAGTTATCTGATTTGCCTGCACATGTATTGTGTAGCATCGTTATCGTGTAGTATCGTGCATATTTCTTTGATTTCACTTCCTCGTATAGCATGGTACATCTTTACTTTTGTCGACCACAAAATACGCTGTACTTTCAAATGTCAAACTTTCAGTGCACCTTCAATTATGTCTTTCCTGTCTGCATGTTCTGCCACGGTATTCGCCAACGTTTCGTTAACGCACATTGTATGTCCGATTTTATACAGATAATGAACTCATATCCCATTTTCTGTAGAAAACACTTTCTATTGGAAGTCATAAGAAATATAGTGTCGTTTACATAGGCCTTCAAATACTACGGTTTAAATTTCTCCACTTCATAAATTGTTAAATTCTTACTTTGTGGTTTTCTTTACATTTATAGTATTATTATGAATTCTGATTAGATATATTCAGTCATTAAATTGAATGATACAAATAATATTAGTAAAATCGTTATGCAAGAAACGAAAACATAGACTCGTCTAATGATGACATACACCAATTAAAAAGAAAGAGGTGGCGAGAAAACGTCACCAATGACATCAAAAAAATCCCTAAAAATGCTGAAACAGTTTTTTCTTTAATTTTTTGTAGCAGTGGTTTCTCAAATGTGTAACAGCGGCCTAACTTAAGGTGTTTCGGCATCATTTGTGTAAACTCCGAAGATTAATTATATGATATTTTTTGTCCGATTCGTCTAATCTGATGGAGCTGATTTTGAAAAGATTTTAGTCCATGTGGTTTTAATTAGTGTAACGTATTTGACGGCAGATCGGCAATTTGCAATATTTAGAAATAGTATCTGTGTGCTCTGGTCCTTAGATTTAGTAAAGGTAAGCGATTAACTTAGGGAGGAAAAGCATCCAAAATTTAGAGATTTGAAATAGCGCACTCCTACACCGGGAATAAAATGCAGTCAAGTTTCAGCAAAGATTAGTATAGCAACCTTTTTTAACATGACATCAATTTTGCAACCCTTCATTTATTCTTATGTAAACCGCTAATAAAGCCTATTAATGCCAGCTTACTTCTTCATATTAGTTCTAAATAAAAGACTACAATATTTGCTTACTTTACAGTCTTGAGATGGTTTTGATCTTTCATTTTACTCCTGTTTTTTTTTTCTTCTTGAGTCTTATTATTTATTTATTTTACTTATCTCGATCATACTGTCTCAAATAAACCAATCTAAAACTTACCTTGAAACACACCTTCATGCAACAACTAATGTGCATTCTAAAGGATTTTATCAGACTATTTTGAAAGATCCACACCAACCAAGAGAAGATTTTCTTATCATTCCACGATTCAAAACACAACAAACGCCATTTTCAATGACCATTATCACTCTATTCCTAATGAGACGTATCTCTTTGATATGAACATACTCGGATATCTGCATGAACAAATATAAATATACTTCGTAGCTGTGCGACATATTCTAACGGTCTTTAGTATGGGTTATTTTATACAATTTTTGAGTTGGACGAGATAGTTTTGTATCACCAGGACATGCTTTGGATACGAGATTAACTATATCAGGTGTATAATTGTAAACATTGATAGACTATGACTTATTTTTGGCCAATCAAATTGAAATTCATAGTGCAATTGGCAGTGTATCAGTTTTGAATTGCACGCGTAGAATTAATACAATATTTTCGCTTCTGTGGTCACAGACAGAATGAGGTTAAAAACCTATACAAGATGACGTAGTATGTACGATATAAAGAAATAAAATTAATTCAAGATGTTGATTATATTTTAATGTATTGGTCAATGTATTGGTCAAGCGTACATAATGTTACTCAATAACCAAAAACTTGTACGAATCTCTAATCTAGTGGTAGGTTTGACTGCAAAGCAGATATTCCAGTGTTGATAATTGACATGGGGTGAGATTTAGAACTGCGTCTTATGTAACACAGAATAGTATCGCTTGAGATATTAACATGGGGTGAGATTTAGGACTACATGTTATGTATGTGAGAAGAGTATCTCTCGAGATATTAACATGGGTTGAGATTTGGGACTACATGTTATGTATGTGAGAAGAGTGTCTCTCGAGATATTAACATGGGGTGAGATTTGGGACTACATCTTATGTAAGGGATAAGATCATCTCTTGAGATATTAACATGGGGTGAGATTTAGGACTACATGTTATGTATGTGAGAAGAGTATCTCTCGAGATATTAACATGGGTTGAGATTTGGGACTACATGTTATGTATGTGAGAAGAGTATCTCTCGAGATATTGACATGGGATAAGAATAATGACAACATCTTATGTAAGGGATAAGATCATCTCTCGAGACATTAACATGGGGTGAGATTTAGGACTACATGTTATGGAAAAGAGTATTTCTCGAAAAACTAACATGGACTGAAATTTAGGACTAGAGATTATGTAACGGAAAAGACTATATCTGGAGATATTATGAGATCATTTACTCACCTTACTGGCATGTCCGGATACCAGAAGTGTGACTGAACTCTACGAATTAGTACATAATTAGATGGTCGGCCGATGCATGGATGCTACATCATAATTAAGCACATGCATTAAAATCAGCTTTGCTAGTCAAATATGTTTTATTTCAATAAAGAGTGTGTTTCCTGTGTAAGATTTGTAAAATCATTTGTAGTGTATAAGAGTTTTATACTTTTTAAGTGTATTCGAAGTTAGAGAATTTAGTTTTCAGTAACACTAATACAATGACGGATGCGTCAGCAAACTGTATTTGTCAAGTACACATCATTAATAGACAAGGCGGCTGCATAAAATATTTATGTATTAGCGTATGCAATCCCAAAGGACATGTATAAAAAAGGTTGTGAATTCTAAAGTCAGATGGATACTGAAAAAGCTCATATTTCGGTGGTCATAGATGAGCGAAGAAGCAAAGGGATAACCTTTTCGGGTCTTAAGCTTTGCTCTCCAAATAACATATAAATAAAGCTGGAGCTGTGCCGAGCTAGTTCGATTCCGTCAGACTTCATGATGAGAGTTCGTCTTTCATACATGTAAGATACAACTAAGTCTGTATTTGTAAGAGTTTCTGTACAATATCACTGCCAGCTCTGAACTTTTATTTGAAACATTTCGTATTATGTATTAAAAATTTAAATTATGTTAAGAATTTATATTTATCTGTCATCCTAATATATATTTATTTTTATAACGAATTGTGGGGTGAATGTCCTTCATAACACATTTTGAAAAAAAAATCTTTTCATAACAGCTAAATCTGTCTCCTTCTGCAATGTTATTGTAGAGACGGAATCAACATTCAATTCAAGCTAAGCAGCAAACTGTCATCATTACATTATTTCGATCATCGTCGTCTTCATCCTAATAATTATTGCACAAACTACTATCATTACTGCTACTAGTACTACTCAATAACCGCTCTGGTGGCCTAGTGGTTAGAGCGTCCTCTGCGCTAGCGGGAGGTCGTGGGTTCGATCCCCGGCCAAGTCATACCAAATGTGACTGGGTGGGACATCACGCTACATGTCTGCGGCATGATGCCCCAGTGCTAGACATCACTATAAGATGCCTTACTGCAGGCATCGTAGCGACATGACTGAAACATTGTTAAAGCTACGTTAAACATCCTTATCAAAGAAAGAACTACTTAATGATTGGTTTTTCGATCAAATAGTTCTCGTGTTCCAACCTATTTTTTCTAAAATGTTTTCAAGATATATATTTTGCATTTCATCGCTAGGATGTCATCTCAAGCACAAAAACTGTTTTAAACAAAACACCTTATATATTTAACATCTAATTTGTAACATGTATTTGCGGTAAATACCCTCTATAAATTTAAAGTGAATAACTAAGTGTTTATGTCATCAAAAGTCCGACATAAAATTTGAATAAGCCTGATAAAATAATACAATTGATAGAATAGCCAGTTCCTTCATGCATGACCAATAATAAATAGTGTTCAGAGCCAGTGGTATTACAGCATGTACACATCATTAATAGACAAGGCGGTTGCATAAAATATATATCCACTCCACCCCTATCTAACTCCGAAAGTAGCAGGAACAAAACGGAATTGTGTCACTTTATTAACTCCATAGAATGTAGTGAATATAGAGCCATTAACTCGGATGAAATAGTTTACCGTCAAAAAGCGGTAAGGTATTACGCAAACAAGAAGAAGACACAGCTTCTAATATATATTATGATCAGGGTATGTAAATCACTCTTAATGACACTAGGCTACTAAGTCGACACCAGTTCTTTTAAAATGCAGATTGCGAAATTGACATTGATATTTTGTTATCTCTCAATATTTCACCGGTATGTGTCGTCCAACATTACCCTGATATCGACAAACCTTCTTACTTTGAAATTGCTAATAAAGTACATGTATAAACGCAAAATCTTGATTGTATGTTTATAATTACATGCACAGCCATTATAGCCACCACCACCATGATTATCACTACATCTCAGCACCACTATACTGTCCGTAAAGTTTCAGTCCTCAACGCTATCATTGTCACAGAAAACATAGACACACTGACCATTAGTAGTTGTGGCTACGTTTTGATAATGCGCCAAAAGGAGAATTGACACTAGTACAGTGATGGATTGTTAGGTCGGAAAAGCAAAACGGGCAAAATGAGGATTTGATCTCGTATTTGTTGTAATTGCTGGATTGTCAAGTTGAGAGAAAGAAAATAGCTGTGCAAGAACTTGGGTTCCTGAAGTCAGATAAATAAATTAAAAACGATGGATGCAATCCTTAAGGTTTTAATTATTGAAATAAATCAGTAAAAACTAATAGTCATAATCGCAAAATTATAGTTGTGATAACATTTGGGTCCTTGTTCAATTTAACCTCTAATTCTAAATAATGGGCATTAACCCATTGTACTTGCTTGAACAAACCACATGAACGGGGTACATACAATGCACGATTTGATACCCATAAAAGACCATGAAGTAATAGTTTGCATCAGGGAGACATGTAAGGTAACGTATGTGTTACCTAGTTCAAATCAGACAGGTAATGTAACCTGTACGTTACTTAGCCGTTTGTTGTGCGCTTCTGAAATACTTTACACGGATCGGTTTGTTTGTTAATAGCAATGATATTTGCCGGGGAAGCAAAGGACACACCAGGCAGCAACAGGATTTAGTCCAGTGAAGACAAGGCTTACTAGTAGGTGGTGTGTAATTGAGGAAGATAGAAGATACATGACACAACATCGATCTCGCAAGTATAATGAGAACATTGAACCTCAGATGAAATCTTTTACTGGTTTAATGCGATACTGTATTTAATAAACAAGCTGAATCAAGCTGTATGTGTCACTCTGTTGATGCGGTATGTCAATCATGTTAGACGACAATTAGCTACCAGAACGTTCTTACCTCTTTTCAATCCAAGAGTTTGTCTATTGTCATATTTTCATATTTCATCACCTATGTTTTGTCCGACGTCACCATCTTTCTATTCAGGCAGACGCATTGGGTAGGCCCATGTCATATCTTTCATTTATTGTTAATCTCAAAGTAAAGAGCAATGCTATTTCTTCAAGAAAGCACACAGGTGTCAGTGTGATATGGGACGCTCGCTTTTACAGATCAACTTATCACCTTTGTCTCCCTGAGTTCGAGTCTCAGTTTCGGCCAGAAGGGTTATGTGAGAATGATTGCCAGTAGTTCCCTGTGGTCTGTGTGGTCCTTTCTGATATTTTCACGAGTTACTCCACCAGATATACTGGCAGTCATGTATAGCCTATTATGTGCTGACAATTGGCGTTAAACGCTGTGCAACAACACAATTTTCAACTACATGATATAAAAGGTTACTGCGACTCAGTGTAAATAATATTAAAAATATAGACTTTGACAAAATATTACTTTTAATCGATTCCTTTTAGTTGAGCCCGGTCCTAATCAATAGCTATATTTGATTATACTGGCCTTGTGCAAGGACAAACTATTCATTACTTCTAAAGGGAGGTAACTAAGACGCCCATATACTATTACATTTGCGCTAAGTAATGCTTCTCACACCTTACATCAAACTGTAGAATGTTGTTCTATTTGTAAAGCACATAGTGACAAGCATCTATTGTATATTTTGGAACGATGCGGAAGAAATGATTTAATCGGAAAGACGATGGAAATGCATGAAGATCGTGGCTAAATTTGCTACGGACAAAATCCCACATCTATGGGTATTGGTGATGTTTACTGATGAATACAGTATAAAGCGGTGAAGTCTTGCGTGTTTCATGCAGATTTCAAAATATTGTCTTGTAGTAGATTTTATGACCTATATATACAAACTTATTGAAGCAACGGAGTAGTCATATCTTTATTGATGTAATGCGTGTTATAATCGTCGAGATTTGAGGTGACATCATTATAGGGGTAGCATCATCGGGAGTAGTATCAGTAAGAGTTGTTGTTGTTGTTTTGACGGTGAGAGGAGAAAGAAGGAAGGAATACGGGATAAAACTGATTTCGACCCATACTACCTGTATCTGGCGGACAGAGGAGAAGGATATATATATATATATATATATATATATATATATATATATATATATATATACAAGTATACAAGCATGGGGGTATTGAGGTCTAATAAATAAACTGAATGACATGTATGTTAACGTTCGAGTTCTACGGCGCTAACTGGGCAATTATTCATTCTTTCCCTTATCCTATTTTCTAAACATTATCTGCCTGGATTTACTTGAACAAACCACATGAAAGAGGTATACATATTGCAAGTGAAACATAATTTGGTCAATAACCTATTCATGACCAAGCTCTTTGCTGTATGCGTATAATATTCTCTGCTGTTTTCTTTTTTGGTATGCTTGTTAACAGCAACGTGTACATTTGCACCGGCAGCGTAGAAGAATAAAATGATGTAAAATTAAGAAAGGTTTGATTTTGAGGGACAAATACACATTTGTATTGTATTTGTATATTGATATTATCTAGTCAACGTATTGTACAGGTATCGATCTAACTAAACTAATATACGTGTTTACAATTACTGGAATTCCTATCTAGTTACTGAATAAAGTGATATTGGAATTACAGTACTGTCGAAGTAATTTGTTTTACGGTAATGACACACATGCACAGCATGTTTGAGTTCCGAAAAACTTGAGTGTAGGACGGTGTCTGATAAGCACATGGCACAAACAATTAGATTTGTTTTGGGAAAGGGCAATATGGTTTATGCCCCAAGATTGATGGGGTACTGTTTATAATTGTACCCTCTAAATTTATTGACAAACCGCACTAAGGAAGACGGACGACAGACGCACTGCCATACATTAAACAGTCGTTGTTGTTGAAGGGTTTAACGCCATTTGTTAGAGTACGCGATTGGCTATACATGGCGGCAAGTATTAATGGTGGAGGAAGAACCCTCAGAAAGAACCAGCGACCCGCGAGAAGCTACTGGCAAGCTTTCGCATATACCCACATTGGCCGAATCGGACACTCGAACAACACAGAGGTAAGAAGGAAGTGGTTTGTAGCGGATAACGCTTTAGACCACTCGGGACCCCTGCCATGAACTGGGTTGACTTCCAATAGGTAAACTAAGACAAATGCGTGAATACTCTTTCCCACTTAGTTTGCAAAGTAATACTATACTGTGGTTTAGGTGTACATGCGCTTTGCATATAATCTAGACTTATCTGGACTGATGCTTGTTTGAAATTTATTGCCATTATATATCACAACACCGGTTAAGCATGGCGGCCTGCATAAAGGGTGGATCAGTATTTATATATGCCCAATATATTGGGTTTTAAACACAAACTGATGACCCTTCGATAATTTTAAAATTTAACAGTAGCAATTATTTGATTCCAACTGGAGGTTTATTTGACTTGAATTTAATAATAGAAACAGCAGCAACAGTACGGTGAATGATAGTTTGGTCGGAAGGGAAGAATAAAAATGGGCAAAATGAGGATTTGAGCTCGTATCTGTTGTATAAACTGGATTGTCAAGTTGAGAGAAACATAATACCGGTGCAAGAACATGGGTTCCTGAAGTCAGAAAACTAAATTAAAAACGATGGATGCAAACATTGGGAGTTTTTCATTACATAAGTCAAATAAATAAACTTAAAAATACTATACAAACATTAACGTTTGGGAATACTAAGTAAAAAAAAAACAAGTTTTCAAACACTGTTGTTTTAATTATTGAAATCGAATAAGTAAACTAACATACATAAGTGCAAAATTATAGTTTTGTGATGGCATTTAGATTCTTGTTCATTTTAACCTCTAATTCTGAATAATGTCATTAATTATGTGCATTTACTTGAACAAACCGTTCGGGGTGCATACATTCCAACATTTGATACTCATAAAAAACCATGACGTTTGTATCAAGGAGACATATATGGTAAGGTATTTTTGACCTAGCTCGAGGCAGACAGGTAGCGTAAATTGTACATAATCTAGCAGGTTTGTATACACTTCTGAAGTACTTTACCCGGTTTGGCATGTATGATTATAGCAATGAAATTTGCCGGGAAAGGTATGTACACACCAGGCAGCAACATGATTTAATCCAGTGAAAGTGGATGGTGTGTAATTCAGGAAGGTTATATTCTGAGGAATTTTTGCAAATTATGCAAGTATCAGTCTTTATATACTTATACAAACACGCAGGTTACATATTTACATTACCTGTGTTCACATTGGGGGTAGGGTATTACAGTCTCATCAATATATTAATCATGTATAGGTCTAGCTAAAGAGATACGTATTCATATTGCCTGTGTTCACGATGTGGAAGTATTTTCAGGTCGATCTTTTTGCAGATAATATTCTAACAAAATAAATAATCATTCATATTGCCAATGTTCCTGGGAAGATGGGATTAATATCTAATTAGTTTATTGTTCCTTTATTATTCCAATTAGACGAATACATAATCATTTTCCCGATCGCAACGTATCGTGCAAGTATCTACCTACCTAAACTCGTATACGTGTTTACAATTACGGGAATTCTTATCTAATCACTGTATAAAGTGATATTGGAATTACATTACTGTCGAAGAATTTGTTTTACGGTAATGACACGCATGCAAAGTATATCTGAGTTCATAAAAAAACTTGAGTGTAGGACAGTGTTTGATAAGCACTCTGGTGCATTCATTTGTTGAGATGAAAACAATATGTGTATGGCATTTAATTTGTTTGGCAAGGGGGAATAATTAGACACTGGGTAAGGGACTCCTCCATAAATACAAGTCTGACAATAAAGTCTCTGGTTATCGTACATCCATCCACGTACAAGTAAGTATGCTCGTTTCATCTTCCATAATAAGATACGTGCTATTCTCAATGGATTATGTTATGAATCAAAATTGATCGGGGTCCTATTTATAAATGAACCCTATAGATTTATTCACAAACCGCACTAAGGACAACGGACGATAGACTCACGGCCATACCATAAACTGTCGTTGTTGTTGTATTGTTTAACGCCATTTTTTAGCACACGATTGGCTATACATTGCGGCCAGTATTAATGGTGAATGAAGAACCCTCGGAAAGAACCACCGACCCACGAGAAACTATTGGGAAGCTTTCTCACTTACCCACAGTAGCCGAATCTGAGACTCGATCCACGCAAACAGAGTTGAGACGGCAATGATTCGTAATGGAGAACGCTTTCGACCACTCGGCTACTCGTGACCCCTACCATGAACATAGTTGACTTCAAATAGGTTAACTAAGTCAAATGCGTAAATACTCTTTCCCGCTTAGTTTGCAAAGTAATACTTTATTGTGTTTCAGGTGTACATTCGTTCTGAATATATTCTAGACTTATTTGGACTGATGCTGATTTGAAATGTATTACCATTATATACCACAAAACTGGTTAAGCATGGCAGCCTGTATAAACGGTGAATGAATATTTATTTATGCCCAATACATTGGTCTTTTAAACACAAGCTGACATCCTTTCGATAATTTTAAAATTTAAATGTAGCTTTTGGTTCATTTCAACTGGACGTTTATTTGACTTGATTTCAATAAAAGAAACAGCGGCAATAGTACGTTGGTTGATCATTTGGTCGGAAGGGGAGAATAAAAGCGGGCAAAATGAGGATTTGAGTTCGTATCTGTTATATGAGCTGGATTGTCAAGTAGAGAGAATGAAAATATCGGTGCAAGAACTTGGGTTCCTGTTGTTAGGTAACTAAATTAAAAACGATGGATGCAAACATTTGGAGTTTTTCATTACTGAAGTCAAATAAATAAACTTAAATATATTTATACAAGCATTGGAGTTTGGGAATACTAATTTCAAACAAATAAAATAAAGAACAAGTTGTCAAACATGGTTGGTTTAATTATTGAAATCAAATAAGTAAACTAACATACATAAGTGCAAAATTATAGTTTTATGATGGCATTATGATTCTCGTTCATTTTAACCTCTAATTCTGAATAAAGCCGTTAACTACTTGCATTTGCTTGAAGAAACCATACGGGGTGCATAACTTCCAACATTTGATACTCATAAAATGACATGACGTTTGTATCAAGGAGACATATAAGGTAAGGTATTTTCACCTAGCTCGAATCAGACAGGTAAAGTAAATTGTACGTTATCTGGCAGGTTGGTATACGCTTCTTGAATACTTTACCCGGATTGGCTTGTTTGTTTATTGCAATGAGATTTGCCTGGGAAGGACAGGATACACCAGGCAGCAACATGATTTAATCCAGTGAAAGTAGATAGAGTGTAATTCAGGAAGGTTGTATTCTGAGGAATTTTTGCAAATTATGCAAGTATCAGTCTTTATATACTGAGACAAACACGCAAGTTACATATTTACATTACCTGTGTTCACATGGGGGTAGGGGAGTACAGTCTCAACAATATATTAATCATGTATAGGTCTTGCTAAAGAGATACATATTCATATTGCCTGTGTTCACGATGTGGAAGTATTATCAGGTCGATCTTTTTGCAGATAATATTCTAACAAAATAAATAATCATTCATATTGCCAATGTTCATGGGAAGATGGGATTAATTTCTAATTAGTTTATTGTTCCATTATCAATCCAATTGGACGAATACATAATCATATTCCCGATGTCAACGTATTTTGCAGGTACTGATTAACCTAAATTAGTATACTTGTTTATAATTACAGGAATTCTTATATTTTCACTGCGTATAGTGATATTGGAATTATAGTACTGTCGAAATAATTTGTTTTATGGTAATGACACGCATGCAAAGGATATCTGAGTTCAGAAAAAACTAGAGTGTAAGACGGTGTTTGATAAGCACTCTGGTGCATTCATTTGTTGAGATGAAAACAATATTTGTGTGACATTTAATTTGCTTGGGAAGGGGGAATAATGAAACACTTAGTAAGGGACTCCTCCATAAAAAAGTCTGATAATCAAGCCGCTGGGTATTCGTACATTCAGCCACGTCCACGTAAGTATGCTATTTCATCGTCCATATTCAACTACGTCATATTCTCATTGGATTTGTCATGCATCAAAATGCATCGAGTCCTATTCATAAATGAATCCTATAGATTTATTTACAAACCGCAAGAAGGACGACAGACGACAGACGCACGGCCATAGCATGAGACCCCCTATAATTTTGCTATTCTATAATAGTAAATATTAATTTATGCCTAAGACGTTAGTCTTTTATACACAAGCTGATATCATTTCGATACTTGTTTTTTATTTAACAGTAGATATTCCTTGATTTCGACTGGACGTGTGCTGTCTATATTTTGCAGACCGGGCTTCACTAACATCGTCATTGTATTTGATTATCAAATCACTTCACCTAGAGTCAATACATCTGTATCGACATTCCAGTGAAAAGACACAATGGAAACTGTAAGATCGCAAGCTGCTATTTGCAGAATAGTCAAAGATGGGATTCTGGAACTAGAAACGAAAGGTATGTAATAGATAAGTCATATATAAAATGCTTCATGATAATTACTATCACGTCAATGAATATACATGGTGTTTTAAAATATACTAAACACAGTAGATGCAAATTAAATCAACGTTTAAATAAGCCTAAATTTAGATAGCATAGTTCAATCTGATTTGTTTCCTAAATTGAATATAGGCAGCCACATATTTCAGCAAATTACCATATACGTTGCTTGTGAGTATAATTTATGTTGACAACAGTGGTCCAATGGATGTACAGTGATAGCTTTATTCAGGATAACGAGAGCTATCTGTTTAATGTTTGAACTGTTTTATATTTTCTTGTTAACTTGTGCCACACTCCGTTTAATACAGCTTGATACTGAGAAGGAAAAAAGCTGACTTTTCGTCTACAAAGTGGGTGTGTCATTATCAGTATTATTTTCCGGTCTTACTTCTAATGATTATAAAGTTACAGTTTTGGTATGTCCTTTTATTATGATGCATTAGTTCTAAAAATAAGATACGTTTTCAATGTTGAAATTTTAAGAAAGGAGAAATTATGACAATTTCTACGTTTGTCGATCAAGTCAAAGGCATATTTTCATTTGAACAAGTACAATCGGCAGGAAAACGATTACATTTGTTTCGAAATGTTTCGATAATTTGTTTAGCAAATGCAAAATTAAAACTAAACCAGACAGGTATTCATCTTATTCAGCTCTCAAAAACAAAATACGGGTTGTAGTCCCACACTGTCATTTTTCTATTCATTCATACAACGCGCCAATGGTCTTTTTTGGTGTGACGTGATATGCAATATATTTATTGGCTGCTGTAACAGGTTTTCATGATGAATGATTCATCCGAATGGTTAGACATAGATAACATGATCCCCCTCCTGGTTAGACACTGATAACATCATCCATCATAATGGTCAGATTTATATAACAATGTCTACTCTAATGGTTAGACTCTATGAAGTATCTTTTAGATGCATCCTTTTATTTCACCACTAGATCCTGTAAATCATCACAAATTGAAATTAAATTGTTTGTACAAAAGAACGTAAAACGCGAATGTGTTTGCATTATATAGAAACAAATACACTCACATGTGTCTTCCAAATCCTACAAGATATGTTACATGAGGGACAAAAATACTTTTTAAAATTAAGTAAAATTATCAAATTAGATAGGAAAGAATAGCAAGTCAGGCACATATTGATACTTATATTTTCAAAAACATGACATGTTCAAACATATAATCATAGTGTGCATACTATAATAAATGATGATAGAAAACAACAAGTGTATACTTTTGTTCATGAAGTACATAAGAACATGAAACACTCGTCTTTTAGCTTCATGTACACAAAGTTTTGCAAAGAGTTATTCAATGATATGTTTTATGTTTCACAATATCAAGTAATAAATAGAAACGTATCATTTGATTCCTGTTTAACTGCACTGGCGGCTTGTAACTATTTCACTCGAAATGTTTCTTTAGGTGATTTTCCATCTCTATCCTGACTACAGCTTCCCAAATATTGAAAGCACTAATACTAGGTACAAAAATCCCTCTCAACGAAGCTCTGTATTCATTCTCTCCAAAATTTGTCAAAAATAAAAGGCCATCTCCGTGTTCATGTTTTCCGTACCCACATGGAATTCGTGTTGAAAAGACTGATATCTGATGTTTCTATTAATGAGTGAAAATTCATATATGATGTGTCAGCATGGTTGTGTCTGATATTTAAAAAAACAGTGATATTTATAGTGTGCCCTGTTTAAAATAATGTGTTAGCCAGAGGCGTACCAAGGGTAAATGTTTCCCGGGCGACGACGAAGACCCAAACACTTTTGTTGCGCCAAGAGGTATGATGGTAATGGTCACCGTCCTCCCCCACCCTCGCCGTTAGTACTTTATTATTATTATTTCTTGTGTCCAAAATTTAGAAACATTAAAGTGCCTTGCTCTAAAGGACCGATTTGTGTTATATTTATAAATGCGTTATTTTAAACAGAAGTGAGACTTACAGTGCATTTTGTAATTTATGTAAAACTCTCAAAATATGATAAGGCATTATCTCTACAGATTTGTTAACGTGAGTGGATGGTAAAATACGAACCTAATTTATATGGTGAATTTCAAAAGCTCTCGTTTAACAGATTAAGAGTTTGGCTAACCTATTTAGGTTCTGCAATTACACTTCCAAAAATTGCATTGTTATGTTCATGGTGTCCGGAACATGTACTTTATGACTGTGCCAGAGGCGACCGCCCTTCCCCAACTCCGTCGTGAATACTTTATTCGGTGTTTTCAAAAATTAGTAAACAAAAAGACTGTGTTGTCCCATATTAATAAATGTGTTATTTTAAATAGAAGTCAGAATTACAGTGCGCGCTGTTTTAAGTACTGTGTTATCTGATCGGTACCAAAAGAAGCAAAAATTATTGTGTGTCCTATATATATATATATATATATATATATATATATATATATATATATTACATGCCTGTTTAACTCATAGATCATAAAAAAGTTACGTTATCTGACTTTTCCTAGGTTTTGTGAACCTATTCAGAAGCGACCCAGTTTAAGAAGTATATAGTCGTTATGTCGAAATTAATCAATCAAGAGCAAGAATAAACAAAACGAAGAAAAAATAATCACCAACTAATATGGTTGCTGAAATGCAAACTTAAGGCAATACAAAATAAGCAGCATAGTAAAACGAACAATCATGATGTAAGATTGACAAGATGTACGTAATAATGATGATGATGGTGTTGGTGTTCACGTTTAAAGCAACACATTATTATTATTATTATTATTATTATTATTATTATTATTATTATTATTTAGGAATATATAGTAAAAATGATAGTTACGATATTAATTTTGCACAATAAAATATATGTTATACACATCAGTTACAACGATCTCAAGCAAATATATATTTAATGTCTTGTTTGCAAAACGATCGATTTATTGTACCAAAATTCAATGTTCACATTCTTTGCAAATACCGTGAGATGGCTAAGTGTGCATTAGTAGTTCATATTCTTTAACCACAGTCTGCATTGATATATGTGCAAATTTCCAACCGAATTTCATAACAGTTGATTAGGGTACAGATATGTACAGTAAGGATTTGTAATAAACTGTGTAGGATGTAAATTCAAGAAAACAAATCCTTGAAGAAATTTTTATACATGATCAATTTCACGATAAAGAAATCCATTAAATGAAGTCACGGATAATCTGAAATAGATTACGTTTACTATATTTAAATTCAATTTGATTATTTTGCATACTGTGTTGAATTTAAAATAATATACATCACGTTTTAAATTAAAGTTAATTATTTCGCATATAGTATTTAATTTATCATATTATACAAGTTTTAAAATTCTAAATTTAAACTCCTTTGTTAGAGCAGCAGCGAAAGTCGGGATAACTTTTCTTTCTGTTATCCAATAGTCTTATTGCACTAAATGGATAATGATTATACATGGGAAACTCCACTCTTAAAACTATAAATATATTTCAGTTTGATAGTATGCATTACATTTGTCCAATTCCAACTTTAAGCCCATCCTTCGTAAACACCGCAACGAAAAAAGTGGGAAGTGTGATGTCCATCATAATTCTGTCTTAAAGTTATAAAGTTTCACTACAGGAACAAACCACTCGTAAAAATATAAAGCTATTTCAGTTAGATAATATGCAGTACACCTTTCCAATTCCACCTTTAAGCCCCTCTTTCGTAAACTCTGCAGCGAGATAGGGGGAATTATTATGTCCATCGCAATTCAGTCTAAAGTTGTCAAGTTTCACTACATGAAAATAAACTATATCTAGAATAAATGCATGCAACTACAACATAATTTTTAAATACAAATCTAAAATAAATTCCTAAAATGTAAATGACGATTTTACTGCGTATCTAATACATAATACCTCGCAAGGCGCATACTCAGACCAAAGTACCTCGTGAATTAGACGAATTTCCTCGGTCCTCGAAGTCGTTTATTTATTTGCATATTGTCTGCCCTTTTAAATAAAACGCGATGCACGTAAACCACATGCTGACGAAACAACCAACAAATTGTTTTCGCTTCTTTACTTAGTTAAAGTTTTGCAAATTACTGGTCTACTTTACAGCAAATATTTTAAATACCAAATCGCCTTTTCAGTCAAATACCAAACTCTTTTCAGATTTCAAAAATTTAACTTCGTGTCGAATCTCGTACTTAAGAGTCTTAATCCCCTAATCGCATACCATATATGATACTTCTGTATTCAATTGTTTACCAGGTCCTGGATTTGAGATGATTCGTTGTGAGTAGGTAATATTTGAGAGTACGAGACTGCAAGTGAAATTTAAAATAGAACAATAATCAAATTAAATGAAAGAATGCATTAATTATTTCAAATATCAAGTCTCTTATGCAAAACTAATTGAATGATGGATCACTTTCCTGCAACTAGTGATCTCGTCGTATGATGTATTCTGCCAACTTGCGAGGAGAGGTAACAAATATATATTGCTTTTGTTCTTTTCGTTTTTTTTGTTTTTAATTGGCTGGGCGGGGTGGGTCGTTACAGATTTTATGTTTGGTACATACATTTAAACTCTGCAGCCGTCTTCAAAAGTTAATTGTCTGTAGTCTAGATCCAAATTTAAATGGAACTTTCGTTGAAATGTTTCGTATGATGACTAGATGGTCTCAAATGAAAATGTAGGTATTTGATATCCACTATGGCCGCACCAATTGTCGTTGCAAAAACAATGTAACACACCACCTGCCATTTTTATACAAATGTTGGTTGCTCGTACCGAATACTGATTGTGTAGACTTTATTGGCAATCTCTGTCTCCCGAGTCCATCCCCCTTTTTGCTTCCTCTGCAATTTTTGAATCATTTATATTTTCAAAAGGAAATTTTTATTCGTAGAATTAGATAAAAAGCAAATTTACATTTAAAATCTTACCATGTGCGTCATCTGATTTGATTATTTCTACTTGAATTATGTGTTTAATTATTGTTTACCTGAATTATGTGTCTGACTATGTTTACTTGAATTATGTGTCTCATTATTTTTACCTTTTTGTGTCTGATTTTTAATACATAAAATTCAAGTAAAAAAAATATTCAGACACAATAAGGTAAAAATAATCAGACATATAATTCAAGTAAAAATAATCAGACATATAAGTTACATTATTGTCACCTAGTAAGTATGTCAGAAGTAGGTAGTTAGTTATAGGGACCGAAAATCGATCGCTTTCAATGCATGACTCACGAGCCTGATTCAAGGGCATAAAACAAACCCCAGGACTTATATTGTTTGCATATATTAATGTCTTTTCATGAACTGTAATCATATATATGGTTATATGGCTGGGATCTCAATAATTTCAAGCTATTAGGTATGGTCCAAAAATTTCATTGGAGTTGGGGTGGTTCCTGTCTTGATAATAAGTTTTATACATTAATTAATTTGTCTTTTCGTGCTAGCAATTGTGTACATGGGTATAAATTGATAATCTCAAAAGTTTCAAAATTGCTATAAAGGGTAAGGATGGAATGCCTTTTAAGTGCCAGTTTGTCAAGAAAGTCTGTGTTACGGTTGATAGTTGGCGATCTCAATAATTTTTATGATGTGACCCAGGGGATACGTTTTTTGTAGGGTGGGGATAGACATCACCTCACGTATTTGCATAAATATTTGGTCCCAGATCACATATGGCGTGAGTTACTTGAAACTTATGTAGAATCACCGCTGCTGCATTAGCCCAAATTTATTCTGAGCAATTTAGTTTAATTATTTTTTAAACGTATTACTAGTAGCTTGCAGTAACAATAATAGTTGCAAAAAAGTTACAAATTGGCATCTATACTATACAAGAAATTTTTTTTATTTTAAAAGTATTTTTATATTATTTTTATTACTTGCAGTTACAGACGCATATAGTAATTAATAGGAGTTACTTGAAACATATGTAAAATCGCATAACCCTTTAAGCTGAATAATGTTTATCGTTTTTGACTCGAACGTATTTTTTAGAGTTCGTTTTACATATCATAGCTAAATTTTCCTATCTTTAGCTCGGTAAATATTCAGGTAATCGTCATTCAATGTAGCCACACAAAAAAAAATGTAATTCGTTTTGAAAGCTTCGTTTGACACGAATTAGGGAATTTTTTTTATAACGAACTATAATAGCAATAATAATTAAATAAAATAAAACTATTACGATAATGGTGGTGGTCTGTAAATTTACGACTGTAGAATATTGTTTTTAAGTCAGAAATAGATACAATGATGTATTTACGTTTGTTTGGTATAGTTTACTAAAAGTATATATGTGTATATTTTATGACACTATGTCATGGTTTTAGGTCAGAAATAGATTTATAGATGTATATAAGTTTATTTTACATTGTTTACTAAAAGTATACATGTCTGTATTTTGTGTATTCCGTATCCTGATGCAAGTTGTTTTTTATCCACAGCCGGTCATAAACCCGACTATTATGGGATTGTAAAGATGGAAGGCATGTTGGTGACCGTAGACAGGTATGAGAGTAATCTTCAGGTTCACAATGGTCTTGACGGTAAACTGATTACATCACACAGACTGGAGTCCTATCCCAGGGATGTCTGTCTTATTAGTAAGAATGAAGTCGCTGTGTGTCTGTTTAACGGTACGGTTGTAATCCTGTCATTGAAATCGATAGATGACGTAAAACTCGTCAAAACTTTAAAGACAGGATTTGGTTTATGTGATTCATTGGCAAAATTGAATTCAGACAAACTCATTGTCAGCCTTAAGAAAGACGGCATGTTGTGTTTGGGAATTTTATCGATTAGAGATGGACGTATGGACTCAACTCACGACATCTGTAAAGGGTTTGGTCAGACTCGCATGGCCGTCAAAGATAACACCTTGTACATCTCGTGTTCGACTTCAGACTCCATTAATAATACAGTTTATGTTTACGATATTCTGAATCCAAAAACAAAAATGTTTCTGTATCAACACCAGGAATTAATACCGTGGTCAATAATGGCTGACAGGGATTATGTGTACGTGTGTGACTGGAACTCTAACACAATTCATCAGCTGACAGACAGCGGTCAGCTAGTGACCATACACACAGTGTCATCAAGTCTGGATGGAATTTTCTATGATGACCAGCAACGATTACTTTACACCACAAGCTATCAAAGTAATGTGATAACTGTTTACAAAATGGAGTCTTTACGTCAACCAGGTAATTCTATTTTATTTTACATTTTCCACAACGAAAGCTTCATTTATTTACATTTCCTAATTAACATTTTTGCCCCAAAATATGATTTATGAATATTGTAGTCATAACTTTATTGTAAGACAAACATGTATAACAGCTTTAAAATAAAATGAAAGTGGAATATATATTATTTTATTATTTTGGAAGTTTGAAAATGTCCATTTCGTCGTGCATGGTCATATTTATCAATTTATAATATAAATAAAATATTTATGTTATTTTAAATATTATTACAAATTATATTATAGTCATTTATATTCATTAATGATTGTTCAGTCGTCTGCTCGTTGGTTGTGACTACATAATTTTCATATAAAAATATTAAATCTGTATAGACTATCAAAATGGCTGCTTATCTGCAAAACTCGCATCGTCTCCAGTTAGGGGCAATGCATATTTGTTCCCAGAAGATGGCGCTTTCATTGATAAATCTTTGCACACGACCTGTCATTGCACGCGACATGCACGCGACCTGATCTCGTTCAGCGTCTAAAATTCCCACGTATTTTGTATTGAGATCATTCGTGTTGATGGAGCGGTTCTGTGACGATTTTTCAAAGTGGATTTATCAACGAACAAAGCTCAAATCGAATAACAAGATAACTGGACAGTTAAGTTTAAAAAAATATATAAATACCATTTTTGATATTCTACTGTATACATTGCGCGCTATATTTACTACGATCTGTTCACGTTTTAGTTGAAGGGTGCAATGTTCTTATGTTAAATGAAACTGACGAGGCTGAAAATAGAGGTAATGCTTAGATGAATGAATATGTCGAAAGATTATAGAAATAATATTGTACAGTATTATTGTAAAAAAACAACCGACATTATTATTAAAATTAAAGTGTTGGATGTTGAAGTAATTATTTATATTGTTTGTCACACACGAGCTATATCATATGCAAATTCCAGCTTTTGCTTTTCCCCTTCTTTATGCACTCCTTGGCTTTTAATCATCCGCTGCAGCATGCTAACCTTCTTTGTAACATAGCTACATGGTGAAGCCATTAGCCAGGTAAACCTTAGTACAGAAAGGACTTGGGAGTTCAGATTAGAAGAAGTAATTTGAAGTTACTGTATTCTAACCAAACACGTATACATGCATAATTATGAAAATCATCATTGTTAATATACATTCCATTCAAAGTGAATACAATATGCACTGATTGTACAAGAGGTCAGAATGATCTGTGCTAAAAAATCCAATATTCCATTTTTGTTCCTCTTGTTCCATTATATTGCTGATGAGTATGAGCATTCTTCTTTTATCTACATCTATAATAAAAATAATAATAATTATTTATAATAATAATAACAATAATACTAATAATTAAACAATAATACAATAATAATGATAATACTATAATAATTTAAGAGCTATGCGTTGGTAAGTAACTGTCTTTTGAATGCATATGTGTAGTTTATCAGTCTTTTTGCGATGCATATGTGTAGTTTCGCAGTCTTCTTGCGATTCTGAAGCGATAAAGACTCGTGATAAAAAGTTGAATTGAGCGAAGGGTTATTGATAAGGGTAATTCATGTCAGACATTTCACCGTACTTTATTGATAAAACGTCAGATAAGTGTGGTTTGTCCATATTGTCTGTAATTACAGCTCTCTAGTACACACAAGTAAGTTGTAAAGATGCTGGAAAACCAGTGTATGGGATTCGGTTGTAAAATTTAATTCAAATATTAATTTTTTTTATGATATAACTGGTTGTTTTTTTTTCTGTTCAAATCTAGCCATTACGGCTTTTCCAGTTCTTATGATTTTATTATTATTAATTTTCCGGTATCCATATAGATTGGTTTCTTTTTTGAATCCATGAAGTATGAAATTAATAATATGCTGATAAATTGGTTTTTCATTTATTTTATTAGTATAAAGAAGTGAATTGGGGTCAAAGTGACCTATTAGGTGTGACAATTTTTCTTTTTTTTTTCTTTTATTTCTTTTCTTTTATCATTTAGCGTTTCACACATTAGGATCATGTGGATTTTATTGGCAATATATTTTTTGCATAGTGGACATTTTGGAAGGGGTCTTATAACTTTTTTTACACCAGTTCTCCAGTCCACCATGCGTGATGTATATATTCATAAATTTGTGATAGGTCTTTTGGTTTTTTAATTGTTTGCCATTGTTTTCCATATAGCAATCCAGTTTAGGTAAGGTTTGCCTAATTCTATTTTATTTGGTGGTAATTTTGTTTGTTTTATTATATCATCAATTTCTTTGCTGGGTTTTGTTCCAATATTCTACTATTTCTTCTGTGTTCCCTTATTGCTTGTGTTTGTTTGCAAGTTAATTTAGGTGTTTCAATCAGTTTAGTGATGTTGTTATTGTTATATTTTGATTTGTTGTGTGCTAACAAAAAGCCAAACCAATTGGTATATATTCTGTGCCAAGGTTGAGTATGTGGATTGTTGATTTTATTAAGGTATAAAGATGTTTGCTTTAGGTTTAGATTGGGGAGATTCATTTCCTCTTTATCCTTATCTTTAATTTTTTTATTAAGTGTGA
The DNA here is from genome assembly GCA_030141615.1 of Unio pictorum. NCBI lineage: Eukaryota > Metazoa > Mollusca > Bivalvia > Unionida > Unionidae > Unio > Unio pictorum. The sequence continues at coordinate 3,473,170 of JARLTB010000047.1, read as the reverse complement.
AACGTGACAATTTACAAATTTTGTTCCACACAAATGTGTATATTGCTTTTTCTATTTCTTTAATGTAATATAATTCATAAATTCATGCGAAATTGAGTTAAAAAGGTATGTTGGGTCATTTGTTTTTTTTTTCTTCTAGAAAACTAAAGATTCTGACATTCCATCTAATTTTGTTTTTATTTATATTGTTATTATTTGGTTCAAATTAAGCATTTTACTGTTATTGCTTAGGTATACTCCTAGGACGTTTAATTTTTGTTTAATTTTTTCTCGCGGTAGTTGTGAATTATTTTTTTTCCAGTCTCCGATTAGTAGGATTTCAGTTTTCTCATGATTAACATTTGAGACTTCACTGAAGTGTTTAAATTGTTTTATTAAGTGATTATATGATTCAAAGGTAGTTATGAATTTTGATACGTCATCAGCATGTAGAAATGTTTTAATTTGGTATTTATAATTTGAAATGTTAATGCCTTGTATATTGTTATCATTTTGGATTACTCTATTGAGAGTTTTAATCCCAATCACATACAGTAGCATTGAGATTCGATATCCCTGCCTTACTGATCATATTATTTGAAAGGTGTCAGTTTGTGCACCATTGATTTGTACAGTAGATTGAATTTTGTTGTACAGTATAAGGTTTTTATCCAATTTATTAAGTTTATTCCAAATAATAAAGTTAATTTCAATTTTATCAAAAGCCTTTTCTTGAACAAAAAGAATAAGGGCACCATTTTTATTAGTTGTATACATGGATTCTATTATAGATAGATAAAATGTTATCTAATATCTGTCTTCCCTCCTCCCCGTACGATTGATTGCTCATGACTATTTAGCTTAGCGCCATCTAGAGTTTATAGGCCAAGACAGCGCTAAGGATTTTATAGTTTAGGTTCAGGAGAAAGATTGGGCGCCAGATTTTTTAATTCAAGCATGTCGCCTTTAGTTTTGAATATCAAAGTAATGAGTCCAGTTCTCATTGCTGGTGTCATTTCTTTGGTTAGAAGTATTTCATAATATAGGTTTAGTAAGAATGGGCTTATTATTTGTGTGAAAATTTTGTAAAACTCTGCTGTTAGACCATCTAGGCCAGGTGCCTTGTTGTTGGTTAACGTGTCTATGCCTGTTTCAATTTCAAATAAGGATATTGGCTGTTCACATAATTAATTTTTCTTCTAGTTTTGTAGTTGGAAGTACAATTTTGTTTGAGTTATTTTTGATATTTTCATTTGAAATATTTTTACTTTTGTATAGTGATTGGTAATAAGTGTTGACTTTGTGTAGAATGTCATGCTACTCTTGTAACATTATGTTATTTGCTCTTAGTTTAGTCATTGATCTATAGTTTCCTCTTCTAGTTTCTTCCCTTTTATATATTTTCTTTCCAATATTGTACATATCTTGGAATAAACCACTTTCTTTCTCCGATTATTTTGCATAATTGTAATTTATCGAGTATTGTGTTAGTTATTGATTGTTGTTCATCGCTTGTTACTTAGTATTCTTTCGCATTCTTTTTCAATCAATTTGTTGCTCCGGCTATGTAATCTAGAATATGTTTGACATGTTTTGCATTTGATATTTTATTGTATCCCAAAATTGCATTATATTTAGGTTAGTTGTGTTTTGAAGGAAGTTTACTGTTTCATGTTATAATTCGGGTAGGTCTAAAATTGAGTTATTGAGTTTCCAGTGACTCTTTCCCCATTTGGTTGTAGCTGGTGTTTTATATTTTAAAGTAACTGTTTTATGGTCCGCAAGTTTTTCATTTATTATTTTGCATTCAATTATATTTTGTGTGTTATTTTTGCTGACATATATATGATCAATTCTTGTTGGATTTAAATGTGTATATTCTTTTGTGAGGGTGTAAGTGTCGAAAAGCATCTACGAGCAAGTTGTGTTCTATCATATCTATCAAGGCTGTGGTTGATCTTCTGTCAATATATTGTGTAATTTGATCTAGTTCTATTACGCATGTGTTGAAATCTCCTAATAAAATAATGTTTTCTTGACTTCAATTTGATAACTAATTTGAGAGATTTTGTAGAAAAGGTAGTTTTTGTTTATGTCTTGCAGGTGTGTATACAGTTATGATATGTGTTTTTTGTGTTTGTATGTGTAAAAGTCTTCCTCTAAAATGTGTGGGTGTGGTGCAATGTTTCCAGTTTTTTGTATTTATGTATTCTTAATAATTAGTCCTATTCCTGAGTTAATGTTTCATGGATTTTTTTGTTCTATCATGATGACATTTAGTTTGTCTTCAATAAAATTTATGGTGTTTTGGTGTATGTTGTGTATTTTCTTTTTGCACTATCATGATGGCATTTAGTTTGTCTTCAAAACAATTGATGGTATTTTGGTCTATGTTGTGTATTTTCTATTTGTACTATCATGATGGCATTTAGTTTGTCTTTAATAAAATTGATGTTTTTCATGTATGTTGTGTATTTCCTGTACCGTAATGATGTCATGTGATTTTGTTATTCGTAGGAGTTCTTTAGCTTTTGGTATGTTTAGTCCTCTAGTATTCACGGATACTAGTTTTAAAATGTACTTATCCATTTTAAGGGTAGAGGTTGTTGTAAATTGTGGTTAGTGTTGTTTCATTGTACTTTGTTGGTTGATTTACTGACTTGTGTTATCACCCATGTTTGTCTGATTTGGTAGTTGTTTGGTGTGATGTGTTTTCTTATTGTTGTTTTTGTTGTTGTTGCTTGGTTGTATTATGTTTTGTTATTGTTGATGTTGCCTGTATCATTGTTTCTTCGTTTATTTTTCTTCTGGTACTTTGATGTTTTGTTTGGTTTGTTCTCTTTTGGGTAGTTGTCTGTATCGGCTTGTCTTGTGTATAGCTTTGCTTTTTTCAGGTACTTGACTTTGTGATTGCTTCTTCATTTGGTTTGTTTTTCTTGTCACTGGATCTTGTTGGCTCATTGTGTCTTGACTTGTTTCTATTGAGTTAGTAAGGGTGATGAAATCATTCATTTTAGTATTTGTTTGATGGCTGCAATCTTTGGAGTATATAGGGTTTTTGTCAAGGGTGTTTGGTTCTAATTGTTCAGTTGTTTGGCATGTTGTTCCCTCTTTCTGCTTGGGTGATAAGGCCTTTCTCTTGTTTTTTGTGTTGTTTTCTTCGGTGTTTCTAGGTTCCAATTCTGTTTCCATTGGGCTTTCTGGTTCTGGTGTCTTTCCTCTTGATGTTTCATCTTCCTCAGTCACCTTTTCCATTAGTCTCTCTGGTTCTTCATCAGTTGTTAGTTTGGTATGTTTTTTTCCTTGCGATTGTCAGTGGTTCCGGCAGTTATATTATTGTGGGTTCCTTAGTTATGCCGCTTTTGTTGTTGGTTATTAGTTCCCCACTTTGGGCCTCTTCTTCCCTTGTAGGGGTTTGTTCTGATTGCTGGAGTGTGTCAGTTATCACCGATACAGCATGGGCATAGGACAGACTAAGCATGTTGTTTTACTGGTGTGAAGTTGTTTGTGTGTGCGTGTCGTTTAATGTTTGCACTGTTTACACACATTTCCGTTTGTCATGGCTTGTTTGACCCCAGGTACTGTATGGTTGTACCTGTATACAACCATAAAACCATGTTTGGACTGGTACTTTAAAAAATGCAGGGACTTTTCTTGTGTCCCTTATATCAACTCTTACTATGATTTTGCCAATATTAATACCTGGCACAGTTTTCTAAGTTTCTTTCCTTATGTCTAGACACTTAATTCCGATTCTTTGTTCAAAACCCTCTCGAAATGTCGTTATGTTCTAAGAAATCTTCCAGAGTCTTATGCAAACACCATGGTTAGATCCAACTACATGTACATCTTATCTCTGCTGTCCATTTTTCTTTCTCAGCCTGCTTTTCTTTCTGCATTGTGTCCTTCTGTCTTTTCATTTCTCTACCTGCACACTATATATTGTAAACATATCATAACCCCACACCCTTTCCCCACCTACATACTATGATTGGCTAACCATTACTAGCACACATCATAACCACACACCCTTTCCCCACATACAGACTACCATTGGCTAACCATTACTAACACATATCGTAACCCAACACTCTTTCCCCACATACAGACTATGCTTGGCTAACCGTTATTAACACATATCGTAACCCCACACCCTTTCCCCACATACAGACTACCATTGGCTAACCATTACTAACACATATCGTAACCCCACCCCATTTTCCCACATACAGACTATGATTGGCTAACTATTCATAGATGAATGACAGTTCCTTTCCACCAGATCATACCATTACTAAATAGTGCTGAAATAGCATGAATATGGCCCAGTTATCCTGATATATTATGATGCTGATCTGTTAGCCCAGATTTGTCAAAGACTTCCTGAAACACAGAATCTTTACTTGATATGTTCTCACATCCTAGTTATATTAGTTTATATGATGCTGACCTAGTAGCCCAGATTTATCATTGCTTTCCTCACATCGGTCTCTGACATTCCCATATTCACCCCTATCTCACCCACATTTTACTAGTTAGAAACCTCATATTGGTATTGCTATATATTTTACTTTTTCCCACATATTATTAGTTAGAAACTGGATATTGGTATTTCTATATATTTTATTTTTTCCTACATATTACTAGTTAGAAACCTGATATTGGTAATACAGTATATTTTACTTATTCCCAAAATACAACTTGTATACATAATGGACAAATGACTTTGGCAAAGTCAACTGGGCATTGTTAGATGAAATTTTTTCAAAGTTTTCCCATACATCAGATTTATTTATACGACCAGCAATATTTATAAACTTGAAAAGACACAACCTGCAGAGACCAGTCCTCAACAATAGAGACTGTAGCTATTAACAGTCTATTGTTGTTAATTTCGGACATCAAAGAACTTAGCGACCGGTCGGTCGACTAACTATTTACATCCTTCAACAATAAATGTATTCATTTACAAACACGCTTCATGGAGCACTCACAAATTTTAAACAAACACACCTTCTTATCTGCTGGCCATATTGCATTAAAATGTAAACACTAAACGAATGCATGAATGAATCTTTTCCTGGCATTTTTTAAAATTTTCACTAAAAAAATGGTAAAGAAAATATTGAATTCAATTATCGTTTTGTAAAAGCAAAAACCGATAATCGTTTTCAAAACCGATAATCGGATTTCCGATTTTCGTTTAACAACCTTAATAGAAACCTGATATTGGCACTGCTAAATATTTTACTTTTCCCACACTAAATTCCCTTTGGTCATAAGAAGTATCAATGCTGGTGGCTGACAGCTTTGTTAATTGGACTAATGACTAGTTATATCAAACATTTAAGATTGTACAATACATACTCAATGTGTGAATAGTCCCCATTGTTTAATTTGTATATGTCATTGTGTTTAGTCTGCTTTTCCCTTCTTTATATATTTGGTTCAAACACATGAGGTCTATAACTTTACTCGGATTCAGAACCATTGCTCTGAGTTACAGCATCACATGATATGTGCTGCGATAGCCGAACAGATTTTACTTTTTGGCAATTCAATCATAAGTTAGTAATATGTAAAATATGGAGTCAGTAATTTCTTTATAAAATTGTGAAAATGTAAATATTGTACAGAATGTATTACTAGCTCATGTTTGTTTGTATATTCCAAATAAAATTGTGGGTTTGTTGGAACTGTGGATGTTGTGAGCTTTGTCAAGTCTGGGTTTTGTAGGCATTGTGACTTTTGTCGAGTCTGGGTTTTGTGGGCATTGTTGAGTTTTATTGAGTCTGGGGTTTGTGGGCATTGTGGGTTCTGTATGCTCTGTGGGTATTGTGGGCGTTGTGCATTCATTTTGATGCTTTTGTGGATTTTGTAGGTGCTCTCGGTTTTGTTGGCTCTGTGGGTTTTGTGGGCATTGTGTGATTTATATGTTTTCCCACATTAGATCAGGTTGCTGCATCACTTAGTAACTTACATTTTAATTGATTCATATGTTTTTTATTTAAAACTATTAATTAATAGTACCTCCAGCGTCTCTTTTGTGTTAAGGATTTCTTCTTCCATTATTTCCTCAGGTTCACATTTTCTATGTTAAGCTTAAAAAAATGTATCCTTTTGAAGTCAATTGCTTCTTGTAAATGCATAATTATGAAAATCATCATTGTTAATATACATACTCATATTTCATCTTTGTCTCATGTTGTCATTATGTCTGCTTATGTTAAGTTCTTCCATTCAAAGAGAATACAAATATGCACTGGTTGTACTAGAGGTCAGAATGATCTGTGCTAAAAAAATCCAATGTTCCATTTTTGCTCCTCTTGTTCCATTATAGTGCTGAGTGATGAATACGAGCATTCGGTAAATGTAAATCTATAATAATAATAATACTATAATAATAATAATAATAATAATAATAATAATAATAATAATAATAATAATAATAATAATAATAATAATAATAATTTAATAATTACACAATAATGATATTATAATAATAATAAAAATAATGCAATAATACTAATAATTTAATAAAACCAATATTAATAATAATAAAATAATAATTTAATAATAAAATAATATAATCATAATACAATGCTACTATTTATACTACTACTTATAATAATAATAATAATAATAATAATAATAATAATCAGCATATTCCATAATATTTTTAAAAAAATTAACAGGCACCACCAACATCAAAGCAAATGAAAACTATCTATAATACTACTACTACTGCTACTGTTATAATAATAATAATAATAATAATAATAATAATAATAATAATAATAATAATAATAATAATAATCTGCATATTCCCTAATGTTTAAAAACTAACATGCACACACAAACATTAAAGCAAATGAAAGCTATCTACAATTCTAATACTACTACTACTACTACTACTACTACTACTACTACTATAATAATAATAATAATAATAATGATAAGAATAATAATATTTTTAATAACATAATAATAATTTAATAATAATAATAATAATAATAATAATAATAATAATAATAATAATAATCAGCATATTCCCTGATATTTAAAAAATAACATGCACACACAAACATCGAAGCAAATAAAAACTATCTTAGAAATTTGCTATTTACTAAAGGTTTGTCTTCAAATATATTGTACTGCATCAAACCATTAAAACAAGTTCTATTTGAATTGTCATCGTTGTCAAATCATGTTCAGAGGTATACAGTTTCACTTTCAAAGTATATTTGGAGTTATGTAGTTTAAATTAACTGTACCTACAATTAAAGACTGTAGATGTCCAAGTTAAACCGATTGTAATAATAATACACATGTACAGATTATAGTTTGAAATGAACTATGCTAGTCTCTATAATGGACTAATGACAGTCTTAAAAACTAAAGATGTCTAGTTAAATCCATTGTAATAATAATACATAGGTACATATTATAGTTTGAAATGAACTATGCTAGTCTCAGTCTAATAGACTAATGACAGTTTTAAAGACTGTATATGTCTAGTTAAACCCATTGTAATAATAATACCTATGTATAGATTATAGTTTGAAATGAACTATGCTGGTCTCTGTCTAATGAACTAATGACAGTTTTAAAGACTGTATATGTCTAGTTAAACCCATAGTAATAATAATACACATGTACAGATTATAGTTTGAAGTGAACAATGCTAGTCTCTGTCTAATGGACTAATAACAGTTTTAAAGACTGTATATGTCTAGTTAAATCCATTTTAAAAATACTCTAAAAAGTCTGTCAATTGGCTAAACAATATTAATTAAATAAAACATTATTCTAATGTTTCTTTATTTAATTTTAACATTATTCTGTTGATAGTTTATAGATTTAGTACTTTAATTTTAAATAAAATTGAGTACTTTTGTTATTTTAAATAAAATGGAGTAGTTTTGTCATTTTAAGATTAAGAAATCAACATTCAATGGTTTTTGGTATTTTCATTTAAAATAACATTAAGTAGTTTTGTTATTTTTCTAACAAATCAATATTCAATATTCTTTTGTTGTATATTATTAATATAAAATAAAATCCTATATTTATGGCATTTTAATTTTTGAGGAAACATTAGTATATAGTTGATTAATTTAATTAAAAAATAACATTATTATATTGTTAGGGTGTTTTAATTTTATTTTTAAAACATACTGCGTTTGGTATTTTATTGTTACAAATTTATCACATGTACATAATGGTCTCTTTTGCTTGACACTTTATCATTGACCTGTAGTTGAGCAGAAAATGCAAATGCAATTTCAGGTTTCAAAATTTGTTTTCAAAATTTGTTTCATCACTGAAGATTTAAAAGGTTACATCCAACAATAATTTATAATTGAAAATGGTTTGCATTTTAGTTTACCGATAAGGTTGATATGTCTAGTAATACGAAGTAGTACGCTAAATTGCCAGATCTATGTGTTAATGTAAGATGCATTTTTCTAGCCTTTAGCACATAGTTTTGTTTTATTCCTTGTATATATATATATATATATATATATATATATATATATATATATATATATATAGTTGATGGGCTTTGTACTTATGTACTGTACTGGCTGTATAGCTGATGGGCTATGTACTGTACTGGCCATATACTTTATGGGCTATGTACTGTACTGGGCATATAGTTTATGGGCTATGTACTGTACTGGATGTATAGTTTATGTTATAGTTTTAGTTTATCTATGTGTTAATGTAAGATGCATTTTTCTAGCCTTTAGCACATAGTTTTGTTTTATTCCTTGTATATATATATATATATATATATATATATATATATATATATATATATATATATATATATATATATATATATATATATATATATATATAGTTGATGGGCTTTGTACTTATGTACTGTACTGGCTGTATAGCTGATGGGCTATGTACTGTACTGGCCATATACTTTATGGGCTATGTACTGTACTGGGCGTATAGTTTATGGGCTATGTACTGTACTGGATGTATAGTTTATGAGCTATGTACTGAACTGGCCATATATTTGATGGGCTATGTACTGTACTGGCTGTATAATTTATGGGCTATGTACTGTACTGACCATATAGTTTATGGGCTATGTACTTTACTGGCCATATAGTTTATGGGCTATGTACTGCACTGGCTGTATAGTTTATGAGCTATGTACTGTACTGGCCATATAGTTTATGGGCTATGTACTGTACTGGCCATATAGTTTATGGGCTATGTACTCTACTGGCTATATAGTTTATGGGCTATGTACTGTACTGGCCATATAGTTTTTGGGCTATTCATTTTACAGGCTGTACAGAACCTCTGGAAATGTGTTGTATGGGAAAACAGTTTTGGTGCAGTGTATTATATTGGCTATGGAGTCTCTCGACTGTATACTGTACAAGTTAAAAGTCTTTGGACCATGTACTGTATGAGGTAAAGGAGTTTTGGGGTTGTGTGCTGTACGGGTAATTCAGTCAATGGACTATTTATCATAACGCAGTCTATGGAATATGTATTGTACTAGGTAATCAATCTATGGGCTGTGTATTTCACGGGTAATGCAGTATATGGGTTATGTACTGTACGCGGTAAGCAGTATGTGGACTATGTACTATTGTGCAAGGTAAAGCAGTATATCGGCTATGTACTGTATGAGGTAAAGGAGTCTTTGGGCTATGTATTGTATGAGGTAACGCAGTCTATGTGTTATGTGTTGTACAAGGTAACGCAATAAATAGTCTGAGTATTGCATGGGTAATGCATTCTATGGATTATGTATTGTACGAGATAAACCAGTCTATGGGTTCCGTATTACACTGGTAATGCAGTGTATAGGTTATGTACTGTACGGGCAAAACGGTTTGGGGGGCTATATACAGTATGGGCTATGCAGTCTCTAGAATGTACTGAACGAGGTAAAACAGTCTATGGAATATGAGTTGTACGGGTAATGCAGTATTTGAGCTTTGTAATGTACAGGCATACCGGATGAGACAGAACTTCATTTAGGTTCATTTGTAGCATAGCTCTTCAACATAATATCAAATCAGACGCTTAACAGAAGTGCAATTCCGAAGTTTGGATTTGGTTCATAAATGGGAAAAACGGTTGAGAAACCTTTTTTAAGTAATGTTAACTCGTATCCTTTCCTAGCACTGTTTTGTAAGGAAGATAATAAGTACAGTGGCTGTTAGTTTACTTGTCTTATTTATAATTTCATGTATTTATCATTTTCTGTATATTATTATTATTATTATTATTATTATTATTATTATTATTACTTTTATTATTATCACAAGTATTATTATTGTTATTTTATCATCATTTTTATTATTATTATTATTATTATTATTATGTGTTTTATACTTAGTGTTATTATTATTATTATTATTATTATTATCAATATTATTATTATTATTATTATTAGTTTTCATGTTATATTATAGCCAGAGCTGCCAGGTGGCGCTCTCATTTAAACTTTTAGTAGGCGATGTAAAAACCGTTTTTTTACTGATTCATACCGATGGCTTAGCCTTGCCTAAAAATGGCGGCGTACGTGCACTGTGGTGTTGTAGGTTTTTCCGCAGACCTCAATGCTAATGTTTTTATGAAAAAATAAATATAATTTCTATCCCACGTCAGCATGCATGTCACACACTGGCATAGAGAACAATGTTAGATTGTCAATTTGACAAGGATAACCAGGCTGTTGTTTATTTTTTACTTTTGTACATGAAATGTATGATAAACTGTTGTAAAAATAAGCTAAATGACTTCTTGTATATGAGGGTGGGGATTGTATCAAAATTGTTAAACAATAAATAAAAAATATTGTATGATAGCCAGCGCTGAGTCATAAAATAGAGGACAGATTTTTACTTTGCATCAAACATTATGATTCGTTATGTGGGGTGGGGGTGGGGTGTCAGCAGTGCAATATAGGGACGGTCTGCCAACAGGAAACTAAAATCTATTTTATCATCAAGGAACAAATACTTATAATACTATCTGGTTAGCAAACTTATATTGAAATTGCTTTCATGTATATATCATAAGTTAATATTTTAATATGATTTATTAGTCTATACTTATTATTAAAGCAGTTTTAGATTTATTATTAATATTAATTTTATTATTATTGATTTCACAATGCAATAAGTTGTATAAATTGTCATTACTTATTATTGTTCTACACTTATTGTACAGCGTGTGTGTGTGTGTAGTAACATTGGCATAGTGTATAATCATAGGTATCATGGTACCAATTGCGCAAGTCCATGTGGTTGGACCTTAAGCTGTAGGGTCCATTACAATCAGAAATAAACAACAACACTAGCTATGATTGGTGGATTATGTAAGAGTTGTACCTTGTGTTAGGCTTAAAAAAAAGTTTAGCCTCTTGGCAACATATGAATTTATGCTAATTCCTAAATAGATCAAATTTTGTATTTTTTATGATTTTTTGAAAATGTAATACACATGACTGAAAATAGGTATGTTGTGACTAGATAACTCATACCACTGTCTAGTTCCAGCAGAGTTATCTCTCTGAAATGCAATGGAGTACCTGGTTTTGTCATCGTCAAATTGACAACCTAACATTGTTCTCTATAACAGTGTGTGAGATGCACGCTAAATTAGGATAGAAAATATAGTTATCTCTCCAAATATTAGCATTGAGGTCTATGGAAAAACAATTGGTACCGTGATACCTGAAAGATAATATCAGCTTCACAGTGTATCCATAGTAACGAGTATACATAGACACCATTTCTATACTGTCATAGTGTCATTTGCTTAAACAATGGATATTGAGATGTTTTGGTCTAATATTGACAGACCTTTGCATAGAAAATGTAGAAAATAACACACATTAGCTTTGGAATGGGGCTCTTGTAACTATATCTATAACATATATAGACTGATGGCTTTGTGACTGTGTAGTCAGCTCCAATATTAGCATACAGGCACAAAAAAAGTTATGTAAAGTTAATATAGTTAATTTTAGCCAAATATTGACTGTTTTATGCACAAAAGATGAAAAAATCATGGATAAAATACAACTTTTTTGTTCTTGTAAAGAATGTTATAGACCAGGATAGAGGACATTCCTGGTCCATGTGTAGATAGTTCACTTGTATCATAAAGAATATTCTGGTATAAGTATTTTAGGTAGTTTGCTAAAGATATGGTATTCCTTCCTATTTTGATTTTAATTGTCCTGCTCTAATTGTCTTTTTTGGTAAACTTTTGTCTTTAAATTAAAAATGTGATTCTCTAGTTAGTTACATAATCATTCTTGAGGTCTCCACTACATATATAATCCTGGATGTTAGGTTCTCACTTTATCAGTAATACATTTTTGGTTAATTTACCTGCATTGAAGTTAATACATGTGTTTTTTGAACTCATCTGTATTACATGGATAATATATTGGAGGAAATAAAAAGTACACACCTTATGTATACAATTCAGTTATCTCCCTTACACCAGACATAACATTTCAATAAAAAAAACCTACAATGTTAGTGATGGTGTATGAATATAAGAAAAGATTTGTGAAGCATCATATTAGCCCTCGGTCTTGATGCAAATGTAACAAGAAGTACTTTAATAATTTCTCCCAGTAAAGTTTACAAGATTGAAAACTGATCCAACATGCTTTGTTTGGTTTAGATATTTTTCTGCCTAACTGAAACCCATTATTATTAATTTCTTATTTAGAAGAAATATGAATTACATGCATCTATATTATCTATATTATTCACCCTATTATATTAGCTGGGAATGAACACCATGTCACCTGATATTTGGTACCTGTAAGGGATATTATAGCACAGGTGCCTTTTTTATTGTCCCTGCACCTATGGTCCACTGCCTCCAAATATTGTCCAAGGTAACATCATCAAGCTCTCGCTTCTCATTGTTCTCATTGCTGCTTGTGTCTCCTTTAATTCCAGTATCATTAGCTACATCTCCTATTTAGATACACACTTTCCTCCTGTTTTCAAATCCATTGGACTCACTATACTCATTGTTAAACTTTAGCCTTTTTCTGTATTTTAGTCCCCCATTTTCACCCCCCCCCAAAAAAAAAAAAAATCCATCATAACCACTTAGGAAGCTGTTATCTACATTATTTGGTGTCAGAATGGCTTATTGCATCAATTGTATGCACTACACAAAGGAGGGAAGCTTTCTATTTGTATGACAAAGAGGCTGGATAGCTTGACCTTTGTGTGAGGACTGGAGGTTAGTGACCTCTTGCATATGCAGACAGTGGAAAGTGTTCAAATCTACTACTTTATAATTAGATTGGGCCATGTCCACCTGTCCCTGTTGTTACTTTCTGTGTTAATGAAACAAATATAAATCCTTTATTTTAGATCAAAATGTCTCTTTAAGAGTAGAACTGGTACATGCTAACTAGTGCGTTGACCTTTGACCTTACTATTAAACAATATGACATAATGTGATTTATCCCGTATCAACAAAGTGAAGTTAGATAAATGCTAATATGAATAAAACACAACTCATAGTTGAAAGAATTCATTTTATTTCAAAAGATGAGTTTGATAGTGAAGCAAAGGTATGAAAACAAGAGTTCAAACAGCTCAATAACATTTATATACACAATCATATAGAACATAGCTTAGTACTTCATAAAATTGTTTTTGACAAGCGAGACTAAGTACATTTGCTATTTATATAGTCCCGAGCTACTTCACAGATTATTGGAAAACTCAAGGTTTAATGGTACCAGTTGCGCAAGTCCATGTGGGTGGAGCTTAAGGTATAGGGTCCATTACAATCAGAAATAAACAACAACACTAGCTATGATTGGTGGATTATGTAAGAGTTGTACTTTCTGTTAGGCTTAAAAAAAGTTTAGCCGCTTGGCAACATGTGAATTTATGCTAATTCCTAAATAGATCAAATTTTGTATTTTTTATGATTTTTTGAAAATGTAATACACATGACTGAAAATAGGTATGTTTTGACTAGATAACTCATACCCGTCTAGTTCCAGCAGAGTTATCTCTCTGAAATGTAATGGAGTACCTGGTTTTGTCATCATGAAATTGACAATCTAACATTGTTCTCTATAACAGTGTGTGAGATGCACACTAAATTAGGGTAGAAAATATATTTATCTCTCCAAATATTAGCATTGAAGTCTATGGAAAAACAATTGGTACCGTGATACCATAATTGCGATTAAGATGGCATAGTGAATTATTATTGTATAGTGAACACACCAGTAATGTCAGATTGCCCCCGTGGCGTAGAAAGGCTGTTTGGTGCCCGGTGCAAGGTTTATGCTCCCCCGTCCCCCATAGGCATAGCAGAGAGGATTTGGCGCCATAGGTGACAGGATAAGTACGCTTGACCCAGATTCAGTCTAAACCAGAGTTAATATCAATCATCCAAACATCCAGGCACGGACTTAGTTGTTTACTTAATTGTTTCTTTAAAAGCACACTTTGTTAAAGTATACTCTAAATCTTCCAATCCTATTCTTCCGATGCCCCCCCCCAATGGCACCCGGTGAAACTTGCAACCCCTACATCCCCTAGCTATGCCACTGACTTGCCTATGTACATCTTCATGATATTACATTGGCATGGTGTATTATTAGTGTATAGTGAACATTTCATGACATGCCAATCATGTCAACTAACGCATGTACATCTTAAAAATATTACATTGGCATAGTGTATTATTAGTGTATATTGAACATTTCCTGGCACACCAATCATGTCAGTTGGCCTATGTACATCTTAATGATGTCATGTGGCATAGTGTATTGTTAGTGTGTAGTGTACATTTCTTTTCTTTAAACTAATTTGCTAGCTGCCAGAAATAACCCATCGTGAGTTAAATACGGCTTTAAATCCACAGTATCATAAATCGGAAACTAACAACTTTCAAGAGAAAAGAAAACATATTGATACAAACCGGTAATGACATTCAATGCACACATTATTGATGGTGAAAATAATGTACAACTTTAATTTAAATTTGAAATATATTACTTAATACATTACTTAAATGATATGTTTGCTGTGTAGAAAAGTAGAAATAACAACAAATACAGATATAATTTTCCTGTCTTTTTAAATTTTAATTGTTGGCATTATTCTTCTCATGATCAGTGACATGGTTAGCAAGCATGACTTTGTGTTTAGAAAGAATCTACGTCCAGTAATTGTTAAAGAGGAATTGACGGAAAGAAAAATGTATAATTGTCAAATATGAATGGCACCTGACATGTCTTCCAGTCTATTATTTATATTGTACACAGAGTTGATTCGTATCATTCAAACAGTTAAATCTGAGAAAAATTCTTATGTTTTAAGGAATTGGTTTTATTCATGTGTTAAGTATGAAATAGTTATCTATGTGTCTAGCACACTAGGATTATTATACAGTTTAAATATAAAATATGGTGTTCAGTCATATATTGATGTTAACTATGTAATAGATCTGTATGTTTCTAGCACACTAGATTTTCATAGGGTTTAAATAGAAAATATGGTGTTCAATCATATTTTGATGTTAAGTATGAAATAAATTTTTATGTTTCTAGCACGCAGGGATTATCATTAAATATAAAATATGGTGTTCAGTCATATATGTTAAGTTTTTGCAGCTGATTTAATATTCTTAAGATACAGAAAAAAAAAGAATTGAAACCTGCAGGTAAACTTTTTGCAGGATAACGGTGGACTCTGTAAGTGAAGAGCTCCTAACATTGACAAAGGGAAGCAACTCTCTGATATATTCATGTGGCAGTGACATTACCTAGGAAATGTTCGCGAGTTGTTTTTTAAACAAGTTCCATCCTTATTTAATTTGCCTAAATATTGCTTGAAAACAAACTAAATGTATATTTTATTTGCAATCTCACTCTATGATCCTGTTACCTGTAACATAGTGCATACTGTTATTATTTGCCTAAAACAAGAAATGATTATCTGCATTGCAAAAAGAATGCATGATTACTTTATTATACATCTTGTGAGCAATTTGCTTTTTTTCTTTTCTTCATTGAGATTGATAAATGTCAAAATATTTTAATTTCAGACCCACTCCTTCCTGTGGAGATCCTCAGTATGGACGATAATTCCATTCAGCTGTACAAAAAAGCGCTGCATGCTGGAAAGGAGATGGTTTACAATATAAGAGTGATGGTGGTAGGGCAATTTGGGGTTGGAAAAACTACCTTGATAAAGCGCCTCCTTAATCAGCCAGTTGATATATCTGAGAGGAAAAGCACGGAAGGAATTGATGTGCATAAACACTGTTGCAAAATCTCTCTGGATAAAGGGGAATGGATACAGCAGGTTGAAGGTAAGCCATCACTATCCACGAATTTTTTAAAGAAAAATAATGTCATGATTTTGCCTGTCCAAAAGTGCATGGGTAATGTTGTGTATTACCGTTTTGGTATCAAAATGGCAATTGAAAACATGAGATATTATAGGGGTTAACTGGAGATAACTTTTGACCACTCCACCAGTGTGGTGTAAATTTTGCTTGTATAATCTCGAGGAAAAATATAAATGAATTATTCTTAAACGATTTATATATAATATATATTTGAGGTCAGTCAGGCATTGGTCACACTTTTGTTACTACACAATAACAGCAACTTGATCCCCATGTGTTGAACTTTAAGAAAATTGTTTGAAAAAAATGTTAACTGAGACTGATATACCACTCATTTGTGGAAAATTGTAGATTGGACCTGGAAATTTTAATTAACATTATGAAGTTATCAACTTTTAGTAATATATTTCTGTTACAGTTTCTTTCCAAGCAGGTTCCTAGTATACCATAAATGATGGTATTCAACGAAATTTGGATCAATGGAAATCTCATGTCTAGTGGAAACAGTACTTTCAGAAATAAATACCAATTAAATTAAAAAATTATCAAGTAAAATTTATGTTGTTCTATCTTTAAGTTCAGTTTAAGTACAGTCATCACAAATTCAAAGTGTTCTCTTGTTTTTTTAAACATAAAATGTGTCAGTCTTCTGTAACAGCAATGTCAGCTAGCATTTCCTCTTGCTTAGAGGACCAATTACAGATGGAGTGAATCTCATTTGTCCAACTCGAGTTCCATAAATAAAGATTCCTTCATTAGGTTATCATCTCATTGATATTGGCCATATACAGTTAACCAAGTATGTATGCCAATCATGTTCAGGGGTGTTGGCACCTGATTATGCATGACAAATGTGTCAGTTATGAGTTGTGTGCATGGACAAAGAGCTGAGGTTGAAAACTTGTGCATATTTGATAGTAAAAATATGATTCAAACAAGTCATAACTTAGAAGGTATCACATGTCTTTACACATAGGCGATCTTTGGATTTACATTTGTCAATATCTGGCCGATGTCTGTTATTTATGTTGACTCCAACTGTGACATACTAGAAGATATAGAACTGTATATATAAGCAAGAAAGAACTCTTAAGACTACTTGATGAAGGAATAGCTTGAGTAAATTTGTGAATGCAACTGTTTTGATTCAGAATGTCAGAATGATAAATTTATAAGGCTTATGTTTTCAGGGCAAATTACGCATTTGCCCCAATAAGATATGAGTAAAGCTTAGCCAGGGCTTGAATTTAACACAAATATCTTGGTAGCCAGAAGGACTAGTGTACTGAGAAATTTACTAGTCCTATGTCACACACTTGTATTCCAATTGTCTATCAAAGAATATCATTATTATATGAAATGCAGAGGTACAAAAGTATAAATCCTACTTCAAATCATCAATCAATTAACATTTCTTGTTTCTCAAGATAATCTGGATCCAATTCCAGAAAGGGATCCAGGTGAAATTTTTCATCCTCCGCTTGCACTCTTGGTCCATATGGGGTTTGTTCCGGTCTCCTTACCCGGCTCTATGAAACATTCCACAAACTTATTGCTGGTGACGGATCATATGTTGGAATGTCATTTGTATGGAACATTATAAAGAGTAGGTTCGACAGAACCCAAGGTCTCAAACAAGATCTCCAGTCACTCATCACCATTTTCATCTCCGATTCTATTTTAAAGTTCGAACAACCTGCACCAAACTGGATGTTTTCTCTCTGTTTGTTTTTGCGAATTCCATACACCAGTTACACCGCATAACGTTCTTATTCTCATCATAATTCAGCCATAACGTGTATTTTGTCCATGTCTTCTGAAACGTCCAATAATGCTTTTCCCTCTCTTTTATTTCATTTTCATTCAACTTTTTCTATAACACATCACGTTTTGCCTGTCTTATAAGGCGGGAATTACGCCTGTTTTTGAGATGTTACAGTATAGCTAACGCGGATTATTTAAAGTAAGAAAATGAATGGCAGTTTTCTTTATTTAAGAAAGTCTGAGCAAGACACACTTTTCAAAACGCGTGCCTTCCCCCCCCCCCAGTAAATGGCCTCTCCCTAATATGTGACTGTTGTTAGCGCATTTCGATAGCAAACCAACACACACAAAATATTAAAAAATAAAAGGAAACAAACAAGCGAGCGTGCAAACTAATTTTTTTGATTAGTTGATACTATGTGTTGTGGTTTTGTAGTTTGTTAATGTGGACGCGTGAATAAAGTGTGATACCAGGTTGTTTTTCATTTAATTCGCTGTCAGATTAATTAGGATATCAATTACCAAACTTCCATTATTTGTTAATGACGGAACTGTGATTGGCGATGTTAACCGAAATGCACAAAATCACATGGCTTCTTGTAATATAAACACACATTTCTGAGGCAGAAATTGACTTAATCTTAGCTTGCTAATATTTTATGATTGAGTTTACAACGGTCACTGCACTGATTCTACAGAATATATGCTGAAATCGTGTCTTTATTAGGGTATTGAGTAATCAAACGCTGACTGTTGATACATAAAACTTACTAGCCCATCGGACTAAGAACATTATGATAGTTACTAGTCCAACAGGAAATATACTAGCCTCGGACTAGCAGACTACCGCTAATTTTGAGCCCTGAGCTATATGGAATATTAGATTGAAGATTAATAATAATAATAATAATAATAATAATAATAATAATGATAATAATAAATATTTATGATCATTGTATAGTTTGATAGTAGAATATCCTTCCAGAGGGCTCCTGTCAATGCAGTTGCTTTCCACTTTTCAGATTCTGATCAATTGCACACACTAAATCGTCTGATTAAACTTTTACCTGTACCTGATCAAAAACCAGACATCAGCCAGGAGCAAGAGGGTATCATTGACGTAATCTATCAGAGGGAGATTACTTCTGAAATAGATGCCACTAAAATCAATGTACCATCAACCACTTCAGTGTCAGACCAAAAAGTTCAATCCTCCACTCAAGTATCTATTACCAGGGGGCATGAGATTCATCCACTGAGTGATGCAAAGTCCAGTGAGAGTGAGAAGAAGACGAAGGATGCAACGATGGAAATCCTCCGTTTGGTCAATGAAAAAGCGGACAAACTAGTGAAATATATAGATAAATATGCAGCATTGTCAATATGGGACTTTGCAGGTCAATATGCTTTCTATACTACTCATCAAATGTTTCTCACGAGTCGAGCAATATATCTCTTGGTCATTGATCTCAGTCAACAAATCACCGATCACATAAAAGATGACGACAAGTGTTTCCTTGATGCAGATGGGATCATACTGCGCCAAGTTTTCGGTAAGTACAGTATTTTTAGTCAGGAGAGAGAAAAGATTAGAAGTGTATGGCAACATAGTTAACAGCAGAAAGTGTTCTTAAAAATAATTGTACATAAAAGATACATATGGCTGTTGTCCTATAACAACCTGAGAAAATAGATATTGGTACAAGTTTTAAAATGGAATAAGGAATCTCTCAAGTTCAAATAGATCAATATAAGCTATATTAATACTGCTGAAAACAATAAAAAGTTAAATGGGAGTTTATTTCAGATACACAAAATATATTCACAACTCTGACAGGATAAATAGAAAATATTGAATTTAACCACAGATGATTATTACAACAACAAAACTCCCCCAAACCAATCTGATGATAGAGACAGGAGATAATTACAACAACAAAACTCCCAGAAAACAAACTGATGATAGAGACGAGATAATTACAACAACAAAACTCCCACAAACTAAACTCTGATGATAGCTACATGGGATAATTACAACAACAGAACTCTCCCAAATTAAACTTTGATGATAGAGATGGGATAATTACAACAACAAAACTCCCCCAAACTAAACTGATGATAGAGACGGGATTATTACAACAACAAAACTCCCCCAAACTTAACTCTGATGATAGAGACGGGGAATAATAACAACAACAAAACTCTCCCAAACTGAACTCAGATGAAAGAGCCAGGGGATAATTACAACAATAAAGCTCTCCCAAACCAAACTCTGATGATAGAGACAGGGGATACTTACAACAGCAAAACTCCCCCAAAGCAAACTCTGGTGATATAGTACAGTTATGGTTGACATAAATCAATTTGTTAAAATAAATGTCACATTCAGCATTTATACGGCAGAATACTGAGATCAGAAGTGATTAAATAATTGAAATAGGTATCTTTTTTATCCTTGTTATGTTTTACCTGATACAATTATAAACAAAGTATTAATTTCTATTATTTTCAGACCTGTTCCAGATTTGGATGAATTCCATCCATTCCATTGTAAAATCACCTAAAGACATCGTTCCCGTGATTGTGGTTGGCACACATGTAGATAAGATTCCAGAGGTATTCTTAGCTGGGATTTAATGATTAAAGTTCATTTTTAAAATTTTATTAAATTATTTTTTTTCTATTAGCAGGCATGGGTATCAGACCAGTAAAGATTGTATTAAATTAAGTTTTTTTCTATTAGCAGACTAGGACACTGGATCAGTAAAGATTGTATTAAATTAAGGTTTTTTTTCTATTAGCGGGCTTGGGGATCGGATCCGTAAAGATTGTATTAAATTAATTTTTTTCTATTATCACGCTAGGGGATCGCATCAGTAAAGATTGTATTTAATTAAGGTTTTTTATATCAGCATGCTAGGGGATTGAATCGGTAAAGATTGTATTAAATTAATTTTTTTTCTATTATCACGCTAGGGGATCGCATCAGTAAAGATTGTATTTAATTAAGTTTTTTTTCTATCAGCATGCTAGTGGATTGAATCGGTAAAGATTGTATTAAATTAAAGTTTTTCTTATTAGCAGGCTATGTGATAGGATTAGTATTCCTTCCATATTCATATTATGCCTATGAATTCCTTTGAGATGTGGGTCTGTCCATCTCAAGGGTCTTGGTCATATATGCCTCTTTGGGCGTTTGGATCTTGCCCTCATAACAGGGGCATTACTGTGACTTGTCCCAACCATTAATTCATCACCAGGTGGAAACCATATGGAAGGTTAGAGGCATCACTTCTTCCATGACTGACAAATATTCGTTGTCTATTGCCAACTGATTCAACTCTGTAGCTCCTACTCACTGTGCTGCAATGTGTTCATATGCCCTCTTCACCCCCTAGGGACTTAATGATACGTACCCACTCTCCAGCTCAGAGTGTCCTCAATGATACAATCTCCATTGTGGTAGACTCTTATGAGTTTGATATGAAAGATGCACTACGGAAGCCAGCTCTTATGCTTGCCCCTTCGTCTATGTTAGATGTTGAATAAGAGGTATGGTATTTTGACGAGGCAATTAAGGACGTATATCACCTCTCCAGTTGCTTAAATTACCAATTGTCCAGTATTCTGATGACTGGTCAGTCCATAGTGTTCCAATTCGATCCCATCATCAGGATCTCTACTATTGTTGGTCAGTGGTAAGTCGAGTTGGGATATTTTGCCTAACATCAAGAAATGGGAACTCCATCACAAGACTTTGTTTACATGGGGATCGATATTTTCACAAACTAGAACTCAGACAGTTCAAATCCTGGCTCTTTTAAAGATGCTGCCAGATAAAACATCTTTGTCAGATCGATTGTACTTGTGACTTCTGGAACCTTGATTGCCACTGTAGACTTGATTCTATCATAACGTCTTTATGTGTGACTTCCAGAGTTTTTCCTTCTCGCAAGCTGTATATTCTCCATCAACACTGATTTTCCTAGGACCGGTAATTCATCACCATTTGCAGTAAATGCACCCGAACCACACTCCTGTCTGTTCCTCGATGCACCAGATTCCAGTTTGCGCATAATTCTACAAGCAATTTGTACCCTGTCCAAACTGTCTCTCCACATAACCTAGAAATTAAGGCTGTATACCTAGCTTCACAAGGGGTGCATTATGTAAAGAGTCGATGTGTTGTAGCTTATTTTTAATGTCCAGGAGGCACTAGTGTCCCTTCTCTTTGTGTGG
Organism: Unio pictorum; assembly: GCA_030141615.1. NCBI lineage: Eukaryota > Metazoa > Mollusca > Bivalvia > Unionida > Unionidae > Unio > Unio pictorum. The sequence goes on along the minus strand of JARLTB010000047.1, from coordinate 3,450,787 downwards.
AAGTCTGGAACTCATAATGCTTAGAGTTTGGCATATTCTGGTCAAGAAGAACATTTGGTGGACAGTTTTCCTTAACTGGCAGAGTCATTTTCACTGAATGACCTCTTCACAACTCTGTTGACCCCTTTTCTTGCTGTGAGATAGACCTCTAGTTGATCTATCTGTAAACAGGCAGAACAAAAAGACTTTTACTTTTATTCTGTAGTGGACCAAGTAGCATAGGCAGTGGATGCATTCAGTATCCAGTGGGACTGGCTATTCTCTTATACCTTTCAATCCTAATGACTGATTCCTCAAGTTCTGCAAAAAGTCGCAGCTTTTGCAGCTCATATCATTATCACAGCCCCATGTTTGGCCCCAGTGTTCATGATTCAGTGATTTTCAAGACCTGTTGATTGCTCTACCTAGGTCTCTCTCAGGAGGGATCTTCTATTGCAGCAACAGGGATCTCCCATTCACAACAGCAAACACATTCTCCATCTTCTCATCTGGCCCATCCCAAGCAATCTCTGACAGAATATTTTTTCAGGCTGAGTTGCCAGTTGCATCATTCGGGCCAGAAAATGTTCTACATCCAATGTCTATGATACCAGGTGAAGAATCTTATGTGTTTTGTACAGTAGCAAATATGTTGATTATATCTGCTGCTCTATAATTTCTCTTGTTGATTTTTTTCTTTTCCTATTTGATAACAAAAATTGCTTTTTATCTACGATCAAAGGATATAGAGCTGCCCTTTGATACACACTTAAATTTTCTCAAGGAATAGTAGTTGGTTATTGATCTTAATAAGCATTTAGACCTGGAGGAGATGTGGGTTCTATTCTCTGATTCAGCAAATGTGGGTATGTGAGAAAGCTTGCCAGTAGATTCGCGTGGGTCGGTGGTTCTTTCTGAGATTTTCCGGGTTTTTCCTCCACCATCAATACCGGGCGCCATGCATGGCCTATCTTGTGCTGACAAATGGCTTTAAACCATAAAATTAAAACAACATCCAATGTCTATGATGCCAGGTGAAGAATTTTATGTGTTTGGTGCAGTAGGAAACATGTTGATTATATCTGCTCCTCTATAACTTCTCTTGTTGATTTCTTTCTTTTGTATTTGAGAACAAAAATTGCCTTGTATCTGCTATCAAAGGATAGAGCGTTGCCCTTTCATAGACACTTACATTTTCTCAAGGCATGGGAGTTGGTTTGGATTCACAACCTTTCGATCTTACTTAGTATTTAAAGCTGCTGTAACCTCACTTGTACTCTCTTACACCTAAATGGAATATTTATTGTGTTTTATTGTCTTTAACCAAAACTGTATCTGAACCATTGAGTTAGGCTTCTTTTCAGGACTTCACTCAAAATACTGTGTTTTTACTTGTCCTTTCCTCAGCGTGGTGATGAAGCAAGAATCATACTTTTTCTATTGACACCGCTTGACTCCAGTTTGATGGGAATTATGATTCAGTTTCCATCCATTTTTAAGTTGGATATTTAGTCAAAATCTGTTGCCTTCCATAGCTCCACTAACAACAGAAATCCCCAGTCTCAGTTGAATCATTGCTGCCAATGAAACATATAGACTTTTATATCCCCTGAGGACACTCTGTTTAAGGTATCTAAATGAAAAAGAAATTTCAACTGCCAATAGCTCATGATGGATTTTCAACATGATCAATAGACCATACCAGTCTCCTAATGATCAAGACCAATTCTTTTTGAAACTTTGAACCCATTAGGTTTGTGCCATTACTACCTCTTGGGTCTGCCTTAATCACTCTTTCTTAGAGGATATCATGAAGGCAGTAAATTAGTATCATTCTCATACTACATTTTCCTCCTGTTCTCTCAAATGGTTATCGCAACAAAACACATACATTTTTGTCTCTGGGTGCCATCATTACAGCACAAGATGTGGACCTGAAAAATACCAGCATTACATAAGATAAACCCCATCATTAGTGGTGAGCACTTTCATCTTCTGTGTTTTGATAAATTTAATGTAGCATCAGCCAACCCTCCTTACTGACAAATTCAGCTAAACAATATATATTGGTAAGCTATTGTCAAATAACTGACAAATTCAGCTAAACAACATCCATCGGTAAGCTATTGTCAAATTACTGACATATTCAGCTAAACAATATCTACTGGTAAGTTATTATCAAGTTACTGACAAATTCTGCTGAACAATATCTATCAGTAAGTTACTGTCAAATTACTGACAAATTCAGCTAAACAATGTCAATGGGTAAGTTATTGTCAAATTACTGACAACTTCAGCTAAACAATATATATTGGTAAGTCATTTTTGTCAAAATACTGACAAATTTAGCTAAACAATATCAATGGTTAAGCTATTGATAATTTACGGACAAATTCAGCTAAACAATGTCAGTAAGCTATTGTCAAATTATTGACAAATTCAGCTATACAATATCTATGGGTGAGCTATTGTCAAATTACTGACAAATTCATCTAAACAATATCTTTCAGTAAGCTATTGTCAAATTACTGACAAATTCAGCTAAACAATATGAATGGGTAAGCTATTCTTAACTTACTGACTAATTCAGCTAAGTAATATGGGTAAGCTATTGCCAAATTACTGACATGTTCATCTAAAAAAATATATATCGTTAAACTTTTTTCACTGAGAAATTCAGCCAAATAATATCTATCAGTAAGCTATTCAAAAATTACTGAAAAATTCGGCAAAACAATATCTATCCATAAGTTATTGTTAAATTACTGACAAATTCAGCCAGTTAATATCTATCGATAAGCTATTGTCAAATTACTGATAAATTTAGCCAATTAATATCTATCGGTAAGCTATTGTCAAATTACTGACAAATTCAGCTAAACAATATCGGTAAGCTATTGTTAAATTACTGACAAATTCAACTAAACAATATCTATCGGTAAGCTATTGTCAAATTACTGATAAATTCAGCTAAGTAATATGGGTAAGCTATTGTCAAATGACGGACAAGTTCATCTGAACAATATATATCGGTAAACTATTTTCAAATTACTGATAAATTCAGCCAAGTAATATCTATCAGTAAGCTATTATCATATTACTGACAAAATCAGCTTATCAATATCGGTAAGTTATTGTCAAGCTACCGACAAATGCAGCTAAACAATATCGGTAAGCTATTTTCAAATTACTGACAAATTCACCTAAACAATATCTATCGGTAAGCTATTGTCAAATTACTGACAAATTCAGCCAATTAATATCAATCGGTAAGCTATTGTCAAATTACTGACAAATTCAGCTAAATAATATCGGTAAGCTATTGTTAAATTACTATCAAATTCTACTAAACAATATCTATTGTTAAGTTATTGTCAAATTACTGACAAATTCAGTCAATTAATATCTATCGGTAAGCTATTGTCAAAATACTGATAAATTCAGCTAAGTAATATGGGTAAGCTATTGTCAAATTGCGGACAAGTTTATCTGAACGATATATATCGGTAAACTATTTTCAAATTACTGATAAATTCAACCAATTAATATATAACAGTAAGCTATTGTTAAATTACTGGCAAATTCAACTAAATAATATCGGTAAATTATTGTTAATTTACTGACAACTGATAAGTATTGCATAATTAGATTTGTTTTATATAATTGCTATGGATAAGTATTGCATAATTAGATTTGTTTTATATAATTTCTATGGATAAGTATTGCATAATGAGATTTGTTTTATATAATTGCTGTGGATAAGTATTACATAATTAGATTTGTTTTGTATAATTGATATGGATAAGTATTACATAATTAGATTTTTTGTATAATTGCTATGGATTAAGTATTGCATAATTAGATTTGTTTTATATAATTACTATGGATTAAGTATTGCATAATGAGATTTGTTTTATATAATTGCTATGGATTAAGTATTGCATTATTAGATTTGTTTTATATAATTGCTATGGATTAAGTACTGCATAATGAGATTTGTTTTATATGATTGCTATGGATTAAGTATTGCATAATGAGATTTGTTTTATATAATTGATATGGATAAATATTGCATTATTAGATTGGTTTTTAAATTATGGATAAAATATTGCATAATTAGATTTGTTTTATACAATTGCATAATTAGATTTTGTTTGTATAATTGCAATGGATTAAGTATTGCATAATTAGATTTGTTTTATATAATTGCTATGGATCAGTATTGCATAATTAGATTTGTTTTATATAATTGCTATGTATAAATATTACATAATTAGATTTGTTTTAAATAATTGCTATGTATAAGTATTACATAATGAAATTTGTTTTATATAATTGCTATGGATAAGTATTACATAATTAGATTTGTTGTAAATTCCCACCAAAAAGCTTCATAATTGCCGACTTACAAAGTTACAATTCTTGATCATTCCAATGTATCCAAAGAAGATTTTTGTGTAAGTAAAGATTGATTTAAGTAAAGATTGATGTTTTCTCATTAATTCTTTCTTATGCCTTATATTTGGTGTAAAAATAGAAACATCAGACAGGCAGAAGTAATCAAAATAAATTTGTTTAAAATGTTATTGTTTTATTTGGCTTGTTGCTCATTAGATCTCGTAAACAAAGACGGATAATTTTACAGTTAATTGGCCGATTTAAACATCAGGACTCTATTGTTATCAGGGTGTGAAGTATAATTGACTTGTTTGTGAAAGAAGAAAAACAGGCTAATAAATCTGTACGTTTTGCTTTGCAGTCGTGAAGATCATTTTAAAGCTAACCACCTACACAAGATTATCCAGATCTATTCTAAAAATCATTTCAGCGGTTATCTCCAGAATATGACACTCAACATTATGCATTTATGTATTGCTTCCTGAAATTTTGTATACCAAAAAAGAATCTTGTATTTGACCCTTTTTTCATTCTAATAGAATGTCATGCTTTGAAATAAACTCTCTAAGACTGTATGCGAAACATCTACATTCATTTTATTTTATTTACAGAAATCTCGAAAAGACGTCATTGACAAGTACTTTAAAAAACTCCGGTACATGTTGAGAGAAAAGCCAACCATACATCACCTGATGGATGATATTGCCATCGATAACACCCAGCCTGACCCCAAACTGGAAGTTTTGAAAAGAAGACTTTTCGAACTTTCATCACAGCAGCCTCATTGGGGGGAGGAAAGACCTGCCCGATGGCTTCCCTTAGAACAAGCTATCATGACACTAAAAGCTTCTGGTACCAAGGTGCGGTTAGCAGATCATCTTATGACAAATTTACACATATGCAAAATGTGTGCATATAAGCGTGTAATGATTTTACCCACACACCCATACACAAAATGTGTGCATAGAAGAGTGCAATGATTTTACACATAAACCCATACACAAATCGGTTGCCTTTTTCTTTTCTGGACGATGATTTCAATTTAAAATGATCTACATTTACCAAACTTTGTGAATGGCTTGCATTTGGGGTAAGTCGACTGAGTTTAGAGTCAAAAGGTCTAAAGTCAAGGTCGCTGCTACTGAATATTGAAAAATTGCTTTTGTGCATAAATGTCAGTTTATAGCCGTAATACATTATATGTTAATATTTCATTACTTTGCAGTTCCAATATACTAATGTCCCAGTCAAATCTAATTAGCTCCTCCTCTAAAAACATGATCCCAGTTTAATTTATTTATCATAGCTAACATAATAAATTTTTCTAAAAACATGATCCCAGTTTAATTTATTTGTCATAGCTAACATAATAAATTTCTTCTCTCTTTACTCTGACTCTTGCAAAAGTACATTTTTATCAAGTCACAAAACGAGATGTTCCTTTGTTCTTAAAATTTATTTTGTAAAATCTTTCTGTCTTTCTTGTAATAATTGTATTATTCTCCAAACATTCCTTGCTAATTTTAAAAGTTTTTTTTACCTTGTTCCACACGTGGTGCTTCTGTTAATTGTTCCCTCTTAAACAAATATGTTAAGGAAGAGCACTTTCAAGCTTGGTCAGGAATGCCAACATGCCTTATGACTGGACAGTCTCAATTGATATTCAGGCTGTACACTTTCCTATAGTGTCTTCACCAGGTTGAGACCGCTCCGGTGACCTAGTGGTTAGAGCGTCCACCGCGGAAGCAGGAGGTCGTGGGTTCAATCCCCGGCCGAATCATACCAAAGACTTAAAAAATGGTACAAACAACTGCCTCGCTTGGCACTCAGCATTAAGAGGTTAGTGTTAGGACTGGTCAGCCAGGTGCCAGGATAATGTGACTGGGTGGGACATCATGCTACATGTCTGTGGCATGATGCCTCAGTGCTATAAATTGCCTCCCTGCAAACATCGTAGCGATATGACTGAAATTTTTTAAAACTACATTTAAAATCCTAATCAAACAAAAAACTGCCAGGTTGATGGAGGCCTGTAAAGTCTTACATATGCTGGTAAAGTCTTTGCTTGAATAATGTCGGTAATTAATATCTCACTTGAAATCTTTAGAGATCTCATTCCTACAGTATTTTGATGATTTGTTGATAAACTCATCAGAGATACTTTTCTGAAGACCTGTACCTCTGGTGATCAGTGGTGACTAACAGATTCCCAATTTTGACAAATATGATGTCTTCCCATCTAAGGACTTCATATACATGGGTATGAAATTTCCTCACCAATCTATTGAAGGTTTGAGTTCCACAGGATTGCAAAACTTTATCATTGATAATGGATCTTATGACCAAAGTTGTGGCCTTTGCTTTTTTGTGTTCACACTGCTGTTAAGGAATCTCTGAATTCAGCTTTGGAGTATATATTTTTCCAGCTTCTAGTGAACAGGAGAATACATAAATACTTTTAGGATTCATATGTCCACCACCTGATAGGCTATATTGTAGCCAGTTTCTGACTTTAGTCATAAACACCATAATGAACCAAACCCATCCCCTTTCTTCAGACAAAAACATCTGGTCAGGATGAGGCAATCACCTGGAGCCATAGTCAGTATTTCGTCAAGGACTTGCTGTCAGGATAAAAAAGCAAGCCTTAGTATCACCCACCTTGTGTTAATTAATAATCCATATAAAAAAATCAGGGTGATTAATGACCAATATGTCTCAAGAAATACACCTCTGGATAATGTTAATTGACTTAAACTACAGTCATTCTGAGCAGAACGTGCTATGTTCCTATTGGATTGACTATCAATCAAACATTCCAAAATCTAATTTGTTTCATAAACTGAGTGCATCCATCCACATTTATTGATCGGAGATATTTTATCCATTGCGCAAAATGATGATTTTTAAAGTAAAAAATGCCTATAGGCACTAAAAAGGCAACTCCTAGTTTCATTAGCATTATATTTGCTATTCATTCTTGACGGTGAAAAGTGACTATTTGAAAATGTCTCATTTTTCAACACTTCATTTGATATTTGCAATGAGAAATTTATGAGTGAAGACTATTAATTGGGGCTTTCCAAACTTGAATGTGCTTTTCATATGTTAAGAATGTTGTCATATTAATTAGGGCTTTCCAAACTTGAATGTGCTTTTCATATGTTAAGACTGTTGTCATATTAATTAGGGCTTTCCAAACTTCATTGTGTTTTTCATATGTTAAGACTGTTGTTATATTAATTAGGGCTTTCCAAACTTGAATGAACTTTTCATATGTTAAGACTATTGTCATATTAATTAGGGCTTTCCAAACTTGAATGTGCTTTTCATATGTTAAGACTGTTGTCATATTAATTAGGGCTTTCCAAACTTGAATGTGCTTTTCATATGTTAAGACTGTTGTTATATTAATTAGGGCTTTCCAAACTTGAATGAGCTTTTCATATGTTAAGACTGTTGTCATATTAATTAGGGCTTTCCAAACTTGAATGTGCTTTTCATATGTTAAGACTGTTGTCATATTAATTAGGGCTTTCCAAACTTGAATGTGCTTTTCATATGTTAAGACTGTTGTCATATTAATTAGGGCTTTCCAAACTTGAATGTGCTTTTCATATGTTAAGACTGTTGTCATATTAATTAGGGCTTTCCAAACTTGAATGAGTTTTTCATATGTTAAGACTATTGTCATATTAATTAGGGCTTTCCAAACTTGAATGTGCTTTTCATATATTAAGACTTGTCATATTAATTAGGGCTTGACAAACTTGATTGTAACCGCTCCGGTGGCCTAGTGGTTAGAGCGTCCGCCCTGGAAGCGGGAGGTCGTCGGTTCAATCCCCGGCCGAGTCATATCAAAGACTTACAAAAATGGTACTAACTGATGCCTCGCTTGACGCTCAGAATTAAGAGGTTAATGTTAGGACTGTTCGGCTTGGTGTCAGGATAATGTGACTGGGTGAGACATCATGCTACATGTCTGAGGCATGATGTCTCAGTGCTAGACATCACTATAAACTGCCTCACTGCAGACATTGTAGCGATATGACTGAAAAATTGTTAAAGCTACGTTAAAAATCCTAAACAAACAAATAAACCAAACTTTAATGTGCTTTTCATATGTTCAGAATGTTGTCATATTAATTAGGGTTTTCCAAACTTGAATGTGCTTTTCATGTTAGAACTGTTGTAATATTAATTAGGGCTTTCAAAACTTGAATGTGTCATATGTTCAGACTGTTTTCATATTAGTGGGATATGTACAGAACTTGTATGTGCTTTTCATATGTTCCACCCCACTCCTTACATTTTAGATTATAATAGCTTTGTACATTTCTGTCTTTCAGATTGTACCACTCAGTCTCATTGAAGAGATAAATACGTCTGGATCTGTTAAGATTGTGGACAGAAATGAATTGGAGCTGTTCCTAAAATTTCATCATGACATTGGCACAATCCTCCATTTCAGGTAAAGCAAGTGTGGCAATGTATATTAATCCTCTCTCAAGTGTACAAAAGATGACATAAATTGTATATTTACATTATCCCTTTTTTTTAAAAGCAAATTAATCAAAGTTTATTATACATTGATTTAAACCGTGAGAGTATACTGTACAAATGTTTTTTTTTGTTTTAATGAAACCTGTACCATGAGATGCTGAGGAGAATGGAAATATTTTAACACAACTTGGATGAAATATGAATTAGAATCCACAATGTTTTAATGATCATTAATTTGAACAATGTTAATCGTGGTATGCCTCGATGTTTCTAGATTAGTTCTGCAAGCTATTATTGTCATCCTCTCATACAGCCACCTCTTCCATTGGGTAAAGGTTGGCCTTTCCAGAAAGGGGGTATTTGTGAGGTGTGTTTGTGAATATCTCTCTCTCTCTCTCTCTCTCTCTCTCTCTCTCTATATATATATATATATATATATATATATATATATATCCATTAAGAAAGGTAGATATAACTATATAACTTCAAAGCATTTAATATCTTTATTAAAAGTTGGCATTAATTATTTTTGAAAAGTTCTTCTTGTTTTAAGAACAGACTTCATTCAAGTTAAATTAATAGTTCTTATTCTTAAGCATTCAGAAACATCATTAAATCAGTGGATGAAAATTATATGTAAAATAAATAATTATCATTTGGAGGTACTAACCATGTACGAAAAATAAGTGTGCAAAGTAAACATTTTTTCAGTCTCATTCAGCTTCCAACTCAAGAATCTCATTACAATAAAGATAAAAACGCTCAAAAGGACTTTTGTTGTTATTAATGAACGAGAGCACTATGTCTCAGTGTGCAAACTCGTCTGCATTTAGAGGATATGTAGCTGTTATGTTGTGTAATGTTGGCAAAATGTTTAAGATGGTTTGGACATTAACAAAACTCTGGGAAGAATTTGGAATAAGATCTCAATAAATCAGAACCTTCTCGCAGACAAAAACTAGAACTTAGTTCCATCCATCTTCTATTTTGAGGGATTTTCTGACACAAGTTTCTTATAACAAATTATTTCTGTCATTCATTTGAGTCTTATTTGAAAAAGAAAGATTCTGTGGAATACTTGCCTTGCCATTTTAAGACTTGTGATTTTGATCGCATCATCTTTAACATTGACTCGTATAAAATTTGTAGCACTGTGTTGAGGCTGCTACGAACGAAAGTTTAGCATCTCTGAATTAAGGACAGTTAGAAAACTAGTGGATGTAGTTGCATGTAAATTGATTCAAACAACTTGTATGCATCATACAAAAGTAGATGTATGTAAAACATTAATCGAAGGCAATCAGCCCTGTTATTTTTTGAAAGGCTTTACCAATAAAAGTACATATCACAACTTGGTGTCTTATATGGAACAAGAAAAATAATTTTTATTAAGTGTTTGATGAACATATCCTTTTACATTGTTTTCAGCGTGGACGAATTGAGGGAGAAAATTGTTCTGGACACACAATGGATGATTGATGCTATAACGTCCCTCATCACAGCCGAGACTTTTATCAAGAAATATCCTGCCATCACTAACAAATTTTATGAATTCATAGAGACAGGAAAGCTCACCCATGAACTGATAGGTTTGTAATTATTTGCTTTAAAATAGGAATCATGGTCTGCTTTAACATTCCTGTATCAGTGTGTAAGGAAATTTTGGTGCATTTCTTCAGTTATAGTCCATGTCTCCAAGTCACTGTTCTGGTGATGCCTATGGAATCATTCATATTTTGCCACATAGCAAATGATTTTTGCCATCTTTTTCATTTTGTCTTTGTTTATTTAAATTTTATTTTTAACCACTGATGTCAAACTGATTATTTCATTGAACTGATATGAAGATAAATTATTATTCCACATGCCACGAGCTTTAAATTGGTTTACAAATATATATTAATAATTGATTTATATGTATGTAACAACACATTTGACTTTTCTTGTAGCAGTCAGCAAATCAATTCTCACTGTAAACACAGCTGGGTAAGGTGTAAACTTCAAGAGGTACTACCAACATTTCATGGCAAACATGAAGGATATGTGGGTATTCTTAGTTGTACTCTACTGGCTCTAATTAAAGATGAAATTCTGCTTTCTTTTGAATGATTTAAAAAAATGGCTTGCACTTCTGTAAAGAAGAAAACAAATTTCAGGAAAAAAGTTCAAATATTACGGTCACTAAGACTGAAAGAAAGAATTCAGGGACTTGTAGACTTGAAGATAAACTCTAGTTGTAATGAAATGAATTACTCAGGTTGATAAGTTTATTATCATTTACATAATTTTTGTATGTATCAAGCAGGTCTTTCACCACTGGTTTTAATGGATAATCCTTTATATTTTAGTGCATTAAAGATGCATTACCAGATGCCATAAGTGAAGTCCTTATTTATAAGGTCAAGGCAACAATTGTTTTTAATATTGGACTAAAACCTGTTATGAAAAGCAACAGAAATTTAATTTGTTTTGATTATGCAAACTGTTACTTTCTAGATGTCATCTGGAGTAAAGAGAACAACCTGGAATTCCATAACAACAAAGATCACATTTTACGTCTGATGGAGCAACTCAACATTATTGCCAAGCCAAGGATATTTAGCGAAGAAGGAATAGAAACCAAGGCAAGTTTATGTACGGCATGATTTAGTTAGAATGCAATATAATTGCCATGGCTGTTGTATTAGATTTTCCTCACTCCATCCTTTTTTAGATCTATTCTTTGTGTTGATGATAGCAGATCATAAAAAAGTTCCTATCTACAGCTGTTCATGACCAGTTGAAATGCATGCATGATAGTGTGTGTGATGTTTGTGGTTTGGATTTTTAACATAGCTTTAATCAATTTTCAGTCATATGATTATTAGTGAAGAAGGAAAAGAAACCAATGCAAGTTTATGTAGTAAGCTTGCTGTCAGCGTTAAATTCATTTGGTTGTAAGTGTGATCTCTGCTTCATTTAGGGTTGAAGTTATAACACTCAATTGTCGATTGTGGGATTTATTGTGAGATGTAATGGTACGAAATAATCCTAAAACGATAAAAAGCGCATACTTAGAATACAAGACAAATACAATACAGAATATAACAGACACAAATACAACACTCACACCGGCATTTATAATTTTATCACAGAAAAACACAAATGATAAATTACTAGACTCTGTTGGTATAATTTGTCCAAATTATATTCAATCCCTGGTCGTTCACTTGCGTGAAAGACAAGTGCTCTTCATCTTCACAACTCTTACTGCTCGAGGTGTTGTCTGTCTCAAGAACTATAGCAGAAATGCCAGAAGCTTTTTGTTAGTATGGTGGGAAGTTGATTTTAATACTTGTGAAGCACGGGAATCGTGCACATTTATTGATCACTCACTCACTTATGACAAACACGAAGATTGGTACAGGACACAACTCCTGGGTAAAATATGTAAATGATGATGGTAAAGGTTTGGAAATTACTTTTAGGAAGCATTTGGACGAAGGAGCTAGCATGTTATTTGCATTATGTGTGATACATTCTTGGTCAAGATTTTGTATTTGCTTATTACCATGCTGTTATTTACACCCACTATATGCAAACATATTTGTATAGAATAAATATAAGCCAAATAATTTAGGAAGAAATGAAGGTCTTGAAAAGAGGGTCAGCTTATCAGCGGGCCATAGTCTAAACTTGACAGGTTTTAGGACCTTTTGTTGACTACTGTAATGGTTGTAAATCTTGGGACACGAAAAGATCCTTGTCCTAAGACATAGGTGTGTAAAAAATAGCTTTAGTTCAACAATTGTTGAACTGTTATAAAGTACAATGACTGATTTTGTTAATATTTTGCATAATTATGTTTTCTTCATAATTCGCGGGTTGGTTGTGTTTACTTAAAGAGACAAGCTTTTTTAGTATTCTATATGGTTGATTACGCGCTGAATTATGTGCATCTCTTGGAGTCGAATCATCGACACCATTGCACTTAACTTAAATGATATCTCCAAAATACAATATTGGAGTTCAGAACAAATGCATCAAAGCTATGCTAAAACCATAAAGCTGAGTTGTAGTTTGTAAGTTACCTTGTACCTGTGAACTATCATGCCGAATTTTTAGTTCGTTTTATGCCTACATCCCGATTTCATAATATCTTTCAATTTTTTGCAGAGAACTTTTGAGTATTATCTTTGACTTTCATTTTTTCTAAACAAGACAAGTCCTACATGTTCTGTTCAGTTGTATTTCCTGTGAATTATTGTTGTGACAAAATAATTACTTTACTAGAAAGAATTCTCTTCTTCACTAAATAGAATGTTAAGTTTAAAGATTATTCACATAAATTCTACCTCTACATCAACACAAAAATCAAAAATAAACCACAACAAAATGAAACCCACAGCAACAAAATAGTCCACATTTAATTTCAATCCCAAGAATGATCACTAACCCCATATGCTATAGCGCCTCTGCCACGAAAGAAATTTACGCAATTGAACACCTGTCATTTGTATATGACAGGGGTCACCAACACGGTGTCCACGGGCACCAGGTCGCCACCAAAGACCACATGAGTCACCTGCAGGCCTGTTCTAAAAATAGCACAACTCAGCTGCGTATAAAATTGTATTTTATTTAGTTGCTATTCTTTTTTTTAATCACACTTGCATTTATATAGATTTAAAAAATGACAATATCTTAAAAATATGTTTCTTATACATCAAGTTTAGATAAGTTTAGGTGAACTCTTACGTACTCCAGTTCGAAGGTCAGTATTGTGCGTGTGACAATACAGTGCTCATGGAGAGTAAGCTAGCGGGTGCAGCGAAGATTGGCGCTGAACGCAGTTTCTTACCCCAAAAACATGGCAGAAAAAAGAAAGAAAACCTATCACTTTCACAATGAATGGGAGTCGGAGTTCTTTTTTACGACTGTAAAAGAAATCTGAGTGTGTCTTATATGCGGAGCGACTGTGGCAATGGCAAATCGGCACAATGTAGAGAGACACTTTACTACGAATCACAAAAACTACAATGCTAACTACCCACCGGGAAGTGCACTACGGGCAGAAAAAGCCCTTGAGCTAAAGACAGCTTTGGGTAAGCGACAGGCTTTTTTCACAAGGCCAATGAAAAAGTCACAAAAAGCAAGCGAAGCCTCTTTTAGAGCTACGCATTTCCTGATCAAGAAGAAAGCATTTTCAGACAGAGAAGTTGTCAAAGAAGCAATGAAGATAATTGCTAACACTGTACTTAAAGACAAGAAATATGGAACCGATGTAATCGCCACTCTCACCGACGTCCAACTGGGGGCATCTACGATGGCTAGACGAATGTCAGCTTTGTCCAGTAACTTGGTCGATCAGCTGGACCGGGATCTGGTGAGGTGCAAGTGGTTTAGCATCCAGTGCGATGAGACCGTGGACAGCAATAGTACAGCGCAGCTGATGGTTTTCATCCGGATGGTGTTTGAAGATTTCTCCACAAGAGAAAAACTCCTGACACTACTGCCCATAAAGACAACTACGATGGGAGTTGACATTTATAACACAGTGAAGGAGTTTTTCGTGCAGGAAAAGGTACCATTGGAAAAGCTGCTAGCTGTGACCAAAGATGGGGCTCCTGCTATGATTGGCCAACATGCAGGTTTCATCGCTCACTGTAAAGGTGACCCAGACTTCCCAAACTTTCTGCATTACCACTGCATCATTCACCAGCAGGCATAGTGTGCCAAAGTGATCGGCTTTGGGCACGTGATGAATCTCGTTGTGAGAATCATAAACAATATTCGCTCCAAAGCAAAACAGCACAGGATTTCCAAAGTGCTATTGGAGGAGATGGCAGCTGAATATGGTGACCTGCTACTACACACAGAAATCAGATGGCTCAGCAGAGGACGAGTTTTACTTCGTTTTTTGTCACTTTTGGGTGAAATCAAAGAGTTCATGCAGTCCAAAGGCGAAGACGTCTCACTGCTAGAGGGCACAGAGTGGACACTTGACCTTGCATTTTTGATGGACATTACTGGGAAACTAAACCACTTGAACTGCGAGCTGCAAGGTAAAGGCAAGACTGTTGTTAATATGAAAAGTGCTTTAAATGCATTTAAAGCCAAAATTAACATTTTCTCTGTGGATATACAGAGAAAAAAGGTGCTGTACTTTCCCTTTGTGCAGTCAGTGCTAAAAGACAATGCTTCTGCATCTGATACATTTGACAAAGTTGCAGACAAGTACTGTGAAGTCATAAACAGACTTGGGCAAGAATTTGAGAATAGGTTTTGTGACCTTGATCAGCTTGAGCCATGTGTATCATTCATTTCCAATCCTTTCATGAATGTGGACACAACAAGCTTTGCTGAGCAACTAAGTACAATGCTCAACTTGGATGCTGGACAGGTGGAGATTGAAATCATTACATTGCAAACTGACCTCCACCTCAAAGCCTACCAGGCTGCACCAAACTTTTGATGCCTTGTTGACACAGAGAAGTACAGTGGTGTGTGTACAGCAACTATGAAGGTTGCCAGCCTGTTTGGTTCTACCTATCTATGTTAATCAGCATTTTCTGACATGAACTTCATCAAGAACAAACACAGAACACGCCTCACTGATGCACATCTGAAAGAGTCACTCACAGTTGCAATGTCAAGTTATACACCAGATTACAATACAATGGTAAACAGCATGCAATGCCAGTCTTCCCACTATCAAAGAAAATGATACCAGATGTCAGTGGCAACATGTCAGTGCCATGGCAAAGTTTAATTAAAATATTGAAGAATTGTTCAATTTAAAATGTGTGTTCATGACATGTAACAGTTATTATTTTGTTACAAATACAGCAGATTTGGTCATTAGTTCAAAATGTGACAAGATTTATTGTAAAATATTTATGTTTTTCCACTACATTACAGACATTACAATGTACATAATTGATAGCTTTTTGAAACATGGTGCAACATAGTTCATGATTTGTTTAAAAGGTTTGTCAGTGGCTAGTGAAAATGGGACATTTTTCCTAAGAAATGTAATGTAAGTGATCATCTGAAAATTTAACAATTATTGAGATAAATAGAAATAAATTGCTAATATTGATATCTGTTTCCCACCTTGTCATTGTTGGTAATTATTGTGAGAAATCATTAACGTGATCAGAGTCTTCGCATTATTAATAATGTGTAAGGCAAACTAAGCAAATTTGTTATTTCAGAAGAGTGTATCAAACTGGTAGCCCTTTGTATGACTCAATACCCATGAAGTAGCTCTCAGTATCAAAAAGGTTGGTGACCGCTGGTATACCATATGTACCAGTGATACCATCGTTAAAATAAAAGGAATGAAAATACATACCATGTGCAAATGTGTCCTCAAAGAACAATTCAGAATACATGTTTTAAAGTAAACAATACCAAATGCTTTATGAGTTTGCAATAAGGGAAAAGGACGGATATACAGTGAGGGAAAAATAGCTGCCGCATGTATGTTACCATGAGGCTGCCTATTTAGGTACCTTTAGATCAATAGAATTGGAAATACTTTATTTGCCAATCAATTGCTGGTGCTTTCATAACACACAATATTGTAGAACGTGGTTTCCTTCATATTGTTGTTCGTTGTGTTATACTGGCATTACATTTTAATGAGTTAGGTATTTACAATTTTAAAGCAAAGTAAAAATGTAATTACGGGTACACTGATATAAAATGTCCAAGTTTATACCATTTCTTTTTAAAAACCATGCACGCCAATCTCTATTTAAGTATATATGTATTTTTTTTTTAATTGCCTAAGTGAATGCATTTATAACTTACCTCATGCATCTTGAGATGTGTTGGATTTGTGGGCCAGTCTGCTTTTATGTAGGTCATGCCCGTTTTAGTGTTTATACCTGTTTGGCTGTTTGGTTCAGGGTATCAAATTGATTCCTATTGTGTAACAGTGAGGGTCAGAGCTAACAAACAGCCAAGTTCCCTCTCACTCAACATACATACAGACAGATTACATGGACTGAACATCCCAACTGTCCTAACTGATGATCCTTATGATGTCCTCTCAAATGGATAGCCTTTTCCTGTTGACACCAGCCTTGACCATATAATAGCGATCACAAGGAGCTAAAATGTCAATATTATGAGCTCAATCAATAAACAACCCAACTTCCAGTATGTCGACCCCAACATTTCCAGGCATGTTCAGGACCAGTCTATCCCTCATACCACCTCAAGCTCAAGACACTCATTCGTCACAATATCAAAAATTGTTCCTCACTCAACAGATGTGACATCGCCATTTCTCTACAATCTGACACGAGAATAGACTCTTTACTTGCAAACGGTCTGGAGGTCATGGTTTCTAATCTAGTTAGTGACAGACGTTGGTACTCTTTACAAGCTACGTCTCAAGCATCATAATGTTTCTTGTTCTCCAGTGCTGTCATTTGATCTACACTATCCAACGTTACATGAAGATTCGGCCTTTGGAGCCTCCATTGATGACATTTTCTACCCCTGGAATTTTAGCGTTCTCCTTCCACTCCATCAACAACCTGGACCAGAGCTGCAGCATCTGTTGAAATTGTAATGGAAAAGAAAAGTCTGACTTCAATTTTTTCCATGTTCTGGTAGAGTTGTAGACATTCTGATTGTGCTATCATCGTCATTTTGTTGGCAGTTCTTACTTTGACACACACCAGTTTTTAATTTGTAAACCCCAGCCATTGACAGTGATATTGCCGCTTTGGGAATGACAAAGCGATACTCCATACAGATGGATCAGATGGCCTTTGATGACACACAGCAGTTAGTATGCAACATAATTGTCATGGCTGTGATGTTAGATTTTTGTCTATATAGCCATCTTCCAACAGGCGGAACATAGCTTATCTCCTCCCACTGCGAATACCTTAAGAATACATGGGAGTCTGTCTCAAGAATGGACTTAATACTGAACAGAGCCACTCAACACACTTTGGCCAATGCCATAAGTACAGCTACAATTTGAAATCAGTGGAATGCAACTCTGGTGCTCTCTGCCCGCATATTCCTGAAGGACCACCATACAGCCAAACTAAAAGCACAGACTTTATCCATGAACCTTCTGGTTAATGCCAGGTTGAAGAAGTCTGCAAACGAGCTACCTTAGAGACCAATTTCCATCTTTCCCACAACCACAGTATCAATACAGGTGAGTACAGAAAATCAACAAAATGAACCAAGGGCACTGCACACAAATCTCAGAAAAATACCCTATCAAAACTCCCATAGCTAAAGCCACAGTTCTCACATACCAAAGTGGATATACAGCTGAGAGGGTCCTATATATCATTCCAATATTGTCTTAATTCCAAAAGCAATATAATCACAATGTTTAGGAAAGAAAATAAGAAAATTCTTATTTTAAAGTCATTTCAACTCGTAACTTTGCGGTTGGAGATTTACAAGAGGTACAATGTAGAAGAAAGTTTCAATTAAAACATGTCAAACATTGTGTAGAGAAGCAGCAGGAGGGCTGAACAGACCATTTTTCAGACTGAAATGTAAGCCTTCCGAAGGATTTTCAATCATAAACTTTTCATAGGATTTCAGCAGATACATGGCTTCGATTAAATAATCATATATGTGATAATATATGGCAAACATCGGAGAAGCACAGATCACTTAATTAACCAGAGAGAGGTTGGCTGCGATTAAGAAATTTCTTCCAGTGAGGATATCTTTTCGAGATAATCTTCAAGTGAGGCAACAGCAAGGATTTGATTTACTGCTGATACTGAACAATTATTTAAGCCGGTAACTACAGCTACAGAAAAGATTATTGCCACTACTGAACAAGGTGGAATACCTGCACTCGAAAAAAAAGTAAAACAATCTAAACCTGAAACTTCTCAATTTGGTCCAAGAAAAACAGACAAGGAAAAAGTTGATGAATTACGAAATAGATTTACCAAGGAAGCTTTAGCTCGTATTGATAAGAGTGATATAAATGTTTTTTTTTTAGTTTGCTGTTATGGACTATTATGCGAAAAACAGGTACTTAAAACCAGAACATAAACATTTTATGAAAAATGTGGCACATTGGGTTGATGTGGTTTATAAGGTTAAAAATCAAATAAAACAAATTAACAAAATTGATCCAAAATATGTGGCATATATCAATGCAGCGGGGCAGTTATATGATAAACATGAAGCGGTAAAAGAACATTTAAGAAAAGATCAACAACGAAAACAAAAACAAAAACAACAAAAACAACAACCACCAAGACAACAAAAACAACAAGAGTATTATATTCCATCTGATTGAGAAGAAGATGATACACATGGCGCAACAGGTAAATCTGGCGTGGGATATCGATCAGAAGTTCACGTTGGTCCCTTATCCCCTGTTCGTGAAGTATACCCCTATATATTACAATTGGAAGTTCTCTTCAGGGGGAAACGAGCTGGAAATAATTCCAAAGAGGTAGTTAATGAAACAGCTGATATCTACAAAAGGGTAGTTCAAGGTGTTATATTGGATATTGGTATATATCGTGGTTTCATTGATGAAAATTAGTTGATGACTATCACAGCGATTAATCTGATGACTTTGTCATTTTGATTAGATAAATAACATCTAAATAAAATGATCAACTATCATAACCATAACAAACCAACTGCTTTTCACATCATGCACTCGAGATTACCTGTATGCAAAGTATACTACGGAGATGGATTGGGTAGTATCATCTCGGGGTTGTTCACTAGGATTGCTCCGAAAATTTTACCCATCGGTAAGGAATTAGCATCAAAGGCTATTGGTGTTATTCGTGATAAAGGTATTAGTGCAATTGGTGATCTCGCTGGTAGTACATTTAATGCTGCCAAGGATAAGCTTATGTCATTATTTCGAAGAAAACGGAAACTAGAACTGAAAAAACTACCAACTACTGATTTGATGCCACCTCAGGTAATTAAAGTAGTAAATTATATAGTAGATCAAAAACTGGCTTCATTGGTGCAATCATCAATGATAAATCAGGATGATGATTCCCAAATAAATATTTTTGCTAATTTGGTTGCTGGTTCTGGTCTTAGAAGATTATTCTTTAGATCAGCAGCTATATAATAAAATGTTCCAGTCGATTTCAGATGAGGCGTTTGATTTGGATGCGCCAGTACAAAGAAATAGCAATGTAAAATAAAAACAGAGTAGGAGATAATAAATAACAGCATAGTCATATGATATTTGATAAACTAGCTGTCAGCGAGGTATCATTGCGAATAAGCAATCAGCAGGAGCCCGTCGAAAATCTTCTTATCGATTATCTTAATAACCAAATAGGTCGCGTGTATCATCGTTTGTGGTCCTATATGGGACACGATCAAAATATTGATACCGGACTACAGATATCACAGTTGGATTTCCAAAATTTGCATAGATTTACTTAAGCACTCTGTCGTCGACGTAAAGTTTTAAGCTCGCATAGGAGAACTCCCTATTACCTCTGCACCTGGGATAGATCCACCTGTACATGGGTCATATAGAGCAATCGCTGTTATTCTTAGTGATAAGTCGATGATACTCGAAGGTGGTGGTGGAAGAATGAGTTCATGTGCCAATAGACAACATACCATAGAATCAAAATCATAACGCAATTAGATGATCAATTACTTAAACAAAAATGTTGTACAGTCATGTTAATGTCACCTTGACACGTGGTCAGATAAATAAATTACAATCGAAAACCTCTGCTACGTGTGGAGCAAAGATAACTTTGAAGCATGAACAGATAGCTAACTAAGGACCAAATAAACTATCCCTGACGAAAACTCCGCTTACAAATTTTAATAATGCTAAAAATGCGGGTACAGGAGTATAGTTGGACTTTTCATCCTCCGCAATTTCCAATATGATCAAATCTGGTGGTTTTCTTCCTCTTCTTGCCGCGATCGGAACAGCAATTGAAACCAGATCTGTTTCTGGCGCTGCTGGTTTTGGTGTGAATGCTCTTCTAAAAAAGATAACCGACAAGGATACAAAAAAAAAAAAAACAGGAAAAGGCTTCTGATTACCAGGTAGCCGATTCACCAGATACGGAACCATCAGATAATAACGCCAATGTCAAATTTTGATTTAATCGCAGCGATAAAAAACTCGCTGATAAAACATTTCACAGGTGTTTTTATGAAAGATCAATTACCTAAACATGCATCAATCCCAGAAACAGGTATAATTAATCTTAATGATAACACCGGACCTTAATCTCATTGGGTAGCTTATGCGATACATCCTAAATCAATTATTTATTTTGAGTTGCATGGGTTAGCACCGCCAAATGAATTTCTCAAATATATACCCGAGTTAAATCTCCTGTTTGGTGTTCAACGTTGCCCACGCAGACATTAACTTATCATCCGATATGTGGTCGAGAAGTCGTTAACGTGTTAACGGAGATTTCGAAGTCTCCCCAACCACCTCATAAAACCGTGCACGAATATACCAGTGATAACTTTTTAAAGATATCTTAAACGTATAATGGTAGATATTTGGGGAAGATCACTATCTCATCCAGGAAAAGTTAAAGGCGTTTCTCTTGAAGAGGTCAAGGAACAAATATACACCACTTCCTTCTCTCTACTAGACCTACCGGACCAATTTGCAAATTTCTTCAATGACAAAGTTCAAACCATTAGAGATTCGCTTGACAGCACAATTTCAACTGATTCGTCACCATACAGGTATGATGCAGGACTTCAGCGACAACCGTTAGGAGCATTTGATCCTGTCTCTATTGATTTAGTATGGACAATCATGATGAAAATTGCACCAAAGTTTTGTGAACTTGATCCAATTCCGACATCACTGCTCCTTGAGTGCTTAGAACTAATATTGCCTTCACTAACTGATGTTATTAATATCTCTCTCTCGTCAGGGGAATTCCAATCATTTTTCAAAACTGCCATCGTAAAGCCACTTCTGAAGAAACCAACCCTTGACCATAACGATTTAAAGAACTACCGCCCAGTTTCTAATCTCCCTTTCATATAAAAAAATCTTAGAAAAGGTTGTTCTAACTCAACGTGTATCTCATCTGAATTCAAACAGTTTTTTTAGCAATGTACAGTCTGCATATTCGCCCTTGCCACAGTACGGAAACTACTCTTCTGAAAGTATTTAGTGACATTCTCTCTGCTTTGGATAGTGGAAAGATTACAGTCCTCATTCTCCTGGATTTATCTGCAGCATTTGACACAACAGACCATGATATATTACTTCACAGTCTCCAGCATGTATTTGGCATTCAGAATATAGCCTTACAGTGGTTCAAGTCCTACTTAGTCAACAGGACACAAATTATATATTTGAAATGGAATACACTGTTATGGTGTTCCACAGGGATCTGTTCTTGGACCTGTTCTCTTCATTCTGTACACTCAGCTACTCTCAAGTGTCATATATCATCACCCAGTGTCGCACCAACTGTACGCTGATGACACCAAAATATACAAGTCTAGCCACCCACCTGAAGTTGATGCTACCATCCATGGAGTAGAGAAGTGCATTTCGGATGTGAAATCATGGATGACATGTAACAAGCTTCAGATGAATGATGATAAAACTGAGGCTATTCTGATCACAACACGAAGACTTTCTCATTCACATCCTTTACCTCAGACAATAAATATCAGCAACACCTACATTAAATTCTTACAGTCAGTATGGAATCTAGGTGTTACTCTAGACAGTACTCTCACATTGCACCAACATGTCATGAACATCTGCAGGGCTGCATATCTTGAATTGAGACAGATCAGTTCCATTCATAACTATCTTTCTGTTGATACCACGAAAACACTTGTGTGTTCATTAGTACTTTCAATTCTGGACTATTGTAACTCAATTCTGTCTGGTTCATCACAATATTTACTCCAGAAACTTCAAAAAGTTCAAAACACAGCTGCACGGATCATCTTTAGAGTACCTCGATCAGAGCACACCTCACCACTGCTCTGTACCCTACACTGCAGAATCAAACACAAAATTTGTTCTCTGTGCTATATTTCAATGACAGACTCTAGTCCAACATACCTATCCAGCCTCACCCATGTGTATACACCAGCTAGATCCTTACGCTCTTCTTCTGATAATCGTATACTCATTGTTCCCAAGGTGCAAACAAAGTCATATGGACAACGTTCGTTTGCATACCAGGGCCCGGCTACGTGGAACGAGTTGCCCATTGAAATTAGACACAAAGACACAGTGGTCCCTTTTAAGAGTGCTCTCAAGACTGACCTGTTTCGACTTTAGGGACAAACGTAGCGAACTAATCATGTTTTGCGTCTTATATTTTCTGTATGTTTTTATGTTTTCCAATTTCATTGTTTTTGGCATTTGTTGTTCTGTAGTGTAGTCATATCATTATTGATGTTGTAAAGCGCTTAGAGCTTTTAAAGATTAGGCGCTATAGAAAGTCCTCATTATTATTATTATTATTATTATTATTATTATTATTACAAGTACAAGCAAAACTCAAGTTGTTATCGATAGAATATGAAAATAAAGTGAAGAAATATCGGCAAAGAATTACCGCAGTTGACGTTATTGTGTATTCGATTTCAGGTGTAATTACCGGGTCGGGTATAATACTCTCTTCTGTGATAATAATTGCTCCGGTAGCTATTCTAATTTTCATAGCAGCAGCGACAACTATCATAGAAACAATTTTCATAATAACAAAAAAAAAATATTGTGTAGTCAGCGTAAACTACAGGACTACATTGTTAAGTTTCACATGGTGTCAACAGTGTACTCGCAATTATCCACGATAATCTCATCATCTCTCGATGACACAACAATATCCGATAGTGAGTTCTCCGCGATGGTACATATTTATGATTCCGTGATGTCAAAATTAGAAGATAATGGCATCCACACAGGAACTACTTCAGCAAATAGCGGGACAATACCACTCCGATCTCCAATAAAAGCAACATTGATATCAATGTTGTCAAAGATACCAGAATTCGTAATTGAATTTCCAACTCCGATTCCAGCAAGATAGATCGCGTTAACTCATCTTCGAGTATACTACAGCTGGCCTAATATCAGATCGGAGCCATTTGCGAAAAACTACACAATAACAGTTTTGTGTTCTCGTATAAACATAAACAGGATGGAACTCCTGATTGGCAAACAATATATCTTCCAAAGGGATCCAATGACATCAAAGACATCAACAGTGAAATTCAGCGTAGAATAAATTAAATAACTGGAACAGAATTTAAGATAGAGATAATTGGCCATGAACCATTGTTATCAACCACCACTGAGATACACTCACCTGAATTCGCCGTAGATATATATCACAGTTGAATTAGAACAATATTAGGATGGCCTGAAAAATCACTAGGAGAAACAGATATTGATAAATTGCGTTTAACCTAGCCCAAAAAATCTGATTTTATTACAACAATAGAACCTACTCCTGAAATTGACTTTAATCATTGAAATCTTTTTCATATTTTAAAAACCGAGACAGATTTGATATACGATTATGATGTTTATGATGATCCAGGAAGCTATGAAGAGATAACATACAGTAATATAGTATGGCAATTAAATTTTCCACACCCTCAAGAAGGCGGGTTTACGATTACATTAAAATCTTTACACGATATTTTTGACAATATCAATAAATTGTATCAAACAAAATTACAACTACGATAATTTTTTCAATTATCTCTCCTCATTGATGTAACAACTCCACGCGATAAAATTATTAAACAGGTTGAGGTATTAAATTAAATTATATCCGATATGGATTATCTCAATAATTGATTACGTATGATCTTTTTTAGATCTAGTCTTTGTGTTGTTGAGGACAGATCATTCCAATAATTCCTATCTACAGCTGTTCATGACCAGTTGAAATGTATGCATGACAGCGTGTGATATGTTTGTGGTTTTTACTTTATAAACGCAGCTTTAATAAATTATACATGATAGTGTGTAGTATGCAGTTCCGCAGTCTCCAATGAATTCTAACACTGGGGCATCTTGCCTCAGACATGTAGCAATACTGAAAGTCTTGCAAAGCAGCTGTTAGTTCCATTTTTAAAAGTGTTTGGCATAACTTGGCCGTGGTTCGAAGCAGCTCCCTTCTGCATCAGGGACTGGTGCTCTAACCACTAGACATCTGAGTATGATAAATGATGCTTAATTAAATCATTTTGTTCTTTTGAATAAATTTATGAATAGCATCAAATTATGAGCTTTACTTCATATGAAACATTGTATTATTTATTTGGTTGCTTTCTTTTTTCTGAAAAATGTAAGAATGTGCAACGGTTTATCCACCATGCAAGACAAGTTTATGATTGATTTTAATAGATACCTTTTTGAGATGTTAGTAGTACATAGTTATCTTAAACAAGCTTTGGTACTTGCATTATTTTTTTGATCACACATTTTTAAAGAACTCAGTTATCCACGATGGCATCTATAGATTGTTAATGTATTTTTTTTCACACTGGTGTTTTGTATATTATTTCAGGCTAAAAATTGTAATCTCTGCCTTGTATCCCAATTAAAAATTAATCCATTTATTTAACAGGAGGAGCATTACTTTCTTGCTCCATGCATGCTTCAGCAGAAAACGCCAGAGGAAATCATCAGCCCAAAACTGAATAGTCAGATGGAGAGTTCATCAGTACTGTGCTATGTCTTCACAGGCAACTTTCTACCCAGTGCAATATTTCACAGACTTGTTGCTGCCTGTATTGCTCACTGGCCAGTTGCCAAAAAGAAGAAAGAGCATATAGAAGAGAATCTGATCTTTTGTGGCTGCTGCGTTTTTAAGCTGAAAGAACAACACAAACTGACCCTACATTTTAGAGAGCATGTTATCTTTCTGAGAGTTACAAGAATGGGAATCAAGGACAAGACTCCATCTTCAAAGCTGTGCATTGAGGTGAGAAAGTTCATAACCACAAACCTCGAAAAGATTATTGGATACCTAGGCAAGGGTCTGAAGTTTGAGTACTTTATACAATGTCCTGAATACAATGGTGTCAGTATCAACAGCCTGATTCCTGTATCCGGGCTGGAAGAAGAAGCAGAAGTACACTGTGAGTTTCATGACCACATATTAGAGTCTTGCAAAGTTTTGGATTTCTGGTTCGAAGATCAGGTGAGTGCTAGAAAATTAAGGTGGATATGACGTTTTATAGGAGACGGAATTTGACACTTAACAATCTAGAGTAGTATGCTCTCTATGTTATTTAATGTCAGTTAGGTTGTGACATTTTGCTTTCTATCATAAATGAATTCCAAATGTTACCCAAGACTTTGGCACTGAATGAGTGGAACTAATCAGAAGACTGTTATACATCTGGATAAATATAGGAGACTGAATTTAACACTTACAAATTCACAGTATTATGCTCTCTATGTTATTTAATGTCACTTAGATTTACATTTTACATACCACAAATGAATTCCAAATTTTACCCATGTCTCTGGCACTGAATGGGTGGAACTAATCAGAAGAGTGTTAAATATCAGTAAAAATGCAATTTTTTAAATTTCTATTTTGCCACAATGATGATGTATTAGAAACGAAATTTAAATTTGGTGTCATAATGCTGAAAAATAAACATTACTCTGTAGACAAA
Organism: Unio pictorum; assembly: GCA_030141615.1. Taxonomy (NCBI): domain Eukaryota; kingdom Metazoa; phylum Mollusca; class Bivalvia; order Unionida; family Unionidae; genus Unio; species Unio pictorum. The sequence continues at coordinate 3,424,267 of JARLTB010000047.1, read as the reverse complement.
ATAATATAAAGATTATTATGTTACTGCATTACACATATTTGATGTATAATACAACAGATGTCAAATGCAATTTGCCTTGCACTGATTAAAAATGACTCTCATATGTATCATCAAACAACGTTCTGTTCATCCCTGGCAATAAAGCAGACCCACCTATCCAGGCAATAAGGCCATGTGATCTTCCTTGGCTATTAGATCAATTTTCCTTGCATTGATGACAAATTGATATATATTATATTCTCACAAACTGATAAACTGTTTTCAGACCAAACAAGGAAGAAAACATCCTAGCATTTGAAGTATTTCACATCTGTACAAAATGATGACATTGTAACAGAATTGTTACCGAGAGGATGGTGGATTATAAATGAACAACACAAACACAATATGTGAAAGAAAATATAAATTTATGAAATAAATTATTAATGAAAAATAATGATGTATCAACACAATAACTCATGCGCTCAACCCACAATTACACTCACAGCCATTCACAATACATGAATAAATGAAATATTAATACAAAATAAAACACACATACAAAGGAATCTCCTGGACTATACACAGATCCAAGGAACCTTTACAAAAGTTATATTAAGGCAAGTATAAATTACGATAATAAACACAAACAACAAACTATACTATCGCACGTATGGATTGCGACAACTAGCACGAACATATACATGTATTCAATCAAGTTGCTAGCTTTTATTGCGATTCATGCAATCCCTTGAAATACTATTGTGATTTGAAGTAACCATGTAAATACAACAATGTATTCAATTGTACTACAATTGCAACACACACATGTGTCTCGACCCTATATAACCGTACGATTCACTAACAGTTGAATCGCCGCCCAGTTTCCCCGAAGACATAGGGTTGACTCAATACTTTTATCGGTCACTTGCCCTTCACGGATCCACCAGTTATACGTACAGACAGCATACAACATCTACTAGAACTAACGTTCCTCAATACCCTAGATGTCGCCCCGGATGTTTACAACTCTAGACAGCTCCGACACTCGGACTTCTAGCTTTCCGGATATTTACACGTCACGACAGATGTAGACGGACAGACAATCTGACAAACATACAGTCAGATACTTCAATTCGATTGCACAATAAATCAGCAACAATTTCAGCTACGATATCAGAGATGTTATCAGCCGACGTTATCAGAGATGTTTTCAGATGCGTTATCAGAGATTATCAGATGTTATCAGATGCACTATCAGATGCGTTATTAGATGCGTTATCAGACGTTATCAGATGCATTATCAGATGCGTTATCAGACGTTATCAGACGCATTATCAGATGTTATCAGATGCGTTATCAGATGCGTTATCAGATGTTATCAGAGATATTATCAGACGTTATCAGATGCGTTATCAGAGATGTTATCAGAGATGTTCTCAACCGACATTATCAGATGCGTTATCAGCCCTTTGGCTGGAGATTGAAAGACGAGCTTATCTATCCTGTGATTAGATACTTTAGGTCCCGTCATATTGATCAAAAATATTCTGCCTTATATACCCTCAAATAGGTGAGCAGAAATCACGGCAAGATTACCGTGCACTACGTGAAACAAATGTTCCGGATTTCATGTAATTCAAAATCAGGCACATGCAAATCGTTACACGCCGCTTACCTTGGGAAAAACCACTTATTCACCCCAGGCAATGCATGTATGACGAAACAAAGAAAATGGTAAGATTAGTTTCTAAATCAATTAGAAAATAAATTAAATTTTCGCCTAATTCTGTGACAGACATTCCACTTTCAAATTTAATAAAAATAGTTACACCATAAAACCGTTCCTTATCCAAATCTTGTCAACACAATTTAACCAAATTTTTAAAGAAACTATATCACCAATAAAGTTGGTCAGATGATTCTAATTTGTAACTGTATTTTGTTATCAAAACCAAGAAATAAAATTTTGAACGACTTATCACAAGTGACTCAAAATAATTTCACCAAATTTGTCTGAAATCATCCAATACATATCATGCTAATTTGCAGCTGTTGAAAAGAAGAGACCAAATTTAAACAGCTTGGTGCTTAAAGTATAAAATGATGAGGGCTATTGGGCAGCTCTATTGACCACACTCAAACTTTGTTAATGGCTTGGCCATTGGTGGAGATTAACACATAACTGTCATCGTCAAGTAACTTGAGCTGCAAAGACCAGTATCTCACTTGCCAGTCAGTGTCTGACTGGAATCTCTTGTGTCTTGTAGTCTCTAATTAACTTTCCCAATTATCCTCTGAGTGAAGCTTCTTTTATTGTGTTATTCTGCATAACATGGACATTCATTTATTCAGCTAAATAGGTTTTAATGCCATCTCACTGATGTTCCCAATTTCATCATTTCAGGCTTTATAAATTTGCAGAATATAGGAATTATCATAAAATAGCTAATATATATGAGTCTCGGCTAATATAAGTTTTTATAGAAGCTTGACATTCTGAATGTAATATACCTTATAACAGGAAAGGTAGATAAGTTTAGGTACAGTATCTCACTCAGAGGAAAAACAAGTCATCATTTAAATACAAGCATTTTGTAGACATGTTTATGCTGTGAATTATCAGATTTAATTGATACTGTTGTTTAGATTATTTTTCCAGTCTCCATTATTTTAAAGTCTGTCCCTTTCCTACAGGTCAAGAACATAGATGGTCAAGATAAAGATGATGTTGATACACCTATTACCCAGGAGCACATCAACCATGCCCGCTTGTGTAATGCATTGACAACTGTTTGTTCCAATGCTCTTAGAGAAATCCTCCTCACCAATGTCCCTATGCCCCACACAGATATATACAAGGCAATTCTGGCCAACAAAGCCAAGTTGAATAACCTGAACAAAGATCAAGTTCAGTTGGTATTCCCATATCCACAGGGCCTTTCCACTGGAAAGGTAGAAGAATTTGACATTTCCTTATTATATACAATCATAAGAAATGTCAGTTCAGTTCCTGCTCCATCAAATGGCTGGGGAAAACCTCCAACTGATAACCCAAGGGACACAACTCTTGGTGCAAGTGTGGAGAGGATACGCACATACAGGAATCACATAAGTGGTCATTCTGTGGATGGAAAGATAAGCCAGCAAGAGTTTGAGGATTACTGGGTCAAGATAGATGAGGTCCTTCGTGAGATTGAAATTGTCATTGGTAACCATGGCTATCTGGAAGATTTAGAGAAGCGTAAGAATCAAGCCATCACCCCACATGAAGCCCATGAGCTACAAAAGACATTTCAGGAGTACAAAAAACAAACAGAAGGTAAATAATTTCTGATCTCATTCTTTATAGAGAAATAATATAGAAGTACATGATACATCCATCATTCGTTCTTATGTACATTATTCCATTCCTTACTCTCTTTATAAATCACATGTTGAAGTCATAAAGGAAATAATAACATTATTTACAAGTCATTGCTGTAGTTTTTGAGAGAAAAAGTAAAATTGCTCTAAATATATTTAAGGAAAAGAAAAAAAAATTAGAGGACAGATTGCCAATTTGCTATAAATATAAATAATATACCGTGACCTCTCTCATGGCCCAATTCTATGAGATATTAATAATATTTAATAATAATAATAATAATAATAATAATAATAATATTTAATAATATTAATAATAATAATAATAATAATAATAATAATAATAATAATAATAATAATATTTAATAATATTAATAATATTAATAATAATAATAATAATAATAATAATAATAATAATAATAATGAGGACTTCGATGATACAATAATATTAATAATAATTCAGACTTCTCATGGCCCAATCATATTAGATAATAATAAGGATAATAATAATAATGAGATATTTGTATACCACCTATTCTTTACAAGCTCTAAGCGCTTTACATCATCTATAATGATGTGACTACTAAAACAAAAACAAACACAAACACCATGAAATTAGAAAACGTAAAAAATGCTGAAATTGTTCAGGTAGGAAACATTATTAGGTTTTTAAGTTTGTTTATAGGTGAGTTTTAAGACCACACTTGTAAGGGATCACTGTCTTTGTGTCTAATTGTCTAAATGATTAAAGTCTGTAGTCTATCTGTCTGTCTCTCTTTCTCTCTCTCTCTCTCTCTCTCTCTCTCTCTCTCTCTCTATATATATATATATATATATATATATATATATATATATATATATATATATATATATATATATATATACTCTTCACCAGTTGGTCATATATATATCAGCCTTTATAGAGGAGGAATATAATTATCACAACTGAATTTTATACTCATGTATTTGTATTGACAGGCTACATACACATGTCAGACAGATAACTCTTGCATATTATTTATCAAATGTATCTGCATTTTATACTCATGTATTTGTATTGACAGTTTATATACACATGTCAGACTGATAACGCTTACACATTATTTATCAAATTCAAATTTAAATGTCATAATCATCAAATATAAAAATGGGGACACTGTTCAAATAATTGGGTTTAGAATCTTTCTCCTATCATATATATATATATATATATATATTTATATATATATATATATATATATATATATATATATATATATATATATATATATATATATATATATATACTGTTGAAATAATGTGGATTGGACTCGTTCACCTATCACTGCCAAGGTTTCTAATAAGGCATTTAAGTGAAAATTACTTGGCACTTGTTTAAATAGATACAAACATCATAGCTTACCTTCAAAAAGTGTAAGTCGGCCTTTATAGTTTTGCCATCAATTCTTTCTTCTCCATTTTGGTATACATTGCATTTAGGTATATATTCATGACCATTTTGGTATTCATTCCATTTAGGTATACATGTATATCCATAACCATTTTGGTATCCATCCCATTCAGGTATATATCAATAACCATTTGGTATCAATCCCATTAAGATATCTATATATAACCATTTGGTATCCATCCCATTCAGGTATATATCCATCCATCCCATTCAGGTATATATCCATCCATCCCATTTAGGTGTATCCATAAACATTTTTTTATGCATCCCATTCAAGTATATATACATAATTTTTTTTTGTATTGTTTCAAAAATGATGCTAACTTTTATTCTTTTTCCAGCTGCAGCCTCTGACATTGAGTCAACAGTAGAGACACTTATATCGATAGCTAAGACACTCCGAGGTAATCAAAGCTGAGAGAAGTGATGGTTGTGTTCTGCTACTGAGAGAGACAAAGATTTGAAATACATGGATACAACTACTGGTAGACATAATACAATCTGTACCTGATACATGATTATGTTAAATATATGGGTGTGACATTTATTGGAAATTACACAATGTGTACTTAAACATAGCATTCTGTTAAATATATGGACTGTTATTGGAAATTACACAATATGTACTTAATATAGCATTCTGTTGGATATTTCACAATGTGTGATACATCATTTTGTTAAATATATAGATGAAATAACTACATTGTTAAGTACATGCATGTAATGCAACTTCTAGTGAAGGAAGACAGTATGTGTACATCATTCAGTTCAATATATAGATACAACCTAACACCAATGGATTTCAAACAACATGTGTATAATACATCACAGTGTGAAATACATAGATACAACTACCATTGGATGTCAAACAATGTGTGCTTGATACATAACAGTGTTAAATGCATAGATGCAACCAACTACCATTGGACCTCAAACATCATATTTATGATACAAATACATGGATATAACTACCACTGAATGTCAAACATTGTGTGCATGATAAATCAGAGTGTTAAATACATAAATACAACCAAATACCAATGGACCTCAAACAACATGATTATTATACATAACATTGTTAAATACATATATACAACTACCATTGGATTTCAAACAACATGTGCATGATACATAAGTGTTAAATACATAGATACAACCAAATACCAATGAACCTCAAACAACATGTGTATAATACATCACAGTGTTATATACATAGATACAACTATTGGATGTCAGACAACGTACATGATACATAACAGACAGACAACGTACATGATACATAACAGTGTTAAATGTATAGAATGTATAGATGTATAGATGAAACCAACTACCATTGGACCTCAGGCATCATATTTATGATACATCACATTGTTAAATACATAGATACAACTACCATTGAATGTCAAACAACATGTGCATGATACATCAGTGTTAAATACATAGATACAACCAAATACCATTGGATGTTAAACAACATGTGCATGATACAGCAGAGTTTTAAATACATACATACAACCAAATACCAATGGACCTCAAACAACATGATTATTATATATAACAATGTTAAATATATAGATACAACTACCATTGGACCTTAATATATAGATACAACTACCACTGGACCTCAAACAACATGTGCATGATCCATAAAAGTGCTAAATACATAGATACAAATACCACTGGACTTCAAACAACGTGCATGTGATGTATCATTTTGTTAAATATATAGATACAACTAACTACATTATTGTAAATATATAGATACAACTACATTATTCTGTGAAATACTTGGATACAACTATTAGCAAATGAAGACAATATGTATACCTCATACATCATTCATTTAAATAAATACTAGCAGATCTGAAAACAGCATTTGTACATGAAATATCATTTTGCTAAATACATGTATTCAAATAACTAACATTGGACCTCAAAGAATATGTGTACATGTCGTATGATTTATAAATGTTACATTGGAACTACTAGTGGGTATAGACAACATGTATTTATGATACATCATTGTGATACACACATTGGAACTACTAGTATGTATCAGACAACATGTATTTATGATACATTATTATGATACATACCTTGGAACTACTAGTGTGTATATACAACATGTATTCATGATACATCATTGTGATACATACCTTGGAACTACTAGTGGGTATAAGACAACATGTATTTATGATACATCATTGTGATACATACATTGGAACTACTAGTATGTATCAGACAACATGTATTTATGATACATTGTTATGATACATACCTTGGAACTACTAGTGTGTATATACAACATGTATTCATGATACATCATTGTGATACATACATTGGAACTACTAGTTTGTATAGACAACATGTATTCATGATACATCATTCTGATACATACATTGGAACTACTAGTATGTATCAGACAACATGTATTTATGATACATTATTGTGATACATACATTGGAACTACTAGTGGGTATGAGATAACATGGATGCACACCTAATACTTGATTGTTATAAATTAGAAATACTACCAATTAACATCAAACAGCAAACACTTGTGATACATTATTCTGTTAAATACATTTATTCTACTAGAAGTGTACATCATGCCAACTCATCGTGCCCAATGTATGCATAACATTTTACCATTTTCTAAAGTGGACAAGGTTACACTATTTGTGTTACTGAATGGTTAATGACAACATGGAAAGAGGTAATATCCATTGCTAATAATAGCTCAAGGCTTTAACAATACATCATCATCAGTCTTATGACCTAGTGTGGTTATCGATGCATTGTGTTGCTGAACATCTGACCAGTTCCCTCCATTTGTCTCAATCATGTGCGAATGCCTGTGTCTCTCCACAGAACTTTTCCTGGTCCATGCTTTGATGTTGTCAGTCCCCTTTTTTCCGTCAACCTCTCCTTCTGCCACCCTGGATGCTGCCCTGCAGTACTGTTGTGGATAGACTATTGGCACTAGTGGCATGACCAAACCATTTCAGCTTTTTCTTTTCGACGGTGGTAAGGTCTTAATATTGGCCTCTTTTTGTGCCTGGTGGTGTTATGCACTTCTTCATTTGTGATGTGGTCCATGTAAGACATGCTAAGGATGGTTCTGTAGCATCTCATTTAATGTGCTTGGATTCTTCATTATAATTCTTCTGTGGTTCAGGTCTCAAATGAATACAAAAGATTGAGATGACTAGTGCTCTCAATAATCTGATTTTAGTTTTTATACATATATTCTTGTCTCTCAAGATGGGTCTTAGCTTTGACATAGCTGCTGTTGTTTGTGCTGCTTATCATAAAAGTTTTGCTCTTGATCCACTTCAGTGATTATGGAACTAAGATATTTTAAATGGCCCACTGTTTCCAGTTCTATCCTGTGACTTTAAGTTTGGCAAAGATTTGTTTGCCACTATTTTGTCATCAGTTTTTGTCTTCTCCATGTCAAATCTGGAAAAAGTTTCATCCAGGTTCTTCACTAATCTTTCAAGGAAATCTTCACTGCCTGCCAGCCCATCAGTGTTGTCTGCAAAGCCAATGTTGGTGATGTTACGCCCTCCAATGCTGACTGTCCCATGGTGGTTTTACAGAGCTTCGCTCTTGATATATTCTAGGTAGATGTTTAACTCCAACTATTGTCTTGAACCATTCCCCACAGAACCTTGAGCATTTACTGCACTGGTAGCTTTGGTTTACAGCTACTTGATGGTACAGTGGGACCCCGCTATAACCCGCCCCGCTATGACCCGAATTCGGATATAACCCGGTCGTGGCATGGCTCCCGAAATTTCGGGTAATTTATTACAGGTATTTTTCTCAAAGACCCAAAAAAAAAAAAAAAAAAATTTTTTTTTTTAAGTATGAAAAAAAAAGTCATGAGTTGAATTACCATTCTCATATTCGTCTAAACGGTGCGAAAAAGAACGTGTAGAAAATGTATTATCAAAATTTCTTCTAGTTTTGTGCCAAAATAAACGTCGGAATTACGAACCAATTGCTGGACCTACTGAGAACTTTGATCTTTGTTTATTGTTGAAAAATTACAGCTCATAAGTGTCAATATTATAATTACCGATTCCTAAGTAATGAAGCCATCGTGTCTACTTTGTGTTTGTCTTGAATGCAGTCTGAATACAATCGTTGTTCTAATAATCCCCAATATGTGTTCTCTTAATTTCATACACAACTAAGCAATAGCCAATGCGGGGTTTGATAAAAGATTCTCACCAGAATGTATAAATCAATCAATTTAAGTACATTGTTTATCATCAAAGTGAACTGCCGAGCTAAACAGTGACATAATTCAGTGGTTAAAATACAGCCAGTTCTGCCTGCTGTATTAGAGTACATCAAAAGAACATGACGCAATAGCTGGGCGGCAAGTTCAAAGGACTTTGACTAGCAGCTTGGGTGGGAAAATGTGCTGAAATTTACAATGACTGAATTCAGAGACAGAAAGATCCTGAGATGTACATGTAGTTATTATAAGAATACACTTTAGCTTCCATTATTTAATCTACGGACATGTACTATTTCATCATTCATTACGTACACCCGTTACGTAATTTTTTTTATTTTCTTTTCATTGAATTCAGTCACATAATGATCTGTGACAAAATTATTGAATATTTTACATCCTTGTGTGGATATTTTCGATGGAAATATTTGTATTATGGATTCAGTGTATGTTACAAGATTCGCTGGTGAGTACACGGTGTTGATACTCTTTTCATGCAATAGACTATACATGTATATATAAATTAGACACGTGTATGTACCAATGCATGGTTCTCTGAATAAAGTAATATATTAAATCTGCAATTTCTGTTACCACAGCAAATGATTTTCTCATTTAATATATATTGATAAAAAATGGTAATTGTGCCATGCATTTTCGCACCCGTCTTTATGTACTCCACCCCACCCCACCCCCCGCAATTAAATCCAAAAATGTGTTGGTATTGTACATGGTTGCTTATAACACGGTTCGGTTCATATCCTGGTCATATCCTGGTCATATCCTGGTCGGATTCTATGGCTCCCAACTACAGTATTATAGCGGGGTCCCACTGTATTGGTCAACTTTTGACCCATGTTGTACTTATTTTATTGTAGCCCACATTTCTTCATGCTACACTCTGTCAAAAGCCTTTTTTGAAAACTATATGATAGATGTCTTGTTGATGTTGCAAGAGCTTTTCACACAGAACACTGAGATTAAAGATTTGTTCTGTTGTGCCTCTTCCACTCCAGACCCCTGCCAGTTTTTTTTAGAGATTATTTATTATGCTGGTAGTTTCAGTCTGTTCAAGATGATCTTCAGCATCACCTTATTAGCATGGCTGATCAAACTGATATTTCTGTAATTTTGGCACAGGTGGAGATTGCTTTTTGGGCAGAGTGTTAAAATCAGTGACCGGGTCCACTATATTTGCCATTAATCTGTCTGCCAGATTGTGTTGCATATTTTTGTTAGCAGCTCTATCACTGATTCCCCCTTTCCTTCTTCATACGTTCAGCTGGAATGTTGTCTACTCCAGTTGCCTTCCAATTGTTCAGTGCTCTTATTGCTGACTCCACCTCTTCTTTTAGAATGGGGAAATCATCATCATTTGCGGATTTTGGAACTTCAAGCACCTATGGGTTTCCTGTAGACGGATGGTTGTATAGTTTTTTTACAATACACAGTCCATCTTTCTGCAGTGTCACTTGCTTCTGTGAGGCAGTTTTCATTTTCTAGTATAGAGTAAAAACAATACATAACTTGTACAAAAATCAATGGGGGGGGGGACAAACTGTGGAAAGAAGTAATATGCTAATAATAGCCCAAAACTTTAACAATATATCATCATCATCATCATCATCATCAATCTCTTGACCTAGTGTGGTCATTGAGGCACTGTGTTGCTGAACATCTGACAAGTTCCCTCCATTTGTCTTGATCATGTGTGAATGACTGTCTCCACAAAACCTTTCCTGGTCTATTGTTTGATGTTGTCCGTCTACTTTTTTCTCTGTCTACCTCTGCTTCTGTCACTTTGGATTCTGTCCTGCATTACAGTTGTGGACAAAATGTTGGCTCTAGTGACGTAACCATACCATTTCTGCTTTCTCTTTTTGACGATGGTTTAGGTCTTCATATTGGCATACTTTGTTCCTGATGGTGTTATGCACATCTTCATGTGAGATGTGCTCCATGTAAGAGATGCCAAGGATAATAATTTAATTTTAAGCATGTTATCTGATAATTTAGTTTTAAGCTAGCTTGGTTATCAGATAATTTAGTTTTAAGCTAGTTAGGTGTATCTGATAATTTAGTTATAAGCTAGTTAGGTGTATCTGATAATTTAGTTATAAGCTATTTAGGTGTATCTGATAATTTAGTTTTAAGCTAGTTAGGTGTATCTGATAATTTAGTTATAAGCAGCTAGTTAGGTGTATCTGATAATTTAGTTTTAAGCTAGTTAGGTGTATCTGATAATTTAGTTTTAAGCTAGTTAGGTGTATCTGATAATTTAGTTATAAGCTAGTTAGGTGTATCTTATACACCACTATAAGTAATAACTATACCCCTAATCCTCAATACAATAAAATAAGATATAACTATATGCCTACCACTCAATATACCATTATAGCAATATTTTGACAATTCTTATATAATATGTTTTATAATAAAAATTTTGAACATTTTGTGAACAAGATAAATGTTTTCCGAAGTTATAATGGTTATGAAAAACCGTAGAAAGAAAGGAGCATAGTAGAGCTGTACGCTTGGTCTCAAAAACTTAATTCTCAAGCAAAACAAGAGATATTCTCGTATTGAATGTATTTGTTACAAATAAATTTATACAGATAAAATGGTAGAAAATTGCATGATTAGTTATTTTGCGATAATTTGACATAAATTTAATTCAGAACATGATTCTGTTTTGCTGTTTTATGTTATGAAAAAGACAGAAAATGTGCACAATGAAAGATGCATCTTTACCAAACTTTCTTGTATTTTAAATTTCATTTAATTTGATAATGAATATTCAAAACACCACAAACATTTTAAGTTGTCAAATTAATACTATTCAAATCATAACAGTTTCCGATTCAAAATATTAGCGCGAAAGTTTACAACGTGTATGCCTTTTTAGTGAATCAAAATATAAAGCATGTATCAGAGACATACAACAAGAGACTGTTCATTATATAAGTAATCGTTTTCACTCAGTTTTCCCTTTTGATATGTATATTAATGACATTAATAATTAATTAATAAACATTAATAATGTATCTCAATGTGTTTGCAGAATCATTGTACGCATTACATTTGAGCGGGACTCATTATTTGAATATATGCGAGTCCTGTGACTCATTGGGATGAAATTGTTGATTAATCACTGGATTGTGACTTGAACATTCTTAACACATATTTTCCATTCTAGGGGGAGATTCATAACAGTGTATGCTGATGTTTCCCGTATTTTCAACATCTGTCTTGGTACATTAGTGGCTTCTATGTCATTTTATTAGCTAGATCATAACATCTTAATGATTTATGTCAACCGAGATTAAATGTTATTAGTATGTTTGGAATTTCATAAGTTTGAGAGAAACAAATTAAAGATCAAACATGTGTTGTGATATATATATATATATATATATATATATATATATATATATATATATATATATATATATATATATATATATATATATATATCTTACTTAATCTTCTTGATACTTAGATTATTGAGCTATGCCTGTTTTATATTTATAATTATGTAATATTATTGGTTTGGACACGTAAAAGAAACAGACATTAAAGAACATGGTATATTAAAGATTTAGCATTGATTAAAAATATAATAATGGAAATAGCAATATTCCAGAACTTCCTTTTCTACCCTTTTTAACTGAATGCTTTTAAGTTTAAGTTCGCAGTTGTTACTAAAATATTAAATGAAACTATAACACATTTAATTGCATAAAATATAACATTTAATTGCATCAAATATAACACATTTAATTGCATAAAATATAACACATTTAACTGCATAAAATATAACACATGCAATTGCATCATACCGTGTGTTATATTATCGTCATGTTCCCATGTCCCGTGGTCTGATGGAGAGATTTTGCTGTATGATAAATTGGTTCTACAATCAGTCACCAATCAGTCTGGAAACATTAAATGTAAGATCTAATAACAACTGGGCATTAGTTGCAATAGATTTTGTAAGATTACCTGATTTTGCTGTATGATAAATTGGTTCTACAATCAGTCACCAATCAGTCTGGAAACATTAAATGTAAGATCTAATAACAACTGGGCATTAGTTGCAATAGATTTTGTAAGATTACCTGATTTAGCTAGAAGTGACAGCACTGAGAGAAAGATTAAAGTAATAACATATTTTTATTCTCTCTCTCTCTCTCTCTCTCTCTCTCTCTCTCTCTCTCTCTCTCTCTCTCTCTCAATTATAGTCAGCACAGTCAACCATAGACTGGCAACACATCAAGCTTAATTATCATTCTGAACATTTAAAAAAAATAGAGGCGCTATAATATGACTGATATGCCACATACTATGACCAGCAGACTCTTGAATGTAGCGTAATTACTATATGGTCTTGAATGTAGCGCAATTACTATAAGGTCTTGAATGTAGCGTAATTACTATATGGTCTTGAATTTAGCGTAATTACTATATGGTCTTGAATGTAGCGTAATTATTATATGGTCTTGAATGTAGCGTAATTACTATATGGTCTTGAATGTAGCGTAATTACTATATGGTCTTGAATGTAGCGTAATTACTATATGGTCTTGAATGTAGCGTAATTACTATATGGTCTTGAATGTAGCGTATTTACTATATGGTCTTGAATGTAGCGCAATTACTATATGGTCTTGAATTTAGCGTAATTACTATATGATCTTGAATGTAGCGTAATTACTATATGGTCTTGAATTAAGTAACATAAAAGAGCAAAAACGAAATTATTCTTTCATGTAACATTCAACAAATAAAAGCTTTCCCTAGAGTCCAAGGTGAAAATTTACAAAGGAACTTACATTATTTTAAATAAAATCAAAGATAGTCCAAATGTTAAATCACACATACGAATGTATTGAGTAGTCGAAATAAATTCAGGCAGTGTTCAAAATGGATACTGATATTGAATGAATTGATGTGCCAGTAATCTGGAATAGTTTTAGCATACTAACGGCCTTTACGTTTGACAATGATATAATCTAAAATGTCCTTGAATAAATTCACAACAATTCCAAAATAGATAAGTAGTCCTAAAGTCAAAGAACACTTTGTAATTAAACTGAATAATTGAAATACACAATGTATATAAAACTAAATCCAGCCAATTAACATTTGATTGATGTTAAGATAGGGAAAAACTAATACTGAAGAAAATAACATTTCTATCAAAAGCTATGGCACATTAATAACACTGGGATGAGGCTAATTTCACATCAAATTCATAAACAACTTACTTTTGGAACATTCGCAATTTCTAATGATTTTTTTAATGGACCTTGAACTCAACAGCAGTAAACATGTTTTTACCTTAGTAATACTGATCTTCATATACGAACTATAATCATAAACAATTATTAAATTTGTAACATTTTGTTTACACAAAAAAAGAAGTGAGTTCTCGGGAGGGCCTGTACCCGCAATACTGGCCAAGGTCAAGTACAAAATATAGATGTACATTTTATCTGTAGCTACGTGTATCCTGATATGACTGTACTTACAACTATTTACACAATGTTGAATGGCAACAAACTAAAGCAAATATATTGCTGGAAGTAAGCTAGTTTATGATGGATATAAAAAGTTAGGATATTTAATGTGCAGTAAGCCAATTATCTTCTTGGAAATTGAACTATAGATACAAATAGATATCTTACGATCACATGAATGTCTTATTAAGATCCGCAGATACTTTAGACAAGAATGGAGATTTATATGTGGAACATCTTAATGTCTTATTCTGATCCGCATATACTCTAGACAAGAATGGACACTTGTGAGTGGGCAATGTTACCGTGTACTCATTCAGATCAATTGTAAAAAGTTAATTCACATAATCATGGGAATATTTCTAAAGCATTTATTTTGTCGTTAACAACAACAACAACAACTATAATAATAATAATAATAATAATAATAATAATAATAATAATAATAATAATAATAATAATAATAATAATAATTGTGATGCTGTTCTCTAAGGTTTTTCTGCAACCGGATGAAAAAGTTCACGGATGCTCACATGGTCCTGTGACCTTCGATTTGTCTTGGATACATAAAGAGGGAAACAATATCAATGTTTATTGTAACATACAGCCTTCTTCAAATGCATAATAGCGAAGTACATTCAAACATTCAAAAGTAGAGGTGCAAAAACAGTTATACCCCCTGCACTGAGTGCTTCATACAGCAACGATGGGTACGGGGAAATAGACAAAGGAAGAAGACCAATGAATAATGATTACTATTATAATAATTACCTACATGTAAATAAATCACAGAAATAATGATTACTATTATAATAATTACCTACATGTAAATAAAACACAGAAATAATGATTACTATTATAATAATTACCTACATGTAAAAAAATCACAGAAATAATGATTACTATTATAATAATTACCTACATGTAAATAAAACACAGAAATAATGATTAATATTATAATAATTACCTACATGTAAACAAAACACAGAAATAATGATTACTATTATAATAATTACCTACATGTAAACAAAACACAGAAATAATGATTACTATTATAATAATTACCTACATGTAAATAAAACACAGAAATAATGATTACTATTATAATAATTACCTACATGTAAACAAAACACAGAAATAATGACTAATATTATAATAATTACCTACATGTAAACAAAACACAGAAATAATGATTACTATTATAATAATTACCTACATGTAAACAAAACACAGAAATAATGATTACTATTATAATTATTACCTACATGTAAATAAAACACAGAAATAATGATTAATATTATAATAATTACCTACATGTAAACAAAACACAGACATAATGATTACTATTATAATAATTACCTACATGTAAACAAAACACAGAAATAATGATTACTATTATAATTATTACCTACATGTAAATAAAACACAGAAATAATGATTACTATTATAATAATTACCTACATGTAAACAAAACACAGAAATAATGATTAATATTATAATAATTACCTACATGTAAACAAAACACAGAAATAATGATTACTATTATAATTATTACCTACATGTAAACAAAACACAGACATAATGATTACTATTATAATTATTACCTACATGTAAACAAAACACAGAAATAATGATTACTATTATAATAATTACCTACATGTAAACAAAACACAGACATAATGATTACTATTATAATTATTACCTACATGTAAACAAAACACAGAAATAATGATTACTATTATAATAATTACCTACATGTAAACAAAACACAGAAATAATGATTACTATTATAATTATTACCTACATGTAAACAAAACACAGACATAATGATTACTATTATAATTATTACCTACATGTAAACAAAACACAGAAATAATGATTACTATTATAATAATTACCTACATGTAAACAAAACACAGAAATAATGATTACTATTATAATTATTACCTACATGTAAACAAAACACAGAAATAATGATTACTATTATAATAATTACCTACATGTAAACAAAACACAGAAATAATGATTACTATTAAAATTATTACCTACATGTAAACAAAACACAGAAATAATGATTACTATTATAATAATTACCTACATGTAAACAAAACACAGAAATAATGATTACTATTATAATTATTACCTACATGTAAACAAAACACAGAAATAATGATTACTATTATAATAATTACCTACATGTAAACAAAACACAGAAATAATGATTACTATTATAATAATTACCTACATGTAAACAAAACACAGACATAATGATTACTATTATAATTATTACCTACATGTAAACAAAACACAGACATAATGATTACTATTATAATTATTACCTACATGTAAAAAAATCACAGACATAATGATTACTATTATAATTATTACCTACATGTAAACAAAACACAGAAATAATGATTACTATTATAATAATTACCTACATGTAAACAAAACACAGACATAATGATTACTATTATAATTATTACCTACATGTAAACAAAACACAGAAATAATGATTACTATTATAATAATTACCTACATGTAAACAAAACACAGACATAATGATTACTATTATAATAATTACCTACATGTAAACAAAACACAGAAATAATGATTACTATTATAATTATTACCTACATGTAAACAAAACACAGAAATAATGATTACTATTATAATAATTACCTACATGTAAACAAAACACAGAAATAATGATTACTATTATAATTATTACCTACATGTAAACAAAACACAGAAATAATGATTACTATTATAATAATTACCTACATGTAAACAAAACACAGACATAATGATTACTATTATAATTATTACCTACATGTAAACAAAACACAGAAATAATGATTACTATTATAATAATTACCTACATGTAAACAAAACACAGACATAATGATTACTATTATAATTATTACCTACATGTAAACAAAACACAGAAATAATGATTACTATTATAATAATTACCTACATGTAAAAAAATCACAGACATAATGATTACTATTATAATTATTACCTACATGTAAACAAAACACAGAAATAATGATTACTATTATAATAATTACCTACATGTAAACAAAACACAGAAATAATGATTACTATTATAATAATTACCTACATGTAAACAAAACACAGACATAATGATTACTATTAAAATAATTACCTACATGTAAACAAAACACAGAAATAATGATTACTATTATAATTATTACCTACATGTAAACAAAACACAGAAAATTGCAGACCTGATTGATAGTAACAAGACAATAATATATCAGTTAGTCTTAATAGAACAAGGAATACTTTCCATGAACAAATTGAATCAAAATGTTCAATATAAAATTTAAGAGATGATGAAAACATACTGAACACTTGCTGTACCAAAAAAGGTCCATATAGTTTACAATAACTATAATAAATAAACACATAGAAAAATTATTAATTCGACCTGACAAGTCAACGGAAGTTGAACATCCCACTTTATGACACGGTCATACTCGCTGTTAACTCGCAACTACATGCACTTTATCGTTGCCGTCTTGTATTTTTGATGACGCATTTATGCTTTAAATTAGCTAAAAACAATAACCTTCATATTTTGTCTGAAGGAAGATGACATATTTTTGGATTGTTACGATTTTAAGTTTGAAACTATGTCAACGAAGAAATGACACCAAGCACTATAAGTTAACAAATAGGTTATTTAAGTTACAAAATAAACATTTAAGTGACAATTACATCATTGTGAATTAAATTCCAAATAATCAAAAATGTACAATCGCACGTTTAAGGTTATAGAATGTTCAGAATGAATCGATAAACTTTCCAAACGAGTTCTCATTAATTCAAAAATACGTGCAGTGTGTTAGTACAAAGTCAAGGAACACTTAGTAAGTTCAATGGACAATTTAAATAATTCCCTCGAATAGAATCTGAACACAACTGTAAACTCTAATTTAAAAAAATGGATTACATAAACAGATTTCAAGATAGGAATGATTTATTTATTTGTTTAACAAGACCATATATATACACACTGCATATGTGGTAGCATTATGGCTTAAGTTCTTAAATGAATATTTTCAAATATGTTTATGTATATATGTATATGTATATGTATATGTATATGTATATATGTATATGTATATGTGTATATGTATATGTATCTATATGCATATGTATATATATATATATGTGTATATGTATATGTATATGCATATATTTGTATATATATATATATATATATATATATATATATATATATATATATATATATGTATGAGACAATGTCCTTTATTCATATTACTTGCATGTCTTTCTTCATATATTTCATGATATAATGTATATTACATGCACACGATGATGTTAATTTATATCTGAAAAACGTTTTGCATGCATGTGCCGGATGCAATGAAAATGGCGTACTGAGAGAGAGAGAGAGAGAGAGAGAGAGAGAGAGAGAGAGAGAGAGAGAGAGAGAGAGAGAGAGAGAGAGAGAGAGAGAGAGAAAAGCAGACAAAATGAGTTATCTCCCTTACACAAATAAGTGCCCTGATATTCGCAGGTGTTTAATACCAATAGGAATACAACAGGTAAGCTAGTAGTTGCATTGAAAAAAAATATAAAATGTAATATTCACTTAATAAACTCAACGCTTTAAACACCATTAGCTTTAAAACCGAAAAAGAGAGAGTTTTCTTGACTGAACGTAAATGGTACCTTAAATCCTATAAAGCACTTAATATCAATCTGACACAAAAAGCAACAAATAATTTATAAAATCAAACTCTTCAATCGAATAACGCTGTATTTTACCTTGACCTATGATGATAAAGTAGCGGTCTCATTCCAATCTTAAATGTATATAAAATGGAAATCATGACCAAGTGAAGGTTAAAAGTATGGTAACAATAACCAAATTAAGGTTAGAAATATGGAAACAATGACCAAGTTAAGGTTAAAAGTATGGAAACAATGACCAAGTTAAGGTTAAAAGTATGGAAACAATGACCAAGTTAAGGTTAAAAGTATGGAAACAATGACCAAGTTAAGGTTAAAAGCATGGAAACAATGACCAAGTTAAGATTAAAAGTATGGAAACAATGACCAAGTTAAGGTTAAAAGTATGGAAACAATGACCAAGTTAAGGTTAAAATATGGAAACAATGACCAAGTTCAGGTTACAAGTACGGAAACAACGACAAAATTAAGGTTAAAAGTATGGAAACAACGACCAAGTAAAGGTTTAAAGTATGGAAACAATGACAAAGTAAAGGTTAAAAGTATGAAAACAACGACCAAGTAAAAGTTAAAAGCATGGATACAATGACCAAGTTAAGGTTAAAAGTATGGAAACAATGACCAAGTAAAGGTTAAAAATATGGAAACAATGACCAAGTTCAGGTTAAAAGCATGGAAAGTAAAGGTTAACAGTATGGAAACAATGACCAAGATAAGGTCAAAAGTATGTAAACAATGACGACGTAAAGGTTAAAGGTATGGAAACAATGACCAAGTAAAGGTTCAAAGTATGGAAACAACGACCAAGTAAAGGTTAAAAGTATGGAAACAACGACTAAGTAAAGGTTAAAAGTATTGAAAAAATTACCAAATATAGGTTAAAAGTACGGAAAAAAATGAGAAAGTCAAGGTTAACAGTATGGAAACAATGACCAAATAAATGTTAGAAGTATATAAACAAATGTTAAAAGTATGGAAACAATTACCAAGTAAAAGTTAAAAGTATGGAACCAACGACCAAGTAAAGGTCAAAGTATGGAAACAACAACCAAGTAAAGGTTAAAAGTATCGAAAAAACAACCAAGTAAAGGTTTAAAGTATGGAAACAATGACAAAGTAAAGGTTAAAAGTATGGAAACAACGACAAAGTAAAGGTTAAAAGTATGCAAACAATGAGCAAGTAAAGGTTAAAAGCATGGAAACAATGACCAAGCAAATGTTAAAAGTATCGAAACAATGACCAAGTAAAGGTTAAAAGTATGGAAACAATGACCAAGTAAAGGTTAAAAATATGGAAACAATGACCAAGTTCAGGTTAAAAGCATGGAAAGTAAAGGTTAACAGTATGGAAACAATGACCAAGATAAGGTTAAAGGTATGGAAACAATGACGACGTAAAGGTTAAAGGTATGGAAACAATGACCAAGTAAAGGCTCAAAGTATGGAAAAAACGACCAAGTAAAGGTCAAAAGTATGGAAACAACGACTAAGTAAAGGTTAAAAGTATGGAAAAAATTACCAAATATAGGTTAAAAAGTACGGAAAAAAAGGACAAAGTCAAAGTTAACAGTATGGAAACAATGACCAAATAAAGGTTAGAAGTATATAAACAAAGGTTAAAAGTATAGAAACAATTACCAAGTAAAAGTTAAAAGTATGGAACCAACGACCAAGTAAAGGTCAAAGTGTGGAAACAACAACCAAGTAAAGGTTAAAAGTATGGAATAAGAACCAAGTAAAGGTTTAAAGTATGGAAACAATGACAAAGTAAAGGTTAAAAGTATGGAAACAACGACAAAGTAAAGGTTAAAAGTATGCAAACAATGAGCAAGTAAAGGTTAAAAGCATGGAAACAATGACCAAGCAAATGTTAAAAGTATGGAAACAATGACCAAGTAAAGGTTAAAAGTATGACAACAACGACCAAGTTAAGGTTAAAAGTATGGAAACAATGACCAAGTTAAACTTAAAGGTATGTAAACAACGACCAAGTAAAGGTTAAAAGCATGGAAACAACGACCCAGTAAAGGTTAAAAGTATGGAAACAACGACCAAGTAAATGTTAAAATTATGGAAACAACGACCAAGTAAAGGTTAAAAATATGGAAACAATGACCAAGTAAAGGTTAAACGTATGGAAATAATGACCAAGTAGTGGTTAAGGTATGGAAACAATGACCAAGTAAAGGTTAAAAGTATGGAAACAACGACCAAGTTAAGGTTAAAAGTATGGAAACAATAACCAAGTAATGATTACAAGTATGGAAACAATGACCAAGTAAAGGTTAAAAGTATGGAAACAACGACCAAGTAAAGATTAAAAGTATGGAAACAATGACCAAGTAAAGGTTAAAGGTATGGAAACAACGACCAAGTAAATATTAAAAGTATGGAAACAATGACCAAGTAAAGGTTTAAAGTATGGAAACAATGACCAAGTAAAGGTTAAAAGTATGGAAACAACGACCAAATTAAGGTTAAATGTATGGAAGCAACACTGTCGAGGTCTGAGTTTACAAAGCCACAACAAACTCTGTCAATGAAAGTAAACGAGTTTAGAAATATCACGACAATTTCTATGATCGAAAATAAACGAGTTTACAAAAAATATTTAAAAAGAAATACGTTTTATAAGGTTTATAAATCAACATTTTTACTATTAAATAGAAACGCTTAACTAATAAGGTTATGTCCAAGATTGTTTTACTGTGTCCAATATCAGTGTTATCGTGTCCAAGATTAATTTAAATATGTCAAAGATTTTGATAGATATTACACACTGTTACATCATAATTTCCGTCAATCCGCGATTTAATCACTTTTTTGTTGAAGAACATTTTTCTTTTGATTGTAAGATAAGCTCTCAATATTACTACTTTTCAAATAGATTAGCCAGTTTCTTTTCAATAAAATGTATAATCAATCAAATATGAATTTAGGGACAGACCAAGGAGTGTCCGTTATGAACAGCGACTGATTATTCAAGGTCAATACTGTATAAATTAAAATAAAACGAGCATTGCCCATTGCAGAAAACAGTCTATCCGACACAAGGGTTCCACAATAAAAGGTTTTGCTGTATATTCAATTACATCTTCAACGAGGTTGGTAATTAAGATACATGATAATTAAAATGGAGTATAATTAAAACCGTACCAGATTAGACAAAAATAAAAATTGGCAGCTGATACAGTCATTCCCACTAATGAGAGTCGGATATATTTTGCTACCTCAAATCTGACCGTCCATCCGTCTGTACGTTATCACATCTACATCGCCAGGTAGAACTTCAAAACACTTCGGAAGTATTATATGTATGTAAATGTAGGTACAAAAGTGATTATGTACGGGAAATTAACACTTGTTTTGGACGTAACAGTTTCCTTTCTACTCATGCCGTTTTTTTTTTTTTGGGGGGGGTTACAAATTAGCACTAGATTTTCCTTTGTTATTATCTGCACTTTAGCGGGGTGGTATTATTTTGTTAATTACTGTTCTTGTTGTGATTTTCTGTTGGAGGCAAAACTGATACTGAATTGGGAAATGATAAAGTTAATAGCTTCCATTCATTTGAACATAAAGCACCTACTGACAAATACTCGAACTCACTAACCAACACACATATAGACTGGTCAACACCCATCATCAACATACCAACACAACGCTTCCTGGATTCCCGTGGGACGGTGGTTCATCCCCACAGATCCCAGGATTTTTCTTCCACCAGTTATATTGGCGGTTAAGTAAAAACCAGTCATGTGCTGAAAAAGATGTTAAACCTATAAGAAACAAACCAAACAACACTTACTGACCAACAAACGGTCTGAAGTTTTCTGTCGTTGACGAATGTTTGCCTTGTGAGGTAGAAAAGTTCAGATTCATTGCTGGGAAGAGCGTCCAAACAAGAAAGTGTTGCAAGTTTTGGTACTGAGATTTAAATTCACATGATTGATTGGCGAATTTATTGAAAGATAGACTTCATCTGCGACCGTTTGCATGTGATAAACAGATATAATGTATTCATAGATCAGTATTCTGAACACTGATTTGAGGATGAAACATGGAAGGAAGCTTAAAGTCCACAGATCTGGTTCTTGGAGTACATCAAGGCTATCTACTAGTGTGATGAATTCAAAACGTTTTCAAAGTTCTACGAGTGAAATTTGTTCTTAATTACGTTTTACAGACAGTGGACCTTTTTTAAGGTGGAGCACGTGCGATAAGCATATAGAGTAACTCTGTCCCATCCGTCGGTCACGATTGTGGTCGAGTTATTTGTTTTAGTCCATTATTCGCACATTTTGTGTTGTAATTCTTCAGATTTGCGTGTGAATATCTCTAGGTGAAGGAAGCAGCCTTCCACCAAATGTAGGCCAGTGTGACAAATGTCACGCTTCAGTGACTTTGGTTACGTTCTGTAATCAGTTCATGTGAGCAGTTGGCTACACCGCTGTGAACTCTATATGCTGATGTTTGGTACAGCACAAGAAATACATGACAGATGACACCAAGGAATCTAACTGACAACATTACTATGTTAACTGGCAATTTATCTAAAGTAACTATTCAGTTCACTACTAACTAGACTGACCTTGATTGGTAAGTATATAAGTTCCACCTCTTCAACCAATCATAAATTATAAGTAGTAAATGGTTGGTACCAAGTGTATCCATTTTTATTGGTCCTTTTTCAACTCGTCTACCTTGACAAATCTTCTGTTTCAAGCTTGTATACTGTGCCAGATTGTTTATTCCCATCTCGTCTACTTCACTTCCATCATGATTAATGACGGACCGAAGACAAATAATTCCACAGGTGGAACCACAAAATACAGATAAAGTGACAATTCGTCAACTGCAAAACGGTCAATGTAGCCATGGATAAAAAGCAGTCCCCTCTCATATAAAAATAAATAGAAACTCATAAGTCCTGATTCTGATTTTGCCCGACTGGGTTGCCAGCATTGAATGCAAATCCACATGAGCAAAGAAACTGTTGGAGGATATATATGCCATTGAAGAAATTCAAATGAAAAAAGAAAGTGAAAAAAGAAAATGCACATTTGGTGATATGTTGTGCCATTCGTTGCATTATGATCATTCAACCAGAAACAAAACCTAAGTGTATCTTGGTCTTTATAATAAGGACCTATACGTGCGCACTCGCACACTTACATAATTCAGTTTTTGGGCCAATACGGGATTTATGCTATACTTGATCTCGCAATCGTTAAGTAGTCTCTCTTTTCAAGAGAGAGGTTGGCCCTGTAAAGGATCGTTGAGTTGATTTGTTTGTTTGTTTTGGGGGGTATTTTGTAATTAAAAAATATCATTAATTGGATGCAGTGAATTATACCATTGACGCGGCAAAGTCTTACTTCTTCATCCGCTACTGTCGACTGTTTGCTATTAACCGCCGTGGTCTGTTGGCTTTAGTCTACGTAGAGGGATTGATGCCTGGGTTGAAATGTTTGGCCCTGGAAGGTCTTTTTCTTTTGTGACGCATAATAGAGGTCTGATACATTTTTCTCACCCAAGCGACAGAGAAATATAGCTGTTTTGCTAGCCTTACTTTTCTTATCTCAGTCTAGTCATCTCAGAACAATCGTCTCAGTCATGGTGTCCACGCGCTGAGAACTACTATTAACAAAAGAAACCCGTCTTGTCTTCTGCTGTGCCATAGTTGTTCTCAAATAAAACAACAACAACAGCAACAACAACAACAAATAATATATAACCAAGACATAGTTAGTTAAGGTCAATCTATCTTAAAAACACACCAAAACGCGTGAAACATAATATATACTGTTAGCTACCGGTACATTTAATGAAGCTGACCTAAACATTTACTGTGCTACAGATATGATAAAATTCTCAATGGTGTGGAGTGAACTATGTCAGAAACACTGATCCATGAACATAAACCTATATACCTATACACTTCATATCATCCAACTCTCTAAACAACAATGGAAAACTTAGCAACAGCCAGAAATGTGTTATGTCAAACATGCTCAAATTATAATTTGGTTAAGCATCTTTGTTGTGCTCCAGCTGAATATACCTGCAATATTTATTGACAAATAATACACTTACCAGCCAGAAGGAATCATTTACTCCTCAACACATTAATCCACAAGCAAATTTCACTGCATCACTTGCCATATTTCTAAGACATAAATATAAATTTTCAAAGAATCAGTGAACTTGAAAGTTTAGCACATGGTTATCCTTCAAGGTCCACATATTTAGAGGGTGACGAGGGTCTTTTATACGGGAGAGTGGGGTACTCAAAATTGGAAATGATGAAAGGAAACAGCTTCTTTATATTAATATTAAATATTTATTGTCAATTTTCATATAACATCCATATATTAAATGTGATAATACCTCATTACTATGCGACGTGTTATGTTGTTATTTTTCTTTGCTCACGCGTATGAACTGTGTATTTCGGATGCAACGGTCACTCCACAGCCCTCATTAGTATATCTGTATTCATGCGCCGCAATGTAAACATTGGGTCGTGAACAGTAGTAAAGTGTTCTTTATACTTTAAAGGATAATATTGGGTGAGAAAAATAATCTACGTTGGGGAGAGACAATGAAATCCCAGCCGCAGGATTACATTATATATCTCCCCACTCGGACAAGCCTCGTTTCTGCTCTTGTTAAATTATCTCTATTTCTTCTTTCTGTCCCTGTCTAAAATCATCAACCCAAGGTAAGGAAGATGGCACTGGAACCGGTACAAATTCTCTCCCTCTCTTTCTCTCTCTCTCTCTCTCTCTCTCTCTCTCTCTCTCTCTCTCTGTATATATATATATATATATATATATATATATATATATATATATATATATATATATATATATATATATATATATATATATATATATATATATTTGCGCGTAAAGACCCCGGTAGTTCTAAAGCGCTCTCTTTCTCTATGACTGCAATTTCACTTTCTGTCCACGCGCGTTTGATTGAGTCTCGGGCTCGGAGCACGTGAGAAAGCTTGCTAGCTGCTTTCCGTGGGTCGGTGGTTCTTACCTCACCATTTCGCCCTCGGGTAATATAATTTTTACTGTTATACTGGCTGCCATGTATAGCTTAGTAATGTTCTGAGAAATGACGTTGAACCCACAACTATTTGCGCCCGATACACTGATTATGTAATCACACTACTGAAATTGAGAATGTTGCCGCTAGCAACGGTTTTTACTACCTTCGTGATCTTAATACACGAACGCTCATTGCCGTAGGCTCATTGCCGTAGATACAGCTCCCGGTGAACTCAGCTGACAACTATATTTGAGGGCTTAACTTTTCACGTGGATTGGAGAGACACCTGTCAAGTCAACGGCAAAGGTTTTATACTTTAAATGTTTACAAACTGAGAAATTTACAAAGTTTTATGATTGTAAAGTTGTTGATGAATTTAGTTTTAGAAACATCCGATGTTAAAGTCTTGTGGACCATGTGCCTAACAAACAGCCCTTATTGAATCAGAAGACGTCACTGGTCGACAGCCTTTACAGAATTAGCTGACGTCACTTGTCAACAGCCTTTACAGAATTAGCTGACATCACTGGTCTAGAGCTTTTACAGTATTAGATGCCTCTCCTTACACCGATCGGAAATTGATTTAGAACATTGGTTCGAGAGCGATACAGCTCCCGGTGAACTCAGCTGACAACTATATTTGAGAGCTTACCTTTTCACGTGGATTTGAGAGACACCTCTCAAGTCAATGGCAAAAGTTTTATACTGTGTACATGTCACATTCAATGGATTTTGTTTGCATAGTTCCCAAGTGTCCTGCGACAGATTAAACGAGAAACACTAACATGATTAAACAATTTCAAATATGATAGGTTTCAAATTGCACAATTTAATTATTGAATTAAACCGTAGTGTCATACTTGAATACTATGTGAATATATACAGAAATCACAATCACTTGCAACATCATCATATCCCTCCAAACCGCGTGCTATCAAAAGCTCAACAATGTCTGCGGATAAATTTGCAAACTTACTAAGGTAGAAAATTAGCCTGAGCAAAAGAGAGGGCAAATATTCCTTTTGCTCAAACGTCATTTGCTTAAAAAATAAAGTTTCCTACAAAAATGAAAAAGATAAGGTCAATAACGTGAAACCAAAGCATCTAACTGACTGCCAGTTTCTCTAATTGGGATAGTTTGTTTTGTTACTGTATCGTTTGTCGTTTTCGTTCAAATTGTTTATGTGTTTTCCTTTACCCACTGGACATTTCGTTGAAGTCGTGCCATATCTGCTGTAATTCCTTTTCTTAATCGATTAAAACCGTTGTTCTATATAAATAATGGTAGCTTACGCCGTTAGATTAGAAACTATAGAAGCAATCAAGAAATGTCTTCCTGTTCGTGATTCTGTTAGACAAAAACTTCAAAAACGTAAAGAATGTCAAGTTGAATTTGTAGACGAAAGTATAAAAATACTAATATGCAAGATTTTCCCAAAGACAGTAATGGTAAAACCTGAATATGTTGAAACCACAAGATTACGGAAGAAGTCAAATCTTCCCAACCAGATCCTTCTCAACAAGAACCTTTTAAGCAAAAACGGTACTTTCAACTTCCTACGCCAAAACAACAAGAATTACCTCTTACACCGTTAATATTTCCTGTGAAAGAACGACAACCTACATCGTCTCCACGAGATTCTTTTCGAGAAGCACAACTTTCTCAACAATAACAATATTCCACTTTTGCTCCATAGGCTTATAGAAGTGTATTTAAGAAAGATGTTCAATCCAATTTTGAAAACAAGATATAGCATTACTTGTCACTAATATATATGAAGATAAGGGAATTTTTTTGATAGCTAAATTTGCTGAATATCGAAAACGTGAAACATTGATTGCTGAGGTACATGCAGCCATTAAAAGACGAGATGTATAAGATACTACTAGTCGGAATTTTATTGAATTTAAGCAAGAGGCATAAAACCATTTCTGATTGATAAGACTTTTCTTTTTGCTTCTGTAGAACGAATTAGGCATGAAGAATTTGTTGAAAAATATAAATGCATACCTTTAAAAATGATGATTCTAATTGTGCCATAAGAAGTGGTTTTTACTCAACTACGCCAGGAGGAAGTGGTTTGTCCTACAAATATTCTTTTTGACGTAAATAGATTTAAAATTCTGATTAGAGGAAAACGAGCTGGAAATAATTATCAGAAATACTTAATTAAATATCTGATATTTGTCAATGATTATTTACAGGCAGCGTGATAGATATTAATGTTTACCGGCCTCTTATTGATGAAACTGCTAATGACTATCACAGTGATTAAATAAATAAATAAAATATAAGATGATTATACACAATGCTCAACGTGGACCGATTATGGTCAGAGTTGATAAATTCGCGATTACCTACTTATAAAGCAAACTACGGTGATGGTGATGTTGCTCAAGGTTTACCGATTGCAACGCAACTAGGAATGAAAACTATTGGCCATGTTCGTGATAAAGCTCCTAGTGATATTGGTAATACTGTCGGTAAAACGTTCTCGGCAAACAAAGATAGTACGATTAATACGAAGTAAACCTGAACCAGTAAAATTACACTTTAGTTATGGCCGCATATGTTGGTAAAGTAATATATCAAGCCGCAAATCAGAAACTAGCTGAGTTGGCTGATGAAGAGGAGAAACATCTAGCTGCTAGTCTGATAGCAGGAAGTGGTCTTCGAGCTAGACGATAACAAATCTTTGTTAATAATAAAACGTTGTTGTTGTTGTTGCAGTGTTTAAAGCTATTTTTCAGCACACGATATGCTATACATGGCGGCCAGCATTAATCGTGTCGGGAAAAAAACTGGAAAAAAAAAACGGAAATAACCACCGACCCACGAGAAGCTACTGGCAAACTTTCTCACATACCCATATTTTGAAAACAAAATGTCTACACGTATATCTGATCCAGCATTCGACATGGATGCGCCAGTATTTATGAATCTATACGCGATTATCAAGTGTATTCTTATGACGCACGAGAACCTAATGCATGCGAAAGAAATGAATAGAAGCTCGGGATACAAATATATAGTTCTTGGCTGATGAAGCGTTTGCTGAAGTAGAAAGTGAAATTCTGAAAAACATTGAATCAATTCAGAAAGTCGTCGATGTTGATGCAATAAAATTAGGTTTAGCAAGATATTCAGACAAGAATATGTCCATTAATGACGTTTTCCAAAGACACTTCTAACCATCCCGAAAATCAAAACATAAGTAGTTTTAGTGAAAGAAACGCTACAGGATCTGCAGAACCGGCTGCAGACTTGCGATAAACGGACCTTTACCGGATTTTGAATTGATTTGTATAGTCATTTAAATTTGCTAAAGATCTTCATCCGATTTGTTATGTCTGATTTGGTAGACACTTTTCAGAAAAGAAGTGGGTCCCGATCGCATTCTTATGATATATGATCAACGCAAAACTACTGATATTTCATTAAATAAGTGACGTGGTTATATCATATGGTCCGCATCAAGATGTTTCGTTACCACAACGAAAGAAATATTCAGATGATGAAAATCATGATTTAACCAATTTTGAAAGCAATGTTGTAATTATTGAAGCAACGAAGAGAAATATCTTTTTAATTGAAAAGAACGGAACTAAATTAGGTACAATTTTTAGTTACATTGATGGAGATTCACTGTAGTTTATACATTTAAGGTCTTCAACGCTCGCGTATATTTCGATGAATTTATTATCGCTAATAAACAGGTTTCCTAAAACCTCGATTATAGTCGCTTTGGATTCATTCTATATCGAAAGAAAATATTCAGAACTGCTGACTCAGATTTATATAAGTATTGTTTAGGATGCATCATGGGGGCGTATGGAGTATAAACAAGAAATATAACATAATTATTCTGAATCTGCCGACTGTAAAATCAAGGCTATTTACTGCAGAAAATATCAGACTTCAAACTTATCAACTGCTCCGTCAGTGTACGACCCATTGACTAGACATAAGACAGTTTATCTCATTAGACTAGGAGGTACTGATAAACCAACTCGTGTGATTGAATGATTTTGACAGAGTTCATCAACCTCGGTTGATATGATCGTTTTAATCCCTACACACAGACTAGAAAGAGAAATGAGCGAACGAGGAGTTAAATCATGCACATATAAATTTCTACGATGGAAAGGAGATAAATGGACTCCTGAACGAATGGGTGAAAATTATATCCCAAGTGATCATCATTTGGGATGAAATATGCACAGTATCTAAAGATATATTAAAAATATTTTTCGATTGGTTATTGACAATACTGCTGTGTGATAATGTGAGGCGATTGTGGTCAACCACCACCATTTGTGGGATTGTCACCACACGAAAATTGTTGCAAGGTTTTATAGATTATCATGAAGAAATAACTGATTATCATTGAGTGCTTGATCCAGAATTAAGAGAGCTTAAAAAATTAATCAGACTACAACTGAATACAGTTGAGTGTGAAATAATGCGTGACATAATTTCAGAAACAATTAAAGACAATTTTTGAATTTGAGGGTACCAGATGTTTAGATATTTGCAAGTAGAAATATAGTGATATGATACAATTCAGCAATAATTATTTGCGTAACATAAGGAAACATTCAAATATGTATGTACCATTGTGTCATCGCCCAGCAGATACACGTAAACAGAATATTAAAGCTGATATACCAGGATCGTCAGAGAAACAAAATCTTTGTGTTAGATTATAGTGTTTTAGTTCATGTCAGTGGTGTTGAGATCGCATTAGCCATGAACAAGACTACATGGACTCTAGGATACGCAATGACTATCTATTCATTTTAAGGATTAACTATTTATGATACAGTTCATTTGGATCGGAGATGATCGTATATGGTCAAATTTAGTTTATCTCGCAGTGGCTCGAGTTAGAGGAATATCTCATGTGAAGAGGGTTGTTATAAATTGTTCATAAACTGCTGGCACCAATAGCAATGTTTTTCGCGAAGACAGTAAGAAAACAAAATTCAGTTATTCACAATGGGACAAAAAATAAACGCGACTTTGATCTTGACGCTGAATTTATCATGACAATAAAACGCCCGTATAATCATTGTCAAGTTGTAACACTATATAATTTTGTGGCAATATTCAAATAATGCTCCAAGACAATTTACCATAGATAGAATTAATAGTGGCCTTGGTTACACGCGCGACAATTAATGTTGACCTGTCTTGAATGTAATCGACATCGAGGTGCTAGTTAAGCAAAGTAAAGACGGTGGTAATTGTGTATCTTCAATACTTACTTGTAATTTTTCACGTACAAGTCCACGTTGACGAGCAGTTCAATCTAATCTATATATTGCAGGTCTACCCGTAGAACTTGCCACATTTGAAATAGTATGTGTAGTTACACTTCGAATAGGATCAGATCTTTCTAACCACCTTCAAGTTCACCTAGTTCATATAAATATCCTATATTCACATTACCTAATAATGGTTGGTTTGAAAAATCATGTTGCATTGGCATGTTTTATGTGATTGCAATATGGTTTCATAGAAATTGCACGAGTAACATCATTATGTAATGTAGCTATCACACTTGTTAGTCTTGTAGCCCATTCACGAGATCTAATAACCTTTTAAAGTTTGTTCAACGATATTTCCGTTGCATATTGATACCCAAATAACCGCTCAGCAAGTGCTTGTTTAAGTCGTTCAACGATTGCATGATCACAATGAATTGCGGCATGTCCTCGAATGATATTGACGCTGTTTTTTCATCGGAGATTATATCGCAAAAAGTCATTCCATGCCAGGATCAACATATAGTAGTTGAGGCCATCGCATGGTCCTCGTTGATAAAATCGTTCAAAAGCTAATACAACTTTAGCTGCCGTTTTAGTTACGGCTCTGCTTCTTTATATCTACTTGCACGTCAACAACAGTTAACGCGTATTTGTACGTACGTGATTGACGTCTACCAGATCTAATGGTATGATGACGTAAAAACAAACTATCTGCCTCATGAACTTCATTAAGAACACTTAAATCAAAATGTGCGTACCGGATTTTTTTTAGGTGGTTGTAGATACATTTGCAATGTCGTTCTAACCAATTATCAGCAACAGAACGTGTAACATTTTCACCATCGGCGAATGCACTAATCGCTGCTCTACCTCTCCAACATCCTCTTGGGCTAAAATAAATCGATTCCATTATGATTTATGATATACTAATCTGTCAATCAATTACCGGCTCAAAATGCTAGGTTACCTTTCATTGCAGATTTTACTAACCAATTAGCTAATAAATCTCCGATATTTTTATTTTTCATGGAACTTAACGAATGAATAAACTTCACATCTGCAATATGTCATTGTTGTAAGTCTGTATTTTTATATGCTACATCATGATTGATCAATAACATTTACTGGATACTCTCCAGGTATTTGGTTGACGTCGTTCTTCAAGTCGTATATCAAGGAGGGTTCCAGGACCACAATAATTATATCCAGGAAGAAGTTTCTCAGTTGGATATTTAGCCCATGGAAATGTTAACCTTAATATAGCAATATCACTGCCTTATTTATATTGAATTGTGGGTAAAAACGAAAAATAATTCTCTAACATATTGCACATTTTCATCATTTTGTTTCATTTGTTGGTGTAACTGTGGCTAAATCAGTGGTTAGAGTGCTACCTGTACAACATAAACAATGTAAATCCATAAATCCATAAATCCATATTTATAATAAGGATGAAATTGATTTCTCAGCGACCCGAAAAGAACCAGTCAAACATCATCCAGCTCTACCGAATTCTATCAAATGGTAATAATAGGTTCATCTCGAAGTGAAGACACAATTATTACTTAGTTTGATGACGAAATGGCTGAAGTGCGATAAATTAATTTTAGTGGCACCATCTGTAGATGATCAGAGATGCGGCGATGTTCTTTAAGAGTTTAATGAGAAAGCAAAATTATTAAACGAAGGTGATGATATTATTGATGTTATCTCCAATATTGATGAAGCCCCGAGTGTTGAGGAACTTGATGGATTTATTAATAATTTAGTTGTTTATTATGATGTAATGCTGGGAAAGCAATAAAATCCGGCAATATTTTCTCGAGGAAGACATAAAAATACGGATACAATTTATGTTACACAGACGTACACAAATTCCTCAAGGGACGAGAGATAACTAATAGTTTAGCTGTATTTAATGGCGTATATACACATACACTTAGAGACACTCATCAGACATGTTCAGGAGATATGGATAAAATTAAGTTTAAAACATTTTCACAAGCGCAAGCTGCTCACACACGGATTTATAATGATAAATGTATATTATCTTAGGTCGCGATATCATATAGGTATTGATAAAATCTTTGGTTAAAAAATTGATCTACTTATGGCAACAAAGAGGGCGCGACTTCAATGAAACGTCGGCGGGTAAACAAAATACACATACGAATTTTTAGTAAAAGAACGACAACAACACATGAATTACCAAAATAAGCTAACCCAATTAGAGAAATTATGTTAGTCAAGAGGCTTCGGTTTGGCGTTATTGACCTTTTATTTATTTTTTCATTTTTATAGGAAGCTTAATTTTGTAAGTAAACTGCGTTTCAGCAAAAGATGTGTTCGACCTATCTGCTGCTGTCTAGCAATTCATTTTTCGTTCCACCCGATAAATAGATCCCGACTTTCACTGACTATATTCCTATGTATAAATTTGCATACGTTATGAGTGTCCGTGTGCAGTGGTTACAAATAAAGTTAAACCCCAAAACAACAAAATCAAAAGCAACAAAAGCGGCCATGTAATGCGAACAAAGAATTATGTTCAAAAATGTAAACTTTGGTTGCACAAAAGCTAGAAAAACATACCAAAATAATTGTATAATTCAGTACAACAGGATCAATTTTAAACGGAACGATGTAAATATACTGTAAAAATTTATATCGATGAACACATTGGTAACGCAAATATAAACTTCTTTAAACAGATCAAAATTTCGTATACGAACAGCATACCTTAAAAAAAAATTGACGATTTCCTCGGGTGTTACATCTTTGTACATGGAACTTCTCATGGATGGGTTGTTCTTACATGGATTTTTTCAGAGCTCTTCTGACACCGGTTATACTATCGACCATGTGTAGCCTATCGTGTGCTGAAAAATTACGCTAAGCCAACTACAGTGTCAAAATACTCATGTCTCACTGGGCGGACATGGAGACGTTCTACGACACTATCAGTGGACATTAGCAGGGTACACCCTCTGGTCGATATTTATTCTTCAGATGTACGTTCCATTGCAGCATGCGTGTGCAATATGTGATCTACAAACTACTTCATCTCTCCGATTGGTACTGTACAAGGAATACGACTCATCTCTCCGATTGGTACTGTACAAGGAATACGACTCACCTGTAATAGAAGTGATGTTCAAAAGTCTTCACATCTTCTACCAATTATAACGATCATGCTAATTTATGCAATATTTGAAGTCAGTATATGGACTCTTCTATTCGGAGACCGGTAGACTGCAAGGATCTTGGGTCGCCATATCTCCCATTTTTGCTAATGTTACTAGACAGCCAAAGATACACAATACTTTTCCTGACAATGAGAATACCGTGAATTAATAAATATAACAAGCAGGATACTCAAGGTTTTCTTCCCAAGCATCCCTCGTGTGGGGTTTATATGTGTGCACGTGTTAGACAATTTGATCTACTTTTATTAAACGTTGCAGTATTATTATAAAAGACTTGTTTCCTACTTCACACAACGCACCAAGTTCGAAATAGTAAACGAGCCTAATTGTGATTATATTGTGAGTCTAATTTGATTATGTAGTTATGCTTCAATTTTCAGAGACAGTTTTTGAAGTTTAAGGACCGCATAATATGAAGACGAGATCAGAATAACAAAATCAGCATCTTCAATTCATAAACTTGTCTAATTTATGATGATTGATATTCCTGTGTTTGCCTAATCTTTCAACAGCTATAAATGGGTCTGATTCGCTGTTGTAGTCTCATTTAAAGCTACTGTAGACTAGTCCACTTCCGGAAGAATTTTCACATTTCCGGAATCCATTCCGATGAGAAGCCATTGTTTTTCTGTTCAATCAGTTTGTAGTTCATGCCATCTGGCCATTTGTTATGGGTATGTAACTATTGTATTAACTCTGAATAACCAGTAACGGTATAAGTGCGGTTTTGGCCTCGTATTTAACAAGAGGTCACATGGCGTCATCGTGGAATGTTTGAGATGGCTCAAGCTGAGGAAATTAATTATTGACCATATTCTGCTGCTCAGTAGTACACAGAACGAACCAAAAAACAGAACGAATGATTATAAATATCCGATGTTTTATACAATATTTATAACGAAACGAACCAACAAACAGAACGAATGATTCTAAATATCCGATGTTTTATACAATATTTATAATGAAACGAATGTTTCAAAATATTTATAATGAATGGGGAAAAAAACACAGGTTGTAGTCATTTATGATTTTTTACGAAAACCTGCGGGTTTTAAAGTATATAGGTCCGCAGGTAAAATAATTGGGATTTTTAATGCACCAAAAAAAAACTTTGGACGCGTGTTATATTCAATAGTCTTTGGCATCTTGTTTCTTTAAAATGTGGCTAACGGGTTGTCAAATAAAGATTCTGCAAAGCTTTCAATGTGGAAAGGAGGCCGAAAATATTGAATTTGCTTTTTACAGGTTAATATAGTTCAGCACTTTATAGAGTCTAGATGTAATTTAAATAGCATACCTTGAAGCTCTATCCGATAACCGGATCGAAGTGGTGCCATGGGGTGTCAAGATGGTAGCCATCTTTCCAACCGTCTGTGTTGGGACGTATGGATACCTTACGAGACTCCGGATTCATTAAAAATGCTTTCGAACAGGAGGTTTTGTTTACGACTTTTTGAATTTGAAGGTTCAATATTCATAAATATGACGAGTCCAATAAGTAATTAATATATGTGAAACAGGCTGGTCCGGATAATGTACAGAGTAGTTGTCAGCTTGTTATTTAATGTCATTTTTGATACCGGCATTTTCCTTGGTTATGGCCTGTTGGTTCTATCGAAACCTTTTATAAAGAGGGGCCCGATATTGACGTAGAAACCTGTACATGAATTATTTGAGTTGTATGCTAGTTTGCATGATGACTTCACCAGTTGCTGTAGCTCTAAGCTTCTGACAGAAAATAATTCCTTCAACTGCCCAGAAGTTTAGATACTAAATTTCCGTGGTCCTTTTTCATTTTCAAGATTTTAAAAACACTGGACGATAATTGGTTCTCATTTTCAGTATCCGTTGCGATTAATTGGAAGGACTGGCTGCACATTTGAAACATCCACGGATGAATGTTTACCCGGTGATGGCTTTAATCACATAACCTGGCAAACATTCACGGCGCATGCTCCATAAATAATGTTTGTCAAAATATTGGATTGAGGGACTTGCTCTGGACGTCATCTGAAACAAAAGAGAGAGATTTCTACAAATAGATGAAGAAATATAAATAACGTATCGCTCACACAGTCTGTGTGTCTATATGTATGTATGTACATCCATTCGTACATGTTATGCGTGCATTCGCGCGTGCGTGCGTGTATGCTGATGCGTAGGTAGGTACGTTGTTTGGCGTTTATTACCATTTTCAGCACATAATAGGCCCTACATGATTAATGTATATATGCATGCACGCAGGTGTACATAGGAAGGCAAGTTGTTTTGGATTTAACATGATTTTCAGCACATTGCTGGCATTACAAAGAAAATCACTAAAATATGTTCTGGAAAAACACCGACACAAGGGAAGCTACCATCGTCTATTGAATATATCCCCACTGGCCAAATCAGAGTCTCGAACCCACATGTGCAGGTGAGATGTCGATGATCTATCTGTAAAGGCGAGCGCCTTGAACAACTCAGTTCCGGTGTGTGTGTGTTTGTGTGTGTGTACACACGCACGTATGCATGTCTAAGTAGGTCCATTTTTATGTACACATACATACTGTCCAACTTTATCAGACATTGTCTATTCATACGAGTTCATGTATGTGTGCCTATCGCCTTTTCATACAAAATTTGCTTTTAAACGAGACACCGCTAGAGCGTCCGCCTCGGATGCGAGAGGTCGTGGGTTCGAACCCCGTAGTCATAGCAAAGACTTAAAAAAAAATGTTACTAACAGCTGCATCGCTTGGCGTTCAGCATTAAGAGGTTAGTGTTAGGACTGGTCGGCCTGGTAACAGGATAATGTGACTGGGTGAGACATCATGCATATATGTATGTGCTATATACCACTATAAACTGCCACACTCCATACATCGTAGCGATATGACTAAACAAAATTTAAAGTTACGTTAAAATACAAATCTCTCTCACACACACTGACAAACACGCACATACACTTTGGTACGACACAATCCATCAAATTACACAAATAATCATTACTACAATTAAAGTCCTCATTTTAATCTATTACAGATAATAAGGGAGAAAATGTCATTAAATTAATTCATTTTTAAATTTATATCTGTTTCCATCGTTCTAAACGTAGTCCTTGTCATACGAATCAAAATATAATTGTTTACAAAATTATTTGTTTCATTTTAACCCAATATGAAATGTATCCGAAAATAGGTTGGCTGCCACTTGCATTTAATCTTTGTTATGTACAGACATGTAATTTCAAATACCAAGAATTTTTGTTCTCGACGCATACGATACCCATGTAAGGATTTGTTGCCATAGTAACGCAATCAAATGGTTGCGTGACACCAGACTCGCTTACGAAAGCATTCAAAACTTCTGACCCGTTCGTTTCTACCGGGTACAAAGCGGTATTATGTTAATAGATGGATAATTTCGACAAAATCGTACCGATGATAAAAAAGGTCCTCAAATTTTGATTCATCTCGCGTCAAATAATAATAATAATAATAATAATAATAATAATAATAATAATAATAATAATAATATTAATAATAATAATCGTCGTCTTTATTTAACCAGAATGGTATATGGGGATCAAAACTAGACTATTCGAAGCGATACATGAATTTTGTTTCAAACAAGGCAACAGGTTTTGTTTATTTGTCAGAAGATTTCAATGTTACATGTTAAGAGTGAAAACGGACCAAAAGTGAGAATCTGAACTTTTAATCTTTAATTGTCAATAAATTTCCAATACTGAATCTTTCGTTTCATCAATACATTCCCAATATTTCCTTCCTAGAAAAATTGTCTCCAAATATCCACGTGACAAGAACTGTCGTGGCAATTTATAAAATAAATCAGCTGAAGTGATGATGGCTACACGAGTTCTTGTTGTCATTTGTGGTGAAATGATCGGTTAGTGTTAAAAATAACATTAAACACTATCCACAATTCAAAATAATATCGAATATTAAGATACATCATTTGTGTATTGAATTATGAAGCTCCATTATATTTTATGCATTTACAGTCTGAAAGTTACAATTCACAGGTCGAGAATTACTGTGAATTTCTTCCATACAGATCGCTCTTGTGAACTGACCATAGTTTTAAACATGGATGTTGCTTCGGGTTGTTGTGAAATTTAACAGACGAAATCTATATTATCGCTACATGAAATGGAATTCTCATCATAAATTGTTGCATAGAGCGTGCGAGTTAAGGATTCTCAATATATGATACTGAAATTCAACCACCGCTATGTAATTAAAAATTAGCACTGTAAAACGTCGACATAAGAGATAGAACCACAATTATATATATATATATATATATATATATATATATATATATATATATATATATATATATATATATATATATATATATATATCAACATATACAATGTAAAAGCTCCAAATACAAATGGAACTTTTATGGACATCGAAATTTCAACTGCAACGTTCTCATTGGACCAGGTTTTGTCCGCTACTGCCCCTCATAGTTCGCTATTCACGCTCTTTGCGCAATACAGGAACAGTTTTGGGTTTGATTAATTCTCGGTCTGGACACATCTGATTAGGCCAACTTAACACGTTCAAAACCAAAACGCTCCGTACTTAATCCAGATGAACAGAGGCGGCGTTAGGAGTATGCGAGTCCTCGGCCCGACCATGACTGTTCGGGGCCAGAGAACATACCTTGACAAACTCATCAGGACAATCTTAGGCCTGAAGCGCAGGGCCCCCTCAAGAGCGGGACCTGGTGCGGTCACCCCACTTGCCACCCCCAAACGCCGTTCATGGAGATTTAAGTCGAGGTTACTGCGTCGACCATACATACGGCCAGAGCTTTGAAGCGAAAAATTGAAGTGTAGTGTCAATTACTTTGTGATGGTGTGGAACCAAGGGTAACGAAGAACTGCGCTGGAAAAGAAAAAGAAAACATGTATGAGGCGTTTGGAGTGTGTTCCTTGCCAACGTGGATCCATTAGCCATTCATAATAAATAGTACCGATTCAATCCCCATTATATAAAAAAGATCTATTTACAGCAGGTTTGGTCGTGTTAAAAAGGGATTGTTAGTAGCCGTTGTTGCAGTGGGCCGGGGTGGGGGGAGGGTATATTTACCTGGACAATGAACAAGGTTCCTCTCAGCGATAATGCACTTTTCCAGAATCATTGTTGGTCTTTTATTAATTACGACAAAAAAGTCTTAGAAAGAAAGGCACAATCGACGACGCGTTTTTATGAACTGATGACATCCTATTCAAAAAATGTACATGTTTAACTTTTAATTTAAATAGCGTTGCTGCTTTGTATGTTAAGAATCGTCAAGATTTCGTTGAGCCCTTTCAGTTTTACATGCATTTCAAATCAAGGCCTGGTGCTATAAAGACCAATGCCAGTTCCAGTATCAAAATGACATCCTTTTGTTTCAAAGCTTCCAAGATTAAAAAAGTGGATGGATGCAGAGTTTAGATCCTGCTGAGCGTCAGTCCAGCATAAATACCAGTATAAAAAGAAAAGAAGCGATGACATCCAATTATAGGAACAAAACGGACAAATGTTAATTGCATAAAGTAGCAAACTATGGTGTCCTTTCTTGATTTATTTTTGTGTTGAACCTTTGTTTCGGACATTTCTTTAACCCGTGCATCATCGTGTTTGAATCCCAGCGACGAAAATTATACTTTAATGTCATTTCCTGTTATCAACCATAAACAAAAATGTGGAAAATTTGGTCACATTTAATTTGTTACCTCACTTTTGTCTGGTCTTTGAACCTTGTATACGTTTACAAGAACGCTTCGATTTAAAGACCAGCAAAACAGAACCGATCACATTCACTGCCGATTTGAGTTTTTAAAAGTTGGGAATATTCGAGTCTTCGAGTATTCAAGTCTTCTCCCAAAGTATTCTAGGGAGTAGAAACTCCTGAGAAAGATTCGAGTATGACTTTCGTTCGTCCATTCATTGCCTCAACCAGTCATGTTAACTAAGAACGAATCCGTTGATTACAATATCTTAAATCGGCTTACTTCACCCAGTTAAGCCTGTTTGTTGATACCGTAAAATAAAACTCGCTATCACAAGAGACCTGATGTACATTGCAAATGATAAAATTTCAATAGCAGAGAGAAATTTTATGTAAATCTTACCAACCTTACCAACCTGTATAATATACCATTATAACACAGGTATTCGTTCATTTTTCAAAAAAAATAACTGCATGTCACAGCAGGCTTTATCTTGACGTAAAAGTAAAATTTCCCACTACTATTGAGATTTTATTATGTACATCAGGTCTCTTGTGATAGCGAGTTTTATTTTACGGTATCAACAAACTGAAAAAAGGTTTTATTTACCATTCCACAAAAGCATGCTCAACATTTCAATAAACCAGTGTACGCCAAATTATCTCCGTTATTGACTGAAACTCTAGTGCTTCGTACACGATCAATATTGCTGGACAATTCCATGAAGCACGATAACTCGGTGCAATGTCGTAAATAATGTACTCTTGAGTGACAAGATAAATAGTTTGTATGCACTTAAATCAAAACATTTCAAATACTAATTATTCCCTGCCTTGATATTTGGTAATCGGTCAAAGATATATTTAGGGCCAATAACTACCACAATGACTAAACCCAAAGTTATTGTCGATTAGCATTAGAATCTGTACCATATAGCCACTGATGTGTTCACTCGCCGATAAACCTCGCTATATAAATATATATAGTCTACCATTTCATAAGTCCATGTTTATATAGGCTTAATTATGTAATAGTCTTATCTTGTGTAATTAGAAATGGCCGAAATATATTCAGTTATTTCGCCCAACAGTCATCCCCATCACAACCACTATCGGGCATTTATTCAAGCTAAACCCACATATGCTTCAGTACAGCCTCCGTCTGTGCCCGACTCGCAGCCAAAAGGATACGGGTTCAAATACTGCTATTTGATCTGAATCAACTGCACTGTTTCTAGGCAAGAAACATTACTCGGTTCTCTTAATACAATTTAACCTTCGTTTTCTTCATAACCACTCCGGTGGCCTAGTGGTTAGAGCGTCCGCCGCGGAAGCGGGAGGTTGTGGGTTCGATTCACGGTCGAGTCATACCAAAGAATTACAGCAATGATACTTACAGTTGTCTCGCTTGGCGCTTAGCATCAAGAGGTTAATGTTAGGACAGGTTGGCCTGGTGTCAAGATAATGTGACTGGGTGGGAAATCGTGCTCATCCACATAACCCCGTTATTCAGAGAAATATTAACGTGGATACATTTAATTCACTATGCAGACATCACAAGAGTCACTTACATAGCGTTCGTGCCCCAAAATCTCGTTCCGATACCGCTCTGTTATTTTAGCGGTTAGAGCGTCCGCTTCGGATACGGGAGGTAACGGGTTCAAACCCCGACCGAGTCATGCAAAATACTCAATACAGATGGTACTTGCAACTGCCTGGCTAGCCACTCAGCAATACGAGGTTAGTGTTGATCATGGTCTAATCGACTTG
Organism: Unio pictorum; assembly: GCA_030141615.1. Classification (NCBI taxonomy): domain Eukaryota; kingdom Metazoa; phylum Mollusca; class Bivalvia; order Unionida; family Unionidae; genus Unio; species Unio pictorum. Next base: position 3,381,907 of record JARLTB010000047.1, on the reverse strand, counting down.
GTGTCAGCATAATGTGACTGGGTAGGGCATTGTGTTAGACACCGCTAGACATTGCCACACTGCAGACATCGTAGCGATAGGACTGAAAAAGTGTTAAAGCGACGTTAAAATTAAACACACACAACACACACACACACACACACACACACACACACACACACACAAATATAGCAGTTCCACGGTGGTCTACAAACATCACAAATGTAATACATGTCCCGCTAGACAGGGAGTAGTAGTTCATAGGACCTCCTGAATGGGTTTAAATCGGGATTATGCGAGTCCTTTTGTGAGTGTACTGAGCCATAAGTCAGATCATGGTCTTTCGCTCTGCTAGAGACGGAATAAGTATTGTTGTACCCACGTAGTAAAAACATTGTTTTTAGACACGGCTGGTCAGAAACGGTTTCATTGAAAGTTTGAACTTGCTCAGGACCAGATGAAGATTGTGTCAGGGACAGACGGGGAACTGATAGGTGGGAATTTTTCAATTTGGACTGGATACCCGTATTCAAACTTGTGCGAAAGAAGCACTGCACCCAATTTCAAATAAGAATGATTCACAATCGCCATCTCGTCCACGTCTTTGGACTTATGTGCCTGTTGATATTCGTTTCTGTCAAAATGCCATTACTCTCGATATATGTGTGCGAGAAAAACACGTGTACGTGTATGCGTGTGTTTGCATCAATCGTGTTATTATTATGGCAGTTTCGCCGCAAAACAATGGTATCAGACTCTGATCAGTTATAAGTTAATCAGATCATTTAGTGTATAATTCACAAGACGGTAAACGACCACGCTGATTTCAATATAGCATAGTAGATTGAAAATGTAGAATAGATCGCTATGCTGAGAGAGAGAGAGAGAGAGAGAGAGAGAGAGAGAGAGACAGACAGACAGACAGACAGACAGACAGAGGTTTGCATATGTGGCTACATTGTACACTGTAATAAACGACTAAACCTACAATGACAGGAACAGCAGGACAACAAACAAAACATCCCTATAATAACTCAGTCACCCATTTACCCTTGATAATAATAATAATAATAATAATAATAATAATAATAATAATAATAATAATAAATTTTAATAATAATAATAATAATAATAATAATAATAATAATGTTTAAGAAAAAGCAGCAGTCCAGCACCAAAAACTAAAATAAAAAAGCATAGCACCTTATAAGTAAATTAACTTTTTCTTCCTACATTTTGTAGCTATTGTTAAAGGCATTAGAGATGGAAAGACTCGGGTATTGTTCAAAATAATGACCATTGCGTCCAGTCCCGGATTACCCATTAGGCAGAGTAGGCAACTGCCTATGGGCCCCGCGACTTTTATGGGCCCCATCAGGGGCCCCCAGGGGCCCCCATGAGACCGTGACCAAAAGTTTGACTGCCTATGGGCCTCCACGGTGCTTAATCCGGCGCTGATTGCGTCATCTCTACACATAATTGGCGAATATTTACATGATGTATTTATAGAGTTAATCTCACATATAGCATAGTCATTAGATCAATAAATAGGACATATGTAAACATTCGTGTCAGTTGACTTACAGAAATAGGCAAGTACGTCTGTATACGTATGATTTATGAAATACGTCAGTAGATTTACGGAAAACCGGAATTGCGTCTGCACACATCTGATTCATGAAATTTGGCCAAAAAAAGGAAAATGACTCTATATTCCTGCTTGTATAAGCCAAACTGTTAGTAAAGTCAATGTGTTTAAGACTGTTGGACGTCGGAATGTACACTTTATAAGTGAGCCTTAACACGTATTCATTAACTGAAATGCATTTATGGACTAAATCAACTGATAGTGAAACACATATTATGTCGGTGCAGTAGTGGATTTGCCATTATAGAAAAAGAAAAGAAACGAAAAGGGCTCTAGTACAATTTTGCCATTATTTAGAGACGAAAAGGTCTTTAACAACTGTATAGTTTAAAAGCTTTGTTTTAGGCGGATGCGGAGAGGACATGGCGATTTGCGCTATTCTGTATTTTGACAGTGCCTATTAGTGGCGACAAAGTGTTGTGTCTGCCACTGTGTGTGTGTTGACGTTGGTGGGTGGGTTGGTGGCTGTGTATTAAAACACTAGTGAATATGATTTTCATCATGGTTTGTATGAAAATGTTCATATGAGAAATTGGCTACATTTTCTTCTTGCTGAAACATTTCAAAATAATTACAGAACTTGTATAGTATCAGATTTGATCAGTCACATGATAAAACAGGTGGCTTGTAAGAAATCTTGATAGAAGCAAGTTTCATTATTTCACAACTTTTTGAATCCTTAACAACAGCTTGGGATAAACTCATCCAGCCCATTTTACTCCAATTACCCCTCCCCCCTGTATATTCAGCCGCCCGTTATGAGTAATTACATAACTGCGTATATCTCTCTTGCTCATCTCTCTTGATCTCTCGGCAAAACATGATCTGAATATCATTCACGATGTGTTCATAAGATAAATTGGAAAAATTGGGTCATCTTCACAGATCAAGTGGATGTAAATTCGATCACTAGAGAAAATCTTGATTTCGTATTTACTATTTACTATTTATCAACTCGTAGTCACTCAACGCGTGCCTCCATTTTGTATTTGCACTAGGGGTGAAACGATTCATCGATATATCGATGCATCGATACTTTTGCTGAAACGATACACATATCGATACTAGACACGGATAATCGATACAAAATGATACTTACCGTATGCATTTTAGTTTAGTCTTTAGCAGTCATGAATAATTATGATTAGTTACCTTGTTATTCTTTAAAATTATAATCCATCTGAAACAGCATTTCAATTCACAGGCACTCATGTTTATAAGTAAAGACGAAAAAGACTATTTGAGAATACCCACTCGCCGCCTACAAGTTAACACGGTGACATGGTTCGCAATCTGCCCCACCCCCCATTTCATGCTAATTATCTTAACCCAGAAGTATGTTCAGCATATACTATAAGGTCAAAACGTGGTCCACATATATAATGAAGTACTTTACTCATCATTTAATAACCACTTTCACGCGACGTTTCTACTTTAAATTGTATCTTGACTCCTTTGGTCGATTTGAAATCTACACTACCGGTGTGTTGCACGGTGAAATATGTTACACTGAATTCTCATTTGTGGTTATTGCTTTTCCGGTCCAGGTTAAACAATAACTACCAATCAGAAAGCAATGTAGCTTATTATCTGTGTGACAAACAGGAAGTATTGGCAGAGCAACAGAGAGACTTCGCGGTAAAGTCATTAGATATGTCAAGTACTTAAGCGGAGATGCTGTCAGGGTGTGCCATTGCGCGAATCGTTGAAAGTCCCACATATGAAAATGTGCTTGGCGAAGTATACATTTTTATATAACCTTTCTTGTCACGACATCTGTTTTTCGTATAACAACTGTTCCACATGTGTTCTTCAAGCACGACTTGAGTGGTTGTGAAACTAAATTAGATTAGCAACGTGCCCAGGAATAAGCATTAAGGCGTAGTTTGAACCATTCATGAAGAAAGTTTTACAAATGCGTGCTTAAAGTACGGGCTACCTAGAAATCCCAAAATGTCTGATTCCCGGCATGGTTCATTACGATTTCGTTCGGCAAATACTTGCTGATGATAATTATGATGACAATAATTTTTAAAGTTATGAAGTATATCAGATTATTGAAGCTGGGAAAGCGTTAATGGAGATACCAATGAGTGATTTTGAGCCCGAAATGGTGTTAAATACTAGTCAGATGTACATGCTGGATGGACAGAAAAATAGACGGCATGACCCTTTCAGTGGTATTTCGAAATTAAATGTACAAAGGGCAGAATACTGAGCCAAATAAAAATACAGACAATTTAAAAGTATATTGCAATTTTCATTTATTTTAATTAATCAATTTCGCCCTGCGAATCATTCGCTACAAAACATGTTGTACATGTATCCATATCAGGGTTAAGATAAATTGAAATAAGGGTAAAAAATGAAATTAATAAGTAAAGATATTTATTTAATACCTCTGTTTTCACAAGCATTGATGACTAAATAAAGCATTATGGAATTATAAGAAATTTGGCATAGTAGTTAGCAAACTACTGATTTAGGAAAGGAAGTTAATGTTAGTGAAAAATCCTATTTTGGATCAGATTATCCAAAAGATAATATCTGTGAGCTCTGGAAAATTGTACATAACAGTCACAAAGATCAGTTTTCAAACATATTTAAGCTGACAAAGCTAGCAATGTATATGCCCCTTCAGAAAGAAGCACAGAACAATATTGATACAAAGAAAAGGAGCAGAGTATGCTCGGAAATAATTAACAGATTAATGCTTATACAACTAGAGGTGACATCAGTCAGAGATGTTGATTTCAGCAGAGCTATAAGAAAGTGGAACAGGAAGAAAGAGAGACAGATACTGACAGATATTGAAGTTTAGATAAATATTGACCTATGACCGTTTCTTCATCTCCCTTTTTTTTCTTTGATAAGGGGGGTCTCCCTTAAGATAAAATCCTGTCATCATCTCTCCTTAAAGTGTAAATGGGGAACAAATGTGTAATATCTCTTTTTTATACACAGCTATTTAACCAGTGAATGAAGGCACTGGTGGAATTGATGAAATTAGCATATGATGAGCGATGGGGCAGATTTCAAATTGCTAAAGTTTATCACCTTGTGTAAGTTTAAAACAAATTGTAGAATAGGACTGGGTGTTGTCAATAGTTATCCTTCTTCACAAACAAATACAAGTACCTGTGGCTGAAGCAGTCTTTTGCATCTGCAGAAAGTAAAATGTGATAGATTTTGTTGGTATTCAACCTTATTCCAATGCCCGGATTTTTTTCTAAATGAGATGTTCTTTGCACGAGGAAACTGGATTATTTCTTGTTTCGAAGATAACATTGTAATGTATTCCAAGTGTAACTGAGACACGGAATTGGTAATAAGATGTTTTCAAATCATTCATGTTGTACAAAACAAGGGAGTTAAATGGATCCACCACTAAACGGCCTAAAACGTTGGATAAAACTCACTGCAACCAACAGGTAGTCTGTTTGAAAGTATTGTTGTTATCTTCTCGTCAGTGAGCACTGCATATACATATATGATAACTATATGTCTATCTGTCATCTGCATACTGGAAACAGGACCAGAATCTCTACATGAAATGGCACCACCTACCTTCCAAAGATGGAAAGACCATCAAGTTCAAATGTGTATCGATATGCATCGTATCGCAGGCTGCCTATCGTGAATCGTATCGATACGCGGCAAAGGTGTATCGTTTCACGCAGGGAGACGCGGTCATTTAGTGGTTACCTTGCAAAACCCACGTCCGAAAGGGTGCGGGGTTCGAATCTTACAATCAGACCAGCCTAAGTCAGTTAATGTGTTGTGTAGGAAGTTGATGGTGCTAGTTTTAAAAGGAAAAATACCAACATACCGTGTTGCATACAATTTAGGACATGTTCGTGTACATAGGAAGTGATGCACATATTGCTGTTACAATACAAGACTTAGGATGGCATTTCCTAAACTCTACTTGGCATGTGTCGTATTCATCACACAAATTATATATAGTTCAAGTATGTGCAAGTTCAACCATCTACCCACAGGAAATTAATCACGGTTCATGCAGATCAGGAGAGATGAAATTAAATGACTTTATTCAGTTATCAATGACCATTCAGTGTATCAAGTGATCTGTGTCAGTTACTTATTTTAACACAAGAAACAAATACAAAACACACGGTAATAAATAAATCTAATATGAAAGGAAAAACATATTTTAAAAGTAAGCCATTGTAACCCAGATGTTAACCATTAACCCTTTAGCTTATGTATTATCAACCCCAGTTGCAATTCCAGTGCTTTGACTTCAGAGATGCTGCCAGGATTTTATATAATGGGGAGAAGGGACCTTTTTCGAAAATGGGCGATAAACAAAATTGGGGGAGTAAATTGCCATAGTTCATTGCATATCTGAAACTTCACCTATACCTATCACATTAATCTGCTGATTTTATAAGTCAGTGCATCGATATTGTACTCAGTGGCGTAACGAGGGGGGTGGGGAGGCATAAGCTTACATTTCACTGTTGAATCGGTGGTTTACAGACGGCTATGACAGAGTTCGTATGTGTACAATAATGCTGTATTAGGATTGTAAGTCCAGTAATGCCGTAGTCTACTTGTTCAGATAGTCGTATTTTGATCAAATAAATATATGTACTTCATAAATTTATTTTTAGATTAATTTTTTAAAATTTGTCTGAACCCTTTTGAAGCTATATTTAGCAATTCTCAAGGCATTATGAATAATGCATTTTTTGTCTAGGTAGGCCTAGTATATATTTGAAACATGCATTTGTAAAACATCCTCACGTGCATGGTTCCAACAACTACATAACATCTTGTCCAGGATCCAATGTGACAATTAAACATAGTCAATTCAAGGAATGTTAATGACTTCACATCAAAGGGGAGGAGGCTATGCATAATATCTGATAACTTTATGTGGATTACGATAATAGTGGATTTGCTAGCATAATGATGTAAAATCAATGAATCCAAAGTAAAATTGCCAATCACCTTTTATTGTTTAAGCATAATCTTTAAATTTCAATGACTTTTAATGACATTAACTGACCTTGCGAACCTGATAATGGCAATCAGGGACACGAACGAGAGTGAGATTTGAGAGTGATATGTATGTATGTATGTATGTATGTATGTATGTATGTATGTATGTATGTATGTATGTATGTATGTATGTATGTATGTATGTATGTATGTATGTATGTATGTATGTATGTATGTATGTGAACGAGAGTGAGATTTGAGAGTGATATGTATGTATGTATGTATGTATGTATGTATGTATGTATGTATGTATGTATGTATGTATGTATGTATGTATGTATGTATGTATGTATGTATGTATGTATGTATGTATGTGTTAGGATTCAATTTTCAGTAAAATTAATAAGATTAATATTTTCTTTAAATTGTACTAATGTAATGTTTTAATCATTTATATTAAGTAAGTTCTAAAAGTGTGTTAAGATTAATTTCATTTATTTCCAAAGCACAACTATATATTAATTGAAGGAAAATAGTTGATATACGAAGCATAAGTTGGCAACGCAAATCATTAGCTATACGAATATACATTATCGAGTGAAAATAGGTTATAAAACAAAAGTCAGTCAGCTCTTAAGTTTATCAGTCAGATATATATTTTGTAAAACCAGGCATTAGCAAGAAATCTTACTGAAAGTCAGTGAACCCCTAAGTCTTATCGGTAAAACACAGAACAAACTTCCGTACTGACGTAAATACAGAATGGTTCATGTCTAATGTTGGACAGTATCTAAGGTTTGACGGACACTGCTGCTGGCTTAATATATTAAACATGTTCCTGATTTAGAATATTTAGGGATTATCATGTTCGGACGTAACTAATGCCAAACGAACTACAAATCTGAGTTGTACCTTATGTCAGATGACGTCAAATTAAGCCGGTTTAGACCAGGAAAAACTGATCTTTACTTGTTGAGAATAAAACATCTATGTCCAGGGGTACGTTAACCTGACACAGGATGCATATAAAAGACCACGCATTTAAGGGTCAGGTCAGTTCCGTACCGACAAAAGAAATGGATGTTTGACTTCTCATTACAGGTAAAATAATTGTATATTCGTAACTTATTTAGAAATAAGTATTTGTAATGTTTGTTATTTTAATAGTAACATTGTTATGTTAGCAACATTATTCACTTAATACTTTTATTTATAATATATTGTAACGGAATGTTTAAATGTTCTAAATAATTTATATTTAATTATATTTATGTACATTTTATTGTAAGGTTAAGATTGCTACCAACTTCATGTTAGATTTAATATTGAAATAAAGTATTCTTTAATTAAGAAAGAATATTATCTAGCAATATATTCTAAATCAATATTCTATTTTAAAATTAGTAAAATACATTTCTTTAAATTAATTGTTACATTAACTACAGTAATTACATCTTACACTTTTGGTTATCTTGAAAATGATTGAAATTAACTATTTGTATAATATTCTAAAATGCAAAAGTTATATGAATAAAATGAAGTTGGAAAGCTTAAAAGGAAAATATAATATGTATTGCATGAACTTTTATTATAAAGTTTTTAGATGTGTTTCTAGAATGTAGTCAATATATTTGTGTTGTTTAATTAAATAAAGGTCAGTTCCGTACCGACAAAAGAAATGGATGTTTGACTTCTCATTACAGATATACAGATGTAGCTGATTTAACATCATGGCGGCACTTGTTTAAGAGAGCCTTCTCTTCATTCTTCTCTCTCTCTCTAAGATGTAGCCGTATCTACACCGTTATGAGTGACTCTTTCTTTTGAGAGAGTTACTTCATAAACGTTATGGAGAAGATTCTTTGAAAAATGACATTAGTGGACTAACATCTTCATAAAGTTTTCCGTACCAGCAAGAGTCTCATGCGATTCCGTACCTGATTCCCTAGACATTCCATCATCATGTGACATTCTTTATCTGGGAACTCATCTTTTTCTTCTTGCTATCTTCCTAAGTTCCCAGCATGTGTTTATGAGATCGATCTATTGAACATTCCAACCAATCATCTCATAAAATATGTATGTATGTATGTATGTATGTATGTATGTATGTATGTATGTATGTATGTATGCATGTATGTATGTATGTATGTATGTATGTATGTATGTATGTATGTATGTATGTATGTATGTATGTATGTATGTATGTATGTGAACGAGAGTGAGATTTGAGAGTGATATGTATGTATGTATGTATGTATGTATGTATGTATGTATGTATGTATGTATGTATGTATGTGTGTGTGTGTGTGTGTGTGTGTGTGTGTGTGTGTGTGTGTGTGTGTGTGTGTGTGTGTGACAGTGTCGAAAATCGACATCCAACGGACAAATAGGAGGAATGAGGATGTAAAAATTCGCGGTGAACGTCATAGGTGTTCCAACCTTCTACCTAAGCCGACGGGGCAGAATCTATTTTGAAGGAATGACACGCAGTAACGGTGCAGCGATTTGTCCCACCACGTTGTCATCCACCACATCGGAGTATACAAAGCTCAATTTAATTTCTGGTTCAATTCTACCTGGGATCGAAAATTCGACTCAAAAGAAATGTCTTAGAAAGGGTGGTACGGGTACACCCTTCATCATCGTGAACCCCAACCACATTGTCAAACAAGTCAGGACAAAATGTAATGGACACCACTTTGCTCTCCTTAAATTTCATCAGGAGTTCCAATTTATGGTACTCGATCGTGGCAGGTCTTTTCTCCAAGATCTTGGCAAACACGGCATTCAACCTGGCAGTAATCGTGGTCACCATATGTTGATTACTAAAATAAGAGCCTGCGGGAATTGTCAAGTGATAGGTGGTCTGTTTAGTTTGGGGGTTCAGTATTTTTGTATGAAACCTTACATGTGTATTTATAAAGTTTTGCACTTGCTCGTCATTAACTTGACATCACAAAATCGATGATTATTAAGGTTTGTCATCCACCACATCGGAGTACATAAACCTCAGTTTAATACTTGGTTCAGTTCGAAAATACATTTTTGATGATGTTTGAGGTCTGTGTAGAGTTAATGATTGCGACGAAAGCTACTTCCCAGTGGGTTTTGTGATCCATTTGGATGACCTGTGGTATTTATCCTTGAAACAGCATAAATTGATTTTGGGAAACACCTCCATGGAACTGTCTTTGAGTAACGTTAAGCAAAATTGGTTGTTTACAATTCCAAAATTCTACTGTCCGAGGGGTCGCTCAAGGTCAGAGGAGTTTCTAAAAGAGGATTGGTATTATTTCTTTGGTGGTTGTGACTGTTGGTATGGTAACTGACTTCGGACACAAAGCTCACGTTGTTATCGTTAGAGGAGTATTCATGGAAGGATTGGCATTATGGTCTTTTTATAGTCGGTGACATGCGTAGCGTCGATACAAGAATCAAATCTGGGAGGATATCCTTTCCAACGTACTTTGACTTCTTTGACACGACGTTTTCAAACGTTTGGGGTTCTTCGATTGAAAATGCTTCTGTTGTCGTGCACCGAGTTGTTTTTGGGTACTCGCTGTAACTCGGGCAAGTAAAACATCCATTTTACATTTCCCCGTTCATGTCTTCCAATTTTTAGATGGTAGGACGACGATCATTTACTCTTCGTGACACGAAACAATTCAGAGATCCATAATGGGTAGTTAACCTTTGTCTAAATTGTGTCTGGTTTTGCCAATGCGCATCCAATCTCTCGTCGTGAACACTCCGTCTTTCCTGGAGACAGCCTCGGTTGGTGACGTACCAAACAGGCGCTCACAGAAGGCCACGTCGTTGTCGGGAGTAATTTCTTGTCTGGCACATCTGATGCTCCGATGGTATGATTGTTTGTATTCATCTCCCAGGTACTGTAAGATGTCGATGTAATTGAGTGTTTATGCAAAAATTATTTCCACGTGCATTCTGTCCAGGTGCATTGAAAACGTTCAACAATGCTGGCTTTGTTTTAAGGTTTCTTGGTGGTCAACAAATGAATGACCTGTTACTTCAATTCTTTTAGGAATGTTTGGTTCAGCAATTCGGTGCCTTTCTCGGTTTGCCATCATACAGGTTGACAGCCACTTTGTTTCAACACCAGTTTTAGGGCTAAAACTTACTCAGTGCTCGATTGGGAAGTCAATGGCACCACTCCGGAAAATTTAGAGAAGATTTCGATTACACAAAACAAATAATTGTTGCCACGATTTTTGGTGGCCAAATGAGAGACATCTGCTAAATCTGCTTCCCACTGATGATCGATGCCCTCGACTCGAGTGCGACTTCTGGAAAATTTTCGTCGAATGACTTTGTGTAAGGTCCACTTGGCGTGTTCATGTAACCATCGTTGCACTTGAGGTAAACGTACACTTTTCAGTCGGGTGTTGGCAGCAAAATACAATTTCTGAACTCCTCCATAACCTACAGGATGGGATGAATCGTAGTAAATGCTGGCTAACACGTTCTCTATCAGGACGCTTTTTTATAGGTTACCCACTCGTCAATGATGCTAATCTGAAGGGGGCGATGTGGTGATTTGGAAATGGCATTATGTGTTGGGAGTAAAAGTCGAGAATAGTGATGGTAATTGCATGGCTTTGGTCTTCTTTTCTTTTTTCACTTCTGGTTTCCCTTCTTTATTTTTTACTTCTGTCTAAGGAAGACATCATCTTCTTAAACCAAGCTTTGAGTTATTCTCGTTAGAGTGTGGGGAAGGTGTCAACAAGGACGCTGCAGTATTAATAGGGATGGGAACTGCTGGCGGTGTTTAAAAGACTTTTCGAGCCTCTTCGTCCTCACGCATCCTTGGGGCTGCGTCTGTCTTGGCCACTGGGGCTTGTTGGAGGGTGGGATGATGAAATTTTCATCAGGGACTTAAATTCTATCAGATTCGGTAGAACTGTTTCGTCTAAAGATTTCTGGTAAAAGTCGTTAAAACAGTTGATTGTGCCGTTGCGCTTTTTCCGTTTCTGACAAACCTCTTATATCTTCTTGGTCCATTTTTAAAATCTTGCTGCCATGAATCCTCCCATCAGTGTTCCAATACTCCTTTCAGCAAAGGTCCTAACAACAGGGCAAAATTCCTCCGCGTTGTACCAACATATTTTGTTTTTGACGGATGAGCATTATCTTTTTGACCATTTGGAGAGGAACGCGTTGATGATTGGTTAAGCATTATTGCTGATGTTGAATCGTTCCTTTGAAAACATTTTGACAACATTCACATACGGTATCGACGACGTCTTTGGAGTCGGTTTGAATGATTTGTTTTCTCTTGGGTGAAGGGGGATGGAACAGGACGGACACGTCCCACTATTTAGATAAACGAGGAGGCAGTTGTTGTTGTTGTTGTTGTTGTAAGGTTTAACGTAAATTTCCAGCACACGATGGGCTATACATGGCGGCCAGTATTATTGGTAGAGGAAGAGTCCGGAGAAACACCCAGAAAGAAACACCGACCCACGAAAAGCTACTGGCAAGCTTTCTCACATAACTACATTAGCCGAATCTTAGACTGGAACCCACGCAAACAGAGGTGAGATGACAGTGATCCATAACGAAGAGGGGTTAAGACCACTCGGCCCCCGAGGAGGCAGTACTTTCTTTTTTCCTCAGTGGCAAAAGATGTGGCAGGTGTCACCGCTGAAGGAGTTCCTGGAGACACGTGTTTCCATTTTCTCATCTGGTTAGGAAGATATTGTGTCATAGTGGGGTTGGCTGGCACCACTAGCAACGGAGAAGTAAAAGAATCTGAGGCTTTTGGAGACCCGGTCACCATTGCTGCAGGTCGTGGCTTGGGGATGTAAGGTTGCGTTCTGGTCGAAGACCCTCAGTTGCACGTAGAAGCTGCATGATGAGGTCTTTATTTCGGATAATATGACCTGGTCTTGACACCACTGCATTTTTTACTCCTGCGTCCTTTTGGGTCTGGTAGCGGTTACACCTTAACTGAAGAAAGCGGGCGTGTGTGCATTAGCTTACATTTGTATTTGCATGTGTTTGTGTGCACGTGTTTTCTTCCTTCTCTTTGCAAATAAGAGTTGTCCCTTAAGAAAAATTCGTAACGTAAAATTATTTGCCATAAACATCATTTGCCATAGCGCTTAAACTTTGTACAGGTCACGAACCATACAAATGTGAAATGATTGGCAAATTTTTCCATGAAGCCATTTGGTGCAAATTTTTGGTGAACCATAAAAATATGAAGAAATGCCATGGCTTGTCTGTTATTGTTGCTGTTGTAGGCATTAGCACCATTGTTTAGCACATGATAGGCTCAACATGGCGGTCAGTATCATTGATGAAGGAAGAACCCTGGAAAACCATGGGAAGAACCAGTGACCCACAGGAAGCTAGTGGCAAGCTTTCCCAATACTACGAACACGTAGGTGAAATAGCAGTGATCCGGAACTTGTTGTCTATTACTAGCATGTATAGTTCGTCAGAACACATGACAATACATTGAGGTGACAAAACGTTTTGAATATAAAAAAATGTGTGAAAAATTGTTTAAAAAGATTTATTTTGGTGAACCACACACAGACACATCAACGATAATCATACAAATGTGAAATAATTTGAAAATCACATATACATGAACCAATATTAATAGCTTTTAAATTTTTCAAGTACGATGACTATTGATCTGCAAACATGTTTAGCCGCATGTCACACCTGGCCGCTCCATTAATACATTAGGAACATGTTATTGACCCATCCACAAAGTACAAGTCCTCTAATATTAGTACTGGTCTCTGTCGCAAAGTGAAACTAAAAATAGACAGATAATAATTTGTTGGTCTAATATTAACCTAGACAGATATATATTGACTTAGACAGGTAGATATTGACCTAGACAGGTCGAAATTTACCTAGAAAGGTAACTATTGACCTAGACCAGTAGATATTGACCTAGACAGATATATATCGACTTAGGTAGATATTGACCTAATATATATATATATATATATATATATATATATATATATATATATATATATATATATATATATTGACTTAGACAGATATATTGACTTAGACAGGTAGATATTGACATAGGCAGATATATATTGACTTAGACAGGTAGATATTGACCTAGACAGGTATATATTGACATAGACTGGTAGTTATGGACTTAGGTAAATATTGACCTAGACAGGTAGATATTGACCTAGACATATAGATATTGACTTAGATAGATACTGATGTAGACAGGTAGATATTGACCTAGAAAGGTAGATATTGACCTATATGAGTAGATCTACACAGCAACTCCCATATGATGACAGTTTTTGAAATATGATAGCCACATATGAAATGCAGTTACTGACAATGGTATAATCATGATGAATGACAGATGAATGTTAATGAATGTTTCATGAATGTTTAATGAAGTAGCAAGATGACATTTAAGATGCAAGAAAAGTGAACATTCATTTTCTTTGTCTAACATTGCAAAGGGGCTTATGGCATAACTGTATTTTATCTGGAACCACATTATAAGGAATTCGCACAAAAATGAAGGACACCTATTTAAGTGATTACATTAACGTGCATGTAGGCTAGCAAACTTCCAACCACTGATTTGGTATTGAAATCATAAAACCATTAAAAATCAAAAATATTGTTTATCAATCATATATATCCTTATTTTTTATAATGCCAGTATGCTGATAATTAAAAGGTCCTTAAAACGTAATAATGCTGACATGGCGTGATTTACAAGAAATGTTTTTCTAAACTTTATTCCAAAACTTTCTTTATTTGTAAATACATAGTATCTTTCTCAATTCCAGGCAGATCTACAGGGTTGGATGGACACTGATGGTTCAGACAGCATCGAATCTCTTCTCAGAAAAGATTTGGATTCTGAAATGGACGTTTCTAATGGTAGCAGTAGTTTCAGAGCAGATGAAGATGGAGAGCAAGAAACAGCAGGAACTCAGCAGGTATGGTATACTAAACTGATTTCTTGATTTGTGTTATTTGTTTTCTGCTTTGGTCATTTAAAATTGCAAGGAAAAGTCTTAATACTTTGTGGACACGGTAAGTCTCTTCTCAGAAATGTACTATTTTATTAAGTTTCCTATTTATTAGCATACATGTGGCCACTACTTTAGTTCCGAGTGGACATGGTCTTTACCACTCCACAAATTTAATTTTCATGTTAATAACACACTAATATTGTATGCTACAGATATGCTGACAATTAAACAGTTGTTTAAAATTTTAATGATGCTGAAATTTTGTGATTTACAATAAATATTCTGCTAGTGTTAACTAAATGTTCCATAAAATGAATTATTGTTCATTTGTATATATGCAGCCTCATTTTTAATTACAGGTTGATATACAGGAGTGGTTGGACAATGATGGTTCACATAGCATGCTGCCACTTCTTGATCAGGAGTCAAATCAAGCAGAGGACGGCATTTCAAATAATGGTAGAAATAGTTTTATAGAAGTGGAAGATGTAGAGCTACAAACAGCAGGAATCATGCAGGTATGGTAGAAACAAATGGAATTCTGACTTTGGTATTGGCATTGTGTTTGGTTTGTTTTAATACCAACACAGTGGGATATATTGTTATTGTTATTTTGTATGGTTTGTTCCTACCAACATAGTGTGTTATATTGTTATTGGCATTTTGTATGGTTTGTTCTTTACCAACACAGTGTGTTATATTGTTATTGGCATTTTGTATGGTTTGTTTTTTTACCAACACAGTGTGATACATTGTTCTTGGTATTTTGTATGGTTTGTTCTTTACCAACTGAGTGGAATATATTGTTATTGACATTTTGTATGGTTTGTTCCTTCCAACACAGTGTGTTATACTGTTATTGTCATTTTGTATGGTTTGTTTTTTACTAACACAGTGTGTTATATTGTTATTGGCATTTTGTATGGTTTGTTTTTTACCAGCACAGTGTGGTATATTGTTATTGGCATTTTGTATGTTTTTTTTTTTACCAGCACAGTTTGGTATATTGGTATTGGCATTTTGTATGGTTTGTTCTTTATCAACACAGTGTGATATATTCTTATTGGCATTTTGTATGGGTTTTTTTAATACCATCACAGTTGGATATATTGTTATTGGTATTGAATATGGTTGTTCTTTACCAACACAGTGTGATATAATGTTTCAAATACCTTCTTCCACATAAAGTGTTTTTTCAGTGGTCAATGAAATATACCTGACTTTAAATTTTAAATAATTCATTGATTGAAAGGAGTTTTAAAATTCCATAAGTCAAAGTGGTATTACTGAGAAAAAAAAACATTGGCGTGAAAATAAATTATTTATTCCACACAGCCCAGGCTTAATTGGGATAAGCTGACATTAGAATTTCATTCATCTTCAAATTATTTATGGTTAGTATCCTCAAAAAAAGGATTCTTTCACTCTGCAAAATTAATTGGATAATACAGGTTTTAGGTTTATATTGGATAATACAGGTTTTAGTTGTATATTGGATAATACAGGCTTTAGGTTTATATTTGTACACACTTCTCTGTGTACATAAAATACTGAATGGTTAACCTTTAATCTGTACTTATAGATCAAAGTAGATCCGAGCCGTGAGGTGACTTATGAAGATTTTGTGACAGAAGTTTGGCCCCATCTCAAGAAGAAAATGAAAGCCAGTTATGACCCTTCCCTTGTTTGGACAGAGATTATGTCTGTCATCAAGGGATCATTAAAAGCTCTTTCTAAACCCTCTGGATACCTTAGCAAAGATGAATATATTGAAGTTGGTAGGAAACGAGCCCATTGTTTTTCTGGAGAAAGAGAAAATATTTACAAGGTCTTCACTGATTATAATGGATTTATAACACACAAAAATCTCTTTGATGAAACGGATCTTATTCACAGCATATTCAGATGTCTCAGAGGATTCTGTTAATCTATTGCATGTTCTCATAGGATCAATTTGTGTAAAGTCATTTGAGATTAAGAAATTAAACTTGGTATATTTATACATCATCATGGAAACATTACTTATCATATCTTTAAAGTTTAGATTGCTCCACATTTTCAGTTTTTATCATCTGTACCCTTCTGCCTCATAACTTTTAAACAGAATGGAATTTGATAACCTTATGTATCATTACCAAAATGAATTTTGCAAATCCTATTCAGGGTGCTTTCTTAAGGTCAAGGTCACCACTCATTGTTTTCATTTTTCAATCACTCTTTTACAACTACATGTTCACTTTAAAGACATTTGAGATTAAGTGTTGAATTTGGTATTCTTAATCCCCAGTGTTGCATTTCCATGTGTGCCACATCACAACATTTCAGTTTTTCATGCAATTTAATATGTGTGATCATAAACACTAGAAGATGTTTAAGATGGTAAATTAGGGATTCTATCTTCAAGGTCAAGGTCATGGCTTAATATCAGTTTTTATCACTACCCCTTCTCCTCCAAATCTTTAAAGCCATTTGTTATTAAGGGTTGAGAATTGGTTTATATATATTGTTATATATATCTATATTTTTTTGTTACTCCTGATATATGATTTTATCTAATTTATATAATTCTTATTCATGGCTGTAATGTGTACATAATATCTATAGTTAAGTCTGACCTATGTAAGTTGAGTATAATATTTCACAGATCTATAAATAGGTGTTTATTTAGTGTTTTAAATTAGTAATCATAATCTTAATAATAAAATGGTGACTGATGGGATATCAATGTTTCTAGAACAATTATGAGGCTTCCCATTGGTTGGGCTAGGTCATGTGAATATGAATAATCCAACATAAAATCAATAGTTTATGTGATAATGTGGGATCTATTGTAATGAACAGTTGCAATATAAAAGAAGAAAATTGAGCAATCAAATTAATTCAAATTCTTGGAGCCATTTGTAGTCCTATTGTAAGTCTGCAGACATGTTTTCTGTTGTATTTATACATTTTCTGAGACGAAAAACATTTGTTTGGATTGTTCGTTGGAAATACAAAGTGCTCATTATTTGGATACTAATGTTTTGGAACTATTATTAATTATTTTAAGGATATCTGAACAACTCCATCTTGACAATGTCATGATTAATGGAGGACCTGTGCATTTCCAGTCATGAAATTTATAATGAACTTCTTATTCAGTTAGTATTTTCATATAATTTTTTAAAGGACTAGTTTGGATTTACTTCACAATACTGTAAGTTCCTCTCATATATTTTTCATTCATAACTTTGATAATTTAATTGTTTGTGAAAGTTTTATCAAACTTTAAACATGTCCATCCATCAATGTATCCTTATTTTGTATCTGTCCACATTGCTAAAGATTTCTGTGTAGTAAGTTTGGAACTAGAATTATGCTACTTATTCTACATTTTTCTTGTAGAATTTAAGTTCTGCATGAATATATTTAATTGTATTGGATTGTTAAGTAATTGAGAAATTTTGACCAATGAATTACAATAGGTTTTGTTCAGTGATTGAATTTAAAAACATCTATGCACCAACATCCATTCGTGTGTTAGTAATTTTGTAATTTTTTCTGACTAAAGCATTTAAGTACTTAATCCATTTGTAGGCATCAAAAGAGTGGAGGCTGGTGACACACCACATGGAGCAGATGTTCCAAGACTCAAAAGAATCAACACAAGGACCATCTACTAGCAAGAAAGGTCTGGCAAAGATTTACCAAGGTAGGATAGGATTTCATTATTATTTCAAGCTACCATTACTTAAGTGAGCTGATAAGAATATATCCATCTGTCTGTCCATCCATTACATCTATTTTGTGAACACAATTAGCAACTGTTACATAATATAGAGCCTAATCATACTGTTTGTTTGTTGTTGTTGTTTGTTTTATGGTTTAACGCCATTTTTCAGCACCAGATAGGCTATACATGGCGGCCAGTATTATTGGTGGAGGAAGAACCCAGGAAAACCCCCGGAGAGAACCACCAACCCACGAGAAGCTACTGGCAAGCTTTCTCATATAACTACATTAGCTGAATCTTAAAGTCAAGCCCACGCAGACAGAAGTGAGACAGCAGTGATCCCTAATGGACAGCACTTTAGACCACTCAACCACTCGCGGACCCTTAATCATACTGTAACATAGCCAATACATTTGACCCAACAGCAAGCTAGTGATTGATGAAGCCATTAGCTTGTTATCAGGACAGATACAAACCATGGTAATTGAAATTGAAATGTAATTTGTAAAAATTCAGACTTTGAGATTTAAGTTGATTATCTGTTGATATAAGCTGCCTATCCCCTTTTGTAATGAATTATAGAGCAAAATAATATGCATGACCAAATTCTTAGAAAATGTAATGCCATTTGTTTAAAGAGTTTGTAACGTTGACCTTATCCACTGTACTTTAACTCACCTCTACTTGGTAATGTTGACCTTATACACTGTACTATAATGACCAAATTCTTAGAAAATGTAATGCCATTTGTTTAAAAAGTGTGTAACGTTGACCTTACACACTGTACATCAGCTCTCCTCTACTTGGTAACGCTGACCTTATGCCGTGTATATCAGCTCTTCTCTACTTTGTAATGCTGACCTTATACACTGTACATCAGCTCTTCTCTACTTGTTAATGCAACCTTACACACTGTACATAGGGTCAGCATTAGCATTCATAGGGTTAGCATTAGCAGACAAATAAAATTTCAATTTTCTTCTAAAGAAGGTCACTGTGACCTACATTTCACATTTCGATTATTTTTCTGGTGTTTAGCTCATGATCACATTGGCATTGAAATTGTAGATAATTACTATTACGGTACAAAAGGAGTCAAGAAACTTAGTGAATGAATGAATTTGGACATATTCTATAATCACATTACAAATATAGATTAATGAATTTGGACATATTCTATAATCACATTACAAATATAGATTAATGAATTTGGACATATTCTATAATCACATTACAAATATAGATTAATGAATTTGGACATATTCTATAATCACATTACAAATATAGATTAATGAATTTGGACATATTCTATAATCACATTACAAATATAGATTAATGAATTTGGACATATTCTATAATCACATTACAAATATAGATTAATGAATTTGGACATATTCTATAATCACATTACAAATATAGATTAATGAATTTGGACATATTCTATAATCACATTACAAATATAGATTAATGAATTTGGACATATTCTATAATCACATTACAAATATAGATTAATGAATTTGGACATATTCTATAATCACATTACAAATATAGATTAATGAATTTGGACATATTCTATAATCACATTACAAATATAGATTAATGAATTTGGACATATTCTATAATCACATTACAAATATAGATTAATGAATTTGGACATATTCTATAATCACATTACAAATATAGATTAATGTGATTCAAATTTCACCTGTCACAGACATTGTCATATACAGTTTGGAGGTGAGTTTGTATATTTTAAGGTTAATCACATCTACAAGAGGAAAATAATGCATATGATCTTGATTTTCAGATCTTATGCAGCAGGAGAGGTCACGACCTTTGACATTTGACTACAATCAGCATAAGGTGCTGAACTCAGAGCTGAAGCATCTTTACACAGCCCTGACACGGGCACGTGTCAATTTGTGGATATTTGATGAGGATGTTGAAAAAAGAACACCGATGTTTGAGTATTTCAAAGCTAAGAATCTTGTTAGGTGTCTGACTTTGGATGAGACGGACAAGTTGAGTAAGTAAATGTTTCTGCTTAATACTGTATGTTTCTCAACGATAGTTAACTAAAAGAAATTTGCTTCAGAAAATTATTATATGTAAAAGAAATTTATGTTTACAATTTTCAAAATTGACTAAGACCGGCAAAGGATCAATATGATATATGACTCATGCTGATGTACCGTAGTAGCTTAAAACAGATCTATTGTTCACAATACTCATACATTCATTTATTTCCTGCAAACTCTTGTAATTTGACTAAGTCATACTGCTGGACGAGTTGACATTTGCCAAAGACAAAGATCTTGGAAGAAACTGGACTTACAATTTCCCAGTCTGAGAATGGACTTAAAATTTCCCAGTCTGTGAATGGACTAAAAATTTCCCAGTCTGAGAATGGACTTAAAAGTTCCCAGTCTGAAGTCTCTTTTTGCACACTTGTTGATTACAGCTAGAATTTATAACCATTCCGTTGACCTATTGTTAGAGCATCTACCTCGAATGCAATAGATTGCAGATTCGATCCTTGGTCGAGTCATACCCAAAGACTAGAAAAAAAATGTTACTAACAGCTGCCTCGCAAGGTGCTCAGTATTAAGAGGTCAGGAATTGTCGGCCTGATGTCAGGATAATGTGATTGGGTGGGACATAATGCTACATGTCTGCTGCATGACGCAGCAGTGCTAGACATCACTATAAACTGACTCAATACAGACATCATATCAATATGACTGAAAAATTGTTAAAGCTACATTAAAAATTCTCAATCACATGCTAGATTTTATAATGTATGCAAACATTTACAGTTGCATGAGATAGTACTATAGAAGAGTCTTGAGCAGACAATGCTACATTTGCACATACATTTGAAAGAATGTTACTCATTTGTTTATGTCGAGTGCTGGGCATTGTGTATTGTTTCAAGGATAGTTCATTCGAGTGGTCAGACAGAGACATAATGTGCTTAGCAGGAAGGTTGGCGTCTGTCATTGCATTCAAAGCTGTGGCATGAAGAAAGTGAGCAGTATATCTTGCAGAAATATGGGCATTTTTGCATATGTCTGGCATAAAACTGCTAAATTGTCTGTGTCCAACACATCTTGTTGTGTACCATGTTTGACAAAATTGGGGATTTTCAAAAGCATTTTTATCAATGTGAAAAAAAAGTGATTCATCTCATGGATTAATGTGTGTGAGGTAGTATTTTACTGACCTGACTGGGCAGTTTTGACCACCAGTTGCATACATTCTTTTGTCAGAATTTTCCTCCTTAGCATTTAAGTGTCCCTGATGAGTTTTTTGCATCGTTTAATGGGAAAAAATGACATATTCAGCCCCAGTTTCATCAAATCTGATTTCAAGACTGGTAGTTGTCAGTTGGCTGTGGAATTCTAATCCACGTGTAGCATAGTGGATGGAGAGGTATAACCAAACCCTGTATCTGAGTGTGATAGGATTATCTTGCATCAGGTATTGATTGATCACATACATGTCTGATTGAGGAATAATTGGTTTGTGTTGTGTTGATCTTGATAAGCCAGTCTTTGTGTTTAGTTTTAATTTTCTATTTAATATGTTATTTGCTTTTTTAAACTCAGGGTCTGTAACAATATTAATGGAATGACCACATTCAGCACATTCAGGTGACCAGTATACTGGTCATTGTTATTATTATAGTTAATTTATTATAATTATTGAATGAATGAATAAATGTACCTGTGAAGGTTTTGTAGCCCCATTTAGTGTTTTTCTTTGTAGATTTAGAGTACCGTTGTTCTGATATTTTATGAGATCTTCTTTGTTTAGTGATTTGAATCGTTTTGGTTTGCGGTCATCCTATTGATCAACTGGGAATGGTGTTGGTTCATTCAAACTAAATGTTAAATTGGTTTGTAATTCTTCTTCCAATTCAAAAGGCTCGTCAAATATCGATGGATCAAAATTTTCAACATCATGCGTGAAATCTATTTGATAAGGCAAAGTTATCGAAAAATCTCCAAATTCTGACATTTTAGTTTCAACGTTGGATAGCCACAATACCGGTGACCTTGACCTAGCGCACTTTAAACATTTTTTATCCATACTTTTCTTCACAAATTTCATCCAACAATGAATGATTTTATTCATAAAAGATGAGAAATATATTTTGCTTTAATCTTTCAAACTAAATTTATTCAATTATTGTTTAAAAAATTGTAAAAATGGTTCTTTTCCTTTAATGTTTACTTCGTGTCTGCCTTCACTAGCAGTGTTTATCTTCTGCTGTACACGTGACCCTATTTATAGATGTGGGTATTTTTAGACGTGGGTATTTATAGACATGGGTATTTTTAGAAAAGTAGTTCTCCTAACAGTTAATACCAAAATGAACGCAATTCATTTTGATCATGTGGTAACATTCTGACCAATCGAAACATTACTTTCCTCTACAAGCTACTTCGATTGCAATTATCATGCTATAATAGTCAAATGAATTGATATTGTAAATGTTTTCATCTTAGAAATGTGAAAACTTGTTCAATATATCTTTATTTTTTTTTTTACAATCCAGCTAGCCAGTCTTTGTTTTGTTTTGTTTCTTAAATTAGGGCTTGAGCAATCTTTCAAAATTAACTAGATTAATTAAAATGTATTTTTTTCTTCATTATTTATAAAAATATTATTTTATATGTTTATGGGACATAGTTTTCTCTGCATTAAAATAGACATTAGGTTTTAAGTTACATTCAATGTTTTATATTTCATAAATATTTAAACACAATTGAGAAATGAATTATTGAAGATGGTTAAAGAATAATATATAGCTTGGGAGCTTAAATAGAAAAAGATGAAAATGTGGATTGAAGTAGAATTTATATTTCAGTGCATTTGACATTTTGGAATTTTATTTATTTTAGTGGACATTTTGGTTATACATTTGTTTTGTTGCTCACGGTGACTGTATACAGAAGTTACAGTTTCTAGAAAAGCTTATGCCAATAGTTGGCAAAACTGTGGCATAGACAATGATATATTGCAGTTCCCTTTCATACTTTACGAGTGTTGTGTGAAAAGTCAGTCACATACTTTATTGAATTCTTGCCCATTTTTAAACTAGTTTTTATTCTCATATATTTTTATCATTGACCTAGAGATCCGTGTATGTCAGATCACTGCAGTTTCTCAACTCAGCCTCCATGAATTCAAGCTTTGGGCAAGGCCATTTCTAACTTGTTCGAAACATTGCCAGTTGCTTCTGGTTGGTCATTGTTTGTCACCAGGGTTTTCTAGGTTTCCTCCTCTTCCACTTGTACTGGCAGCCATGTAAAGCATATTGTGTTCTAAATATGGCATAAAACTGGCTTCAACAAAGAACCATGTAGGAATAAAGAGACTTTGATACAGACAGAAACCATTCAGTAGAGTTTATGGGATATAGACAGATTTTTATTTGTTTAAATCTTTACAGATTTAATCACAAGTGTACACATTAGACAATCGTTTCCAATTTAATGGATTGACTCTTCTGTATAGCATACTGGTTTATATTCAGTCAATCAGTTCATTGTTTTGCTTTTGATTTTCCAGAATTAATAAACACAGTATTTGCTGAGGGTTCAAGTGCTGATGATTGAAAATGCAGGGGTAGTTATTTTATGGAACATAGCCTGTATGAGGCTGCTGCCAAATGCTTTGAAATTAGCGGAGAAACATCAAAACAGAAAGCAGCACTTGCTCACCACATTGCTCTTGCTGCTGGTAAAATGAGGGGAAAGCCTCAAGATATGAAAGAAGAATTCCTCAAGGCAGCAAAGCTCTTTCTGGAATGCAATCTACCTACCAAAGCCGCAATCTGTCTCCAGAATGCCCGCGAACAAGAACTTGCAGCTCAGCTTTATAAAAACATTGGACAGGTCAGATAAATTTTTAATAAAAGTAAAAAAGCCACTTAATTTTATTTTGATTAGCATCTTTAAATGTTTTTTCCTCAAAATAATCTTTCTTTGCTAGTTTCTTCGTGAGTTCTGTGACAACCGTCTAAAGATGAATGCAGTTATAACCAAACAATGTCTTTGTTTCTCTTTATTTCCTAATATACATGTATTTTATATTATTCATATCGTTCATTGTAGTGTTTATCCTTCCATCCGAGGAAAACTCTGTGTATCTTTCGAATGAACAAGAGGTAAAGGTGGCCATGTATTTCAAACTATTATACAATCCCCAAGTTAGTGAGTTTATAAATACAGCGTACTACTGGGAATTATAAAATGTAGGTGACTACAATCCCCAAGTTAGTGAGTTTATAAATACAGCGTACTACTGGGAATTATAATATCTGTACAGTGTACTACTGGGAATTATAAAATGTAGGTGATTACATTTATTCCTTAATAAAACAAAATCGTGAAATGTATATAAGAGTGCTGCTGGGAAGTATAGAACAGAACAAACTGTCAATCCAAACTTAGAAAAGAATTATGAATGGCAAAAGAAAATGAACTTAACATGAGGTCTTGCAGTTAGATAGACTTAGATACAGTATAAAAGATTTTTTATTTAAAATAAAACTATTGTAATTGATAGTCATAATTCAAATCATCATATAAAACTATGAACACAAAAAAGATGCTTATAAGAACAAACTTGCTTTACTACTACTACTACTGATACTACTAATACTGATGCTACTACTACTGCTACTACTACTGCTACTGCTAATACTACTGCTACTGCTGCTGCTAATACTAATATTAACACTAGTTATGCAATACCTACAAGTACCAAACCTTGTGGATTGATGGTATTTGGAGTGAGGTAGATTTCTGATGAATTTTTAGCTAATACTAATACTAATATTAACACTAGTTATGCAATACCTACAAGTACCAAACCTTGTGGATTGATGGTATTTGGAGTGAGGTAGATTTCTGATGAATTTTTAGCTAATACTAATACTAACATTAACACTAGTTATGCAATACCTACAAGTACCAAACCTTGTGGATTGATGGTATTTGGAGTGAGGTAGATTTCTGATGAATTTTTAGCTAATACGGGAATGATTCAGATCACTATAACAACAATAACAACAACAACAACTTGGAACAGAGACATGTATAACACACATTTGGGTTATCGTCTACATACAGAGACATGTATAACAGACATTTGGGTTATCGTCTACATACAGAGACATGTATAACACACATTCGAGTTATCGTCTACATACAAAGACATGTATAACACACATTCGGTTTATCATCTACATACAGATACATGTATAACATACATTTGGGTTATCGTCTACATACAGAGACATGTATAACAGACATTTGGGTTATCGTCTACATACAGAGACATGTATAACAGACATTCGGGTTATCGTTTACATACAGAGACATGTATAACAGACATTTGGGTTATCGTCTACATACAGAGACATGTATAACAGACATTCAAGTTATCGTCTACATACAGAGACATGTATAACAGACATTCGGGTTATCGTCTACATACAGAGACATGTATAACACACATTCGGGTTATCGTCTACATACAGATACATGTATAACAGACATTTGGGTTATCGTCTACATACAGAGACATGTATAACAGACATTAGGGTTATCGTCTACATACAGAGACATGTATAACAGACATTTGGGTTATCGTCTACATACAGAGACATGTATAACACACATTTGGGTTATCGTCTACATACAGAGACATGTGTAACAGACATTTGGGTTATCGTCTACATACAGAGACATGTGTAACAGACATTTGGGTTATCGTCTACATACAGAGACATGTATAACAGACATTCAGGTTATCGTCTACATATAGAGACATGTATAACAGACATTTGGGTTATCGTCTACATACAGAGACATGTATAACAGACATTTGGGTTATCGTCTACTGGTCACCAAATTTTCTGGTTGGGAATATCAATGACCATGATAAGTGTGATTGCAAGAAGATACAAGTTATCTACATTTAATACAGTCAAGCATGATATTGATATGGGATACAAGTTATCTACATTTAATACAGTCAAGCATGATTTTGATATGAGATACAAGTTATCTACATTTAATACAGTCAAGCATGATTTTGATATGAGATACAAGTTATCTACATTTAATATTGTCAAGCATGATTTTGATATAAGATATAAGTTATCTACATTTAATACAGTCAAGCATGACTTTGATATGAGATACAGGTTATCTACATTTAATATTGTCAAGCATGATTTTGATATTAGATACAAGTTATCTACATTTAATACTGTTAAGCATGATTTTGATATGAAATACAAGTTATCTACATTTAATATTGTCAAGCATGATTTTGATATGAGATACAAGTTATCTACATTTAATATTGTCAAGGTGATATGAGATACAAGTTTTCTACATTTATTACTGTTAAGCATGATTTTGATATGAGATACAAGTTATCTACATTTAATATTGTCAAGCATGATTTTGATATGAGATACAAGTTATCTACATTTAATATTGTCAAGCATGATTTTGATATGAGATACAAGTTATCTACATTTAATATTGTCAAGCATGATTTTGATATGAGATACAAGTTATCTACATTTAATATTGTCAAGCATGATTTTGATATGAGATACAAGTTATCTACATTTAATACTGTCAAGCATGATTTTGATATGAGAAACAAGTTATCTACATTTAATATTGTCAAGCATGATTTTGATACGAGATACAAGTTATCTATGTTTAATACTGTTAAGCATAATTTTGATATACGATTCAAATTATCTGCATTTAATACCATTATGCATGATTTTGATATGAGATGGGATTAAGAGTTACTGCCATTTTTGAATGTGATGTATGACAACATTTTAGTATATACTGTATATTTGATTTATTGTTGATTTATATTTATGGACAAAGGATGGGTGTGTTGTATGCAGGTCTTTACTTTGATGAGCGAATTGCTTGCTAATTGTAGTTATTGTATGTTTCACAACCTTAGGAAGACTGTGGCCAAAAATATCTTTCTGTCATACTCTGAAATAATATCCATGATGTCTTCCCTTGTGCTTTAAACACATTTCAACTCGGTCTTGATTATTTTCTGATTAGTTAAAATTAAAAAGTTGGTAGATGTGCGTACCGAAACTCAATATCTACCTCCACTGAATACAATTGATACGAATTATAATATTTGGATTAATTTTAATTAATTTGGATTATGAATTAATTTTAATTATTGATTAATTAATTTGGATTATTAATTAATTAGTTTTAATTATTTATTATTTAATTTGGATTAATAATTAATTTTGTTTTGGAATACGTTATAGTACTTTCACTTTTATTTTCTGCTTATGTTAAAATATATGAGGCATGAAGAATTTTTTTTTTACCTGCAGTATCTTATTGGATGCTTTCATATTTAAATCATTACCTGTTTTGAAAGTTACCTTGTTTTGTGTGTTATCTGGTAAAAATTAATTGTGATATTAATTATAGCATTTTAAATTTTAATATTTTTTTTTACATGTTTTTAATTTCTTTAATTGTATTTTTGAGTCAACAGTGATAACAAAATTATTGATACAATGATCATTTTAGCATAGATCTCATACTCAACTTCAAATCCTTCCTCAACAAAGATGTACATAGACATGATTTACTTCTGTTTTAATTAAAATATATTATTCCATTCTCTTTGTAGTTACCATATTAGCTCAAGGAATAACTCAACAACTTTATGATAAGACTTTTTTCTCACAGTTTGAGAAGGCAGCAAAGATCTACTACAAACTGAATAACGCTTCAGAGAGCAGCAGATGCCTAGAGATTTCGGGGAATTTTAACCTTGCCATACAGGTTCTGTGTAAAAGTGAAAATTATGACAGTGCCATAGACTCACTTCGGAGATATGCAGTAAAGAGAAAGGTTAGTATAAATAAACTCCATGAAGCATATCAGCATGCTTGATCACTCTGTGTTTCAACTGTTTGAGGGTCCTTAACAGTTGTTAGAGTGGGTTTTATAACACCTATTCACTGTGGAAGAGAGCTAAGGAGGCTAACTCGGGACAGACACATGTGTTAATTGTAGTATTCTTGATGAATGCTTGCATGTAATATGCATATAATATTGTGAATCTTGCCATGACAGCCATATTGGGATATTGTTAAATGGTGGCATAACACTACAGTTTAGAATGTTCTATTTATAACATTGCACAATGTAGCACATTATATTCATAACAATACAGTGTAGTGTGTTCTATTTATAACATTGCACAATGTAGTACATTATATTCATAACACTACAGTGTAGTGTGTTCTATTTATAACATTGCACAATGTAGCACATTATATTCATAACACTACAGTGTAGTGTGTTCTGTTTATACCATTGCACAATGTAGCACATTATATTCATAACACTACAGTGTAGTGTGTTCTATTTATAACATTGCACAATGTAGCACATTATATTCATAACACTACAGAGTAGTGTGTTCTGTTTATACCATTGCACAATGTAGCACATTATATTCATAACACTACAGTGTAGTGTGTTCTATTTATAAAACATTGCACAATGTAGCACATTATATTCATAACACTACAGTGTAGTGTGTTCTATTTATAACATTGCACAATGAAATATTTAGCAGCTGTTGTTTTCTATCTAGAACTACATGGAAAACATTAAAAAGAATACAATAAAATTTTACTAGAACGACTACTCATGTGATTTGGAATTAATCTGGAATGGTCCTATGCCAGGATTCTACTTTATGCATGCAGTTTGTATGCATTTCAGTCTGTTTGTGAGCTATATTACCTTTAAGAAGGATATTTATCCATAAAGGACACAATTTATGGCTCCATTCTCTAATTGAAACTTTTTTTAAAAAGTATACATGTACATAAAGCACAATGTTATTTGCCCATTGATTGTGTTTCATTTACAGGTTTCAGTGTACGGAAATAATATGACTTTGGTGATCATTAAAAAGCCATTGAAAACTTGGACACGAATCAGCCAATTATGTTTCTCAATAGCAAAATGTTATTATTTTCAGTTTTATAAAATGTCAATATAGCAAGAAACAACAAAATTGTTACTGGGGTGGTTTAGAAGAAAGGTTGTCAAGATATTGCTGATCTAAACATGATGGTAACTTTCAGATTTACCTTTGTTTTAATACATTATCTCTACAAGTAACTTTAGAGATAAAGTTTGTGCTTTTTTTTCGTACTGGCTTGTTTAACTTTGACTTTTCAGGAGTTCGAGTCAAGAGGAGATCGAATTCCCCCAAATACTCATTGACTGTGATCCATTTAAGAATTTCAGTGAAGAATATCTCAACATTATGTTGGCTGACTTTCACCACAGACACAACAACCACAATAAAATGATGTTAACCCTGGAGAGACTGCCTTGTTGGAAAGATAGAGTTGAATTTCTTAAAGAAAAGGGACACGTGGATGAGGCCATACAAATCTTGGAGGAAAATGGAGGATAATGGTAAGACTAAATACTGCTCCAATTTATGAATACTATGCCTGCATTTGCGATTTGGATCTAAACATAGGAATAGCAAGTGAAAGTGGTAAAGTGGTCTCCCCTGGAAAATCTCAGAAGCATAATTTGGCAACTGCAAATAACAGCAAGGTATTCTAATTATAGTTACGTACCATCTATAACTGATGGCTAAATTATTTACCAAACCTTTGTATACTGGGTATGATTAAACTTCCCATGCTGTTATGGTAAATTAATACCAGATCTATATTAAGAGCTGAAATACGTGAGAGAACCAGTTTATATCATACGTTTTGGGATTTTTCTTTCTTACATTTAATGTTTTGTGATTCCACAAAACTGAGTAATGTGCCTTGACCACAAATCATGGTAAAGGATCTTTGCTGTATCATTAGTGGTTAATGAACCCATGCACTGTCTCATTCAGATTTCCTTTATGTTTAGGAACGTATTCACCGTCAGACTCGCCAGTGACATGTTCATTTTATGTTCATCAATTTCCCAATCAAATATTTTGTTTCGATAACAGCCACAGTTGTTTGTACACTGTCATTATTTGTATGTGTCCATGCAAAGCAAGAATGCATAATGTAATAACGTCTATTCATCTGAATGTTGTTATGTATCTATTATCAGTTGTCTTTTTTTGCTCTATCACTTTAGTTACATAATCCTGATGATGTTTTGATCAAAAGATTAATGTAATTGGGTCACAAGCTATATAAAATGTTTACTTGAATTTCACTTGTAATGTAGATGAATCACTTTAACCGGAAGGAAATGTTTTTTTAGAGTTTTACACAGCTGTCAAAATTACTCAGATTAAGACAATCTGCAATCTACTTCAAATTTGTCAATAGAATTTATTATATTGGCAACCATGTTTTCTAAGATCATTAAAACTAGTTCTACCCTGTTTGGTACTTAATATAGAAGATGTTCCTATAATAATAATAATAATAATAATAATAATAATAATAATAATAATAATAATAATAATAATAATAAATATAATAATAATAATAAAAGTAATAATAATAATAATAATAATAATAATAATAGTAGTAGTAGTAATACTAATAATAATAATAACAATAATAATAATAATACAAATAATAATAATAATAATAATAATAAAAAAAATAATAATTGTAATAATAATAATAATAATAGTGATAATAATAATAATACAAATAATAATAATAATAATAGTAATACTAATTGTAATAATAATAATAATAATTATTATTATTATAATATTAATAATAATAATAACAATAATAATAATAATACTAATAATAATAATAATAATAATAATAATAATAATAATTATAATAGTAATCATAATAATAATAGTAATGATAAGCATAATAGTACTAATAATAGTAATAATAATGACAATAATAATAATAATAATAATAATAATAATAATGCTAGTAATAATAATAATAATAATAATAATAATAATAATAAAGACATTATTTAGGGAAAGTAATTCAATTTGTTACAGAAGTAATCTACCTTGAGGCCTTCTATCTGTTATGTACAATATATACAATACATACAACATGATGTGAAGTTTCTGGCTTGACAATAAATAATTAAGGAATATTAAAATTTAAAGTATCAAGCCTGGAGCACATGCACAGGCATCTGAAAAAAAACATAAACATATAAAAACAACATAAAATATCATTCTGCATTGAAAAATTCAGCTTTGAAAATGATACAAATTTGGTGAATGATTTTAGTTAGCATAGACATGTTATTTTGTTGATGAAACAATAGTACACACTTAGTACAAATTACTGATAAAAAAATCTCTTTCTAAAAGTGCTACTCATTCCAGATTTTAAGAGGTATATTTATTTGTATATGTATTTCAAGACTGTTTCATATGGAAAAATACAAAACTTACAGTTGGAAGACAAATTTAGAAGCTTTTACTTTTGTCGAAAAAAGGTAATTGACTTGATGACTATTGTTTGTTACTACTCAAACTACGAATCTACCAAGTTGAACCCTTATGATTTGATCATCTATTTTACAGACATACCCTGTCAATTATGGACATACAGAATAAGATTGAAAATATGCAAATATGATCACTGAGGTCAAATCCAGCAATCAGCTTGTCTGGTTTAGTCAAGATATTGGTTTCTGTATTAGATTCATTGCCATGGGTTGGGTGAAAAACATTCATTGTACAGGAGTCTCGCAGATTATTTAATCTGTTCATCCTATTTGACTTGATGACTATTGTTTGTTACTACTCAAACTACAAATCTACCAAGTTGAACCCTTATGATTTGATCATCTATTTTACAGACATATCCTGTCAATTATGGACATACAGAATAAGATTGAAAATATGCAAATATGATCACTGAGGTCAAATCCAGCAATCAGCTTGTCTGGTTTAGTCCAGATATTGGTTTCTGTATTAGATTCATTGCCATTGGTTGGGTGAAAAACATTCATTGTACAGGAGTCTTGCAGATGATTTAATCTGTTCATCCTTTTTGTGCAAAACACTTGCTCAATCAAGCTTTTTCTTTTGCATCATTACAATATCTAGAAAAGGTGAAATGGAAAATAGTCTTCTCAGAATATTGAAATGGTCAGTAACAACATTTAACAAGACATCATTGAGCTGATTTGGAACTAAAGCTTATAGCATCCTTATTGAAAATCTTGTTTTCACTAACTTCTCATTGGCTGGTCAAATCATTATTGTGCTTATCATTGGCCGGACAAATCATTATTGTCTTTCTCATTGGCTGGTCAAATCATTATTCTGCTTTTCATTGGCCAGTCAAATCATTATTGTCTTTCTCATTGGCCAGTCCAATCATTATTGTGCTTCTCATTGGCCGGTCAAATCATTATTGTCTTTCTCATTGGCCGGTCAAATCATTATTGTCTTTCGCATTGGCTGGTCAAATCATTATTGTGCTTTTCACTGGCCAGTCAAATCAATGTCTTTCTCATTGGCCGGTCAAATCATTATTGTCTTTCTCATTCATCAGTGAAATAATTATTGTCTTTCTCATTGGCCAGTCAAATCATTATTGTCTTTCTCATTGGCCGGTCAAATCATTATTGTCTTTCTCATTGGCTGGTCAAATCATTATTGTGCTTCCCATTGGCCAGTCAAATCATTATTGTCTTTCTCATTGGCTGGTCAAATCATTATTGTCTTTCTCATTGGCTGGTCAAATCATTATTGTTTTTCTCATTGGCTGGTCAAATCATTATTGTGCTTTTCACTGGCCAGTCAAATCAATGTCTTTCTCATTGGCCGGTCAAATCATTATTGTCTTTCTCATTGGTCAGTGAAATAATTATTGTCTTTCTCATTGGCCAGTCAAATCATTATTGTCTTTCTCATTGGCCGGTCAAATCATTATTGTGCTTCTCATTGGCCAGTCAAATCATTATTGTCTTTCTCATTGGCTGGTCAAATCATTATTGTCTTTCTCATTGGCTGGTCAAATCATTATTGTGCTTCTCATTGGCCAGTCAAATCATTATTGTCTTTCTCATTGGCTGGTCAAATCATTATTGTCTTTCTCATTGGCTGGTCAAATCATTATTGTCTTTCTCATTGGCTGATTGTCACTAGATAGATTATAAATTAAAACAATGCTGTAATTCGCAGTAAAAAAGAAAATGAAAATGCAATGTGAACTTTTTCAAATTTTATTAAGTTTAAAACAAGTTGCATGAAGGAAAGTGTTTAGATTCTCATTTATTTCACTTTTGATTGGTGTTTTCTAAATGAAATAAAATTCAACATTATAAAAGAAGCATATTAATAATGTAAACATGAACACTTTGAATGGAATGCAGGAAAGGTATTTTGGTCATATTTTTGGGGATTCATACCATTAACATGATAAATTTTGGGATTAAGGTGTTTTTTTATCAACTTTTGTGTCCAATTAAAGTAATATTTAAAAAGAGGTTTCATGTAAATCACCCAAAAATTCTACCTTTGGGGCAGGTGTAAAGCATTTTTTCAGTGCACGTTATCTTGCTGTAGCGAAATGTTAGGTTGATTTGTCACTCCGTTAAAAGTCTTGATTTGACTTTGAATGAACTTTTATTACATTTAATTAGTTTAGCCTGTTTTTGTAATTTTTGTATGGTCTATTAGCCTCATTTACTTCTATCGCAACATGTCCATAAAATTTCATAGCAAATCCCTATCTGTTTATTATTACTTAAGAGGACAAACTGCATCCATTTGTTTTATTCTAACAGAACTAGGTAAGTTAGAATGAAATATGCTTATTTATGCAAAGGTATTTAAAAATTCAAAGCTTCAAATTGTTTCCATATTTACTTGAATTCAGGATTGACATGTATTTTTTAGCTTTTTATTATATATATTTTACAATGAATTTTTTTTGCAGAAAAAAATCCCCAGATGAATGAATATTTGACACAGATCAGAAGCAATCAGAGCTTGCTTCCATGTTTGAAAGTATTCAGAAGGATGCATCAGCCTCGTCATCTGACACCACTGTAATGGATACAAGTTGAACAAATTTCTCAATAAAAGTTTTTTTAAAATGAAATATTGATTCTATATAAACTCTGTGCTACACACTTATGTTTGTTTGTTGGCTAAATAGCATGTGCTATAAACATGGACTTCTTCCAATTTTACTAAAACAATTTATAGTTGAGAATCGTAAGAGAATTTTTGTTTGTAAACATCAAGAAAGGTTTTCAAAAAACTGTCCTCGATAAAATGAGAGAATGCATCCATGCATACCTGAAGAAATAATGCAGCAATCTTAATATAATGTATAGAACACCAGCACAAACTAGTGCATACAAAATACCTTCATTTAACGAGATAATTAAGTAATAACAGTTGAAAGAACTTCGTTCACCTTTTCGTGTTGTATATAATAGCCATGAAAAGTACTGGTTTTCCATAAATAATTTGCACTCTAGGTTTTGTGTCTGTCATGGATCCTATGAATTATTTACATAACTCTTTGATATATGTTTCGAAAAACTGTAAAAATAGTTTTGGATTAAAGCATCATTTCTTTGTCCTTTACAATGATCATTCTTTCTTCTAATAGAAGAAGTTTTGCAATCAATAAGGTTACCAGGTATTTCCCAGGTAACTGGTCATGAAAAAGAAGCTTATAGTTTATAACGATCTCTCTTAAACAACTAATATGGATTTTATCTTTTTAGCAGTTGGATTTAAGTTTTAATGGATTATCTTGGCACACATGATTGAGTTTGATTCTATCATTTTTGAGGAAATTAATACATATCACTTCTGTGAGGAAACTGACTCCTATCACATGATGAGGAAATTGATTTGTATCATGGATTAAGGAAGCTGATGCATACCACTAGCACAATAAGCTGATAATCCTTCAACATATGTAACTTTTGTTTTATATTTGGTCTTGAATGTACTATTTCAAGTTTTCTAGAATTTTCTCTTGCTGAAACCATGTTTATTTAGAAAAAAATGTGTTTATTTTAACTTGGCTAGTCTTCCATTAGATACTGGTAAGTCCCTTTCAAGTCAGACTGTATTCTACATTATAACCTGGCTAATCTTCCATTAGATACTGGTAAGTCCCTATCATGTCAGACTGTAATCTACATTATAACTTGGCTAATCTTCCATTAGATACTGGTAAGTCCCTATCAAGTCAGACTGTAATCTACATTATAACTTGGCTAATCTTCCATTAGATACTGGTAAGTCCCTATCAAAGTCAGACTGTAATCTACATTATAACTTGGCTAATCTTCCATTAGATACTGGTAAGTCCCTATCAAGTCAGACTGTAATCTACATTATAACTTGGCTAATCTTCCATTAGATACTGGTAAGTCCCTATCAAGTCAGACTGTGATCTACATTATAACTTGGCTAATCTTCCATTAGATACTGGTAAGTCCCTATCAAGTCAGACTGTAATCTACATTATAACTTGGCTAATCTTCCATTAGATACTGGTAAGTCCCTATCAAGTCAGACTGTAATCTACATTATAACTTGGCTAATCTTCCATTAGATACTGGTAAGTCCCTATCAATTCAGACTGTAATCTACATTATAACTTGGCTAATCTTCCATTAGATACTGGTAAGTCCCTATCTAGTCAGACTGTAATCTACATTACAGTAGACTTGGTAACCCCAGTTGTTTTAGACTCTCCTCATATGATAAATATTTTAGAGAAACCATCGATATGAAACACCTGGATTAATTGGTTCTTATATGAATGAACTGGTTTAATTGATTATTATATGAATGAACTGTATTAATTGGTTCTTATATGAATGAAACGGATTATTTTTATATTGTTTCTGTCCCAATCTTATTAAGCATGAACAGAAGACAAATAGTTCATATATAAAGATTTATTGCATTTCTTGTCTAACACACGCACACACACACACACACACATACATACATACATATATATATATATATATATATATATTTATTTATTTATTTATATTCTATCTTTATATGAGGGGTCCCAAGTGGTCTAAAGTGCTTTCTGTTACGTTTCACTGCTGTCTCACCTCTATCTGCGTGGGTTCGAGTGTAAGATTCAGCTAATGTAGTTATGTGAGAAAGCTTGCCAGTAGCTTCTCGTGGGTCGGGGTTTTTCCCAGGTTCTTCCTCCACCAATAATACTGGCCACCATGTAGAGCCTATCATGTACTGAAAAATGGTGTTAAGCAAACAAACAAACAAAACAAATATATCTTTATTAGAAAGATGTCTTATCTGTTCACCTTGATATGAAAAATCTTCATTCAGGATACTTTTCATATCAAATGTATGAAATAATATAAGCTTCAGGCTTTGTGCTTATTGCATTTATCAACAAGTTTCATAAATTTCCTATCAAATCAATGCAGCATCAACAACTTTTCATTGTTGTGTAACACTCACATCACCTTCTAACATGCTTTGCCATAGTGTTGCGAAAGTTTTTTTTTATACTTTGAAGTTATGGCCGGTCAAGGCTTGTTTCTCATAAAAATATTGACAGTGATAAATAGTACTGCATCAAAAACATTAAGTAAATGTTCTAAACATGGATAAAGAATTACATTTTTCTCATGGTTTAAAAATTGTATGCACCTTCTTTGTTAAAGTGACATGTCATATTTGACTTGTTTTTTTACTTCCGGTTTTCATTATATAAAAAAATAATATGACAGCCACTACCAGAACAGATGTAAAAAAATTAAATCTTTGTGGCATTATCTGGGATATATTAGGGAATTTTGTATAAATATCAGAGCATCCTTCGCATCATTAACTAAAACTTACTTGTTTCCTTTTAAAATTTCAACATTATACCTTTGTGCTAAAATGTTATCTCCTAAAAGGTGCTAACGTGCATGGCAATTTTAATATCATTTTGGGTGCATTTAATCACGATCTCGTTTAATGTCAGTAGCATGCAATATTAACATAGGATGTAGATAATGGTTATTTTTTTTAAGACGAAAAGCCAATGCTCAAGACATAACAATGAAGTGATGATGCATCTTCACTAACAACCGAAAAATTACATCAATATTCGAAATACAATCTAGCATTAATAAAATTGAAAATTAATAGTGATTGTAGTTGATTGTTGGAATGAGTAATGATTTGCATTTTAAAAATCTGATATAAACTGAAATGTTATATACGGTACAACAAGAAGTCGAGTTGGAGTACCAGTTTTAAAGTTGGCTGAATTTGTTCAAGATGGAAGGGCACAAAGGGTGTCATGTTCTCCTGCACACTCTAGTGACGGCTCTGGTCATACTTTATGCATGATTTCATCAAATGAACTAATCTATGGACGGCTCTGGTCATCCTTTATGCATGATTTCATCAAATGAACTAATCAACAGATAGGCTAGTGACTAGTTTACTCTTTGAATGACTTCGGAAGTAAAATTAATAGATCTGCCTACTGCAACCTTTAAACATAAAAATGACGTACAGCCTAGACTTATTTATTTACATGTGATTTCACATAGCAATAACTCTATTTGATCCTCACACAGGCATTTATTATACAACACGCCTTGTAATCTCTATGGGCTCAGTGCAAACAAAACTAAGATAGTTTTAAATATTAGTCAGAGTTAATTAATTCAATGATAATGGTGCCAAAATATATGATAATATTTTTTATGTTTGTTCTTTAACAATGCCTCGACAATTGCTGACACTGATCTATCTGATAATATTACAGTGTACGTTACTAGGATAATAAGTACAGTGTACGTTACTAGGATAATATGTACAGTGTACGTTACTAGGATAATATGTACAGTGTACGTTACTAGCATGGATATCCAGCACACTGTAATTGGTAAGATAATGCTCTATGATGTTCAAGGCCAGTAAATGATCATTGCCCTTAAGTAGGTGACATACGTGTAAAACTGTTGGGATGTTTCATTTATCCATTTAATGGTTCATGAGATTATCTCAGCATGTGTCTTGAATGACACAAGCTCATTGCATTAAACAAGGGAATGCCCCTACGAGTTGCAATAATTACGTAAAACAAACAATTGCAATTTATATTTGCAGTTGTCATGTATATAGCAAAGATATATGGCAACACTGTTTAACTGTCTTGAAAAAATGGTGCATTTATTAGTCAATTTCTCCTTCCAACAGGATGGGGATTCACGTTTCCAAGACACCCCTTTGTTACTCACTGCGTTTATTTGCCAACATGCAATAAAGGACAGCATGGGTCACTCTAAAGAATGTAATATGGTGTCTGGGTAACTGTAAGTTTTGCAAAACATTATAAATGGTCAGTCTCCAAGATCAGTTTTATATCGTTATTAGAAACAAAGAGTAAACACGATACAGACTTTTCATGCATCAAGTAAGCTATGTACGTGACGTGTCATGCAGTGCTTTGAAGAAATGCAAACACAATGTGTGAAACTTTGTCTAGTGAAACGAAGAAGGAATACATATGCGACTGTATAACTTTTGTGGTTGCAAGAAAAGCACGCATTGCAATTCCGGTATATTTTGTGATTGAAATGTACATTACTAGGTATAGTGAACGTTACAATTTATGCTTCATTGAACGCTTAGAAAAAGTCCATAAAGTTTTATCCTCTACAACGAACACTATTTATTTGCCGATCATCGTACCAAACGGCGTAGATTATTATAAGAATGTGTCATAACAATTTTTATATGTATGCATAATTGATTATGTATGTTAATATAGACATGATATAAATGTGATCTTATGTA
The DNA here is from genome assembly GCA_030141615.1 of Unio pictorum. Lineage (NCBI taxonomy): Eukaryota > Metazoa > Mollusca > Bivalvia > Unionida > Unionidae > Unio > Unio pictorum. The sequence goes on along the minus strand of JARLTB010000047.1, from coordinate 3,342,747 downwards.
ATAAATGCAAAACACCACATTACATCACTAATGACGCCTTGACTTCATACAGAATATGTGTAATTAGTTCAACATGTATTTCAAAAGTCCTTACACTTTACAATACAGCAGATTGTTCAAATAAAATCAATAATTATTCGCTTTCCAGGACTCATAAAGGATACAATTAGACTCGTGTCTCCGATTTAAGTTGATGACTATATACTAGTTTGGAATGACAGAAACGACAAAGGGTTATTTTCCACACGTTTTTTGATATTTGCCTGAAGCCCATTACTGCGACTCCAGTGGAATGCAGACGTATGCATGCCAACCATTATGCTTTTGGCGTAATCATTACGATTTTGTTCACTATATTACGGGTAAACATATATTGATTATGCTTTTTCGGTATATCCACCTTCCAAAAATCTTGTTTCTATTAACATTCCATTAATCCCACAGACCGTATTTTAGAAAAGACTGCTTTACGTAATTACAATATAAGAGTACACTTGTCCATGGACTTGCACTTTCCTAACAGTATCATGTTCTATTTATAGCAAACCTTGTTCTACTTTCCCTAGCATCTGTATGGCTTAGTGAGGAGAGAACAGACTGGTTTTCTAATTTTAATCTTTATGCACAGATTCTTTCTTCTAATTCAATATTTAGTGTGATCAGTCAAAATGTATTTGACGCTAAAAACAATTATTTTATTTTAGTCTATGCATATATAAGAGTTAAATATCTCCTTTCAAAAATGTCATAGATGGATTAGAAAAGGCCCAAAAAAATTAACAATAATCTAAATAGTGCAGCCTCATGTGACATCTATTTCAGGCTGTGTGGAAAGAATTATAATATTTGGCGCTAAAAGTCTTAAGATGGATTCGAGTCGATGTGTGTAAAACTAAAAGTGCTACATATGAAACTTTGAAACTTTAAAGGATGTTTAAAAACAAGAGGGGCAAGTAAATCATTGTTTATTGAAATTTTAGCATGGTATATTTGGATTACGCTTTTTCTGCCTGGATTCCTGGGCTTATTTTTGTAAATGGTTACTCATTAATTTTCAATGCCCACGTTTTTCACTACGGTCAGGTACCAGATTATCTGGGTACACGATGACAGCCCTAGTGGTGTCTCTTTTTCTCAAATGAAAAATGATACAAGTCAAGCCTAAATTGGGTCACCATGGTGGGTATCTTTAAATTGTTATCTCTTGTTCAAAAAGGGTATACCCCTGCGGGTTCGGGGTTGTAGCATAATTCCCGACGTGCCTCACCAGTTGTCGTAAAAGATGACTAAGTAGAGGCAACCTGTTTGCCGTGGGTTGTGACCCGTGTTGGAAGAGAAAAGGATCCTGGTAGTTGAGCGGAGGTTTTTCAGATGCAATACACTGCTTTGGCCTCTACTTCTCTTAGTCGGGTGGTCGAGATGGGCCCAGTCTCGACAAATCGGCTGGTCATGCCGAGCCCTAGGAGGTCTTTTTTATTTAGTTGCTCAGCTTTTCTATCTTTTTTGTATCTCTCTTGATTCCACCAGTTAGCTTTAACTTTCCGAAGCTTTAGAAGACTTCCTAGATGGCAGTGGCTCAATGGGTCAATCGGGAGATAATTTAACCGACCCTAGAACCTACAACCATCGCATGATAATACTATAATGTACATGATATGATGGAACTTTTTAATACTATACATATCACTTGTATTTTAGATTTCCTGAAGGAAGTAAATCTTTATATTATTTTATTTATTTTCAACATGTTTTCATCAGCATACACCATTTACATCTCCCTTTGATTGGGAAGTTTCATATTTTACTGTTACCAACATCTTACCATTTTACTTTGAACTATTTGGTTTTCTATATCGCTGGTCGATATTAAACCTTTTAGTATTTTTAAACATGTATAAGTACAACATATTGTATCGCGCTAAATAGTCTAAGTGTTAAAAAAATCAATAAATCAATCAAAATGGGTGGCAATATCAACATGGGGTTTTCAAAATGAGACTTTCATTGATAAAGTGTTGTTGTTAACTGAAAATGGCAAAGTTGTACATCCAGTATTGTAGCCATCAGTGGCATGGGAGTTTTGTCAAAAAACTTAATGGAGGTCTGATAGGTTCCAAATGAAAATTATGACAATCTGACATCCAGTATTGCTACCACGACAATAATCTAATTGTCATTGAAGACTACCGGTATGTTACTTTCAGCACTCTCCATTAAAAAGGAATAAATAATCATATCTTGAATATCTAATTATTTAACTAGAGGGGATCTTGCTTTTTTATGTTTTTATTATCCTAATATTTAGAGTACAGAAAACAGTAGGAAAATACTTAAGATGGTTTACTTTTATTGTTGCTTGATTTAGGAGTAACAGAATTTAAACTTTATGGAGTTTTTAAATGAAAATGTGTAACATCTGAGGTCAGTTGAACAATACATTTTTGTAAGACCTGTTTCCATGCATATATTATAAGATGATTACAATCTGCTTATCAGTACTTTGTAATTTTGATAAAGAATGTAAATGAAGCTGACTGTTGGTTATTTGTTTTTATTTTTATTTTTCAGAGTAAAAAGTCAACTGATTCTATCAGATTATTCTCATTACTGACCCTTGGAGAAATCGGGAAACACTTATAAGTTTCTTTTAATTTTCTAAGTAAGAATTCTTAAAATAAATGTATGTTTGTATTGTGCCGTTTCTATTTATTTTGTCATGTTTTGCTTATAATTTTGATGAACTAGAAGCATTGCATGACTTTTTAAGCTATGTTATGAAACAAGAAATTTGTTAATTAGGGATTAAGCAAGTAATTCAACTGATGTCATGCATTTGAATTAAGTTTGAGCAATTGAAGTTGCAGTATTTCACTTCTGCTGAAGATTCCTTGGTGGAAGCTCGTTGTAGAACCAGCCATGATGGAATCTTTGTGTTAGAGCGTACCATGGTAGAAACTCATATAGAGCTGGCCATTATGTTAGCTTGTTATAGAGCCAGCCGTGATGGTAGACAGTTTCAGAGCCAACCATGATGTTAGCTAACTGTAGAGCCAGTCTAGATGGAAGCTCGTGTTAGAGCCAGCCATGATGGAAGCTCATCGTAGAGCCATTCGTGATGGTAACTTGTTGTAGAGGCTTCCATGGTGGAAGCTCTTAGTTGAGCCAGCCATGATGGTAGCTTGTTGTATAGCTAGCCATTGGTAAATACTTGGTAGAGCCTGCCATGACGGTGGCTCGTTTTAGAGCCAGCCATGATGGAAGCATATTTAGAGATTGTCTAGATGGAAGCTTGTTTTAGTGCCAGTGATGATGGAAGCTCATAGTAGAGTCATTCTTGTTATCATCTTGTTATAGGGCCTGCCTTGGTGGAAACGCATTGTAAAGACTGCCATGATGGTATCTTGTTGTAGCTACATTCAGCCATGTTAGTGGAAGCTTGTTGTAGAGCCAGGCATGATGGTCCATGGTGGAAGCTTGTTGTAGAGATAGCCATGGTGGAAGCTTTTTGTAGAGCAAGCCTTGATAGTAGCTTGTTGTGGAGCCAGCCATGCATTTAAAACCCACAAAATGCCCATTTTCACATAACCATACAACTGTTAATGAATTTACAGTAAAGTACTATATCCTTATGAGGTTATTCATTATATATATATATATATATATATATATATATATATATATATATATATATATATATATATATATATATATATATATATATATATATACCGATGTGATGAAATCTATTGATATATGCATGACAAGCAGTTGATACCATGTATACCATACCAAAAGTCATGGGTGTTTCGATTTTCACGAATGCGTGACTCAAAAAGGTAATGGCTTATCTGATGATAGACTGCTGTTTAGTGTGAGACGATATTGCTAGAGGATTATGCTAATGTTCTTACGTGTTTATACAGGAAGCTTTAAGGGACCGGATGAGCTGTAGGAGACAGAGAAGGGACAAATATTCTAGTATAGTTGGTCCCCCAAGTCTCTGAGAGACAAGAAAAGGGGAGAAGGTTGGCAGATGTTTGAAGGCAGACAGGAGAAGAGAAGTAGAGGAAGTGGAAGGGTGAAAGACGTAGTTGATGTACTGAAGAGGTACTTGAATACCAGCCAAGGGAGATTAAATAATACAGATGAGTAGAAACATAGGACAAGAGGAAAATCTGTCACACTAAGTCAGATGATAAAATAGGCAGTTAATTTTTCGACTGAAAAACTAGTGGCAGGGTTGTGAATATTGAATTTCATTTCAGAAATGACTATCTGTTATTGAATGGTATTAAAATGTTGTTTATTTGAATTTCAGCTTTTGTGTGTTCAGTAATTTAAATGTCGGCATCACTAAGTGGGGGCTCAGAGCTCTTCCTCCATCAATAATACTGGCCGCCATGTATAGCCTGAAGACATTAAAATTATATACAACTAATAACCAAACAGCAAGCAAGTATGTCCGACATTGCTAAAAATAGATCTAACATAGATGACCTATATAATTGGCTAAAATTGACAGAATGCATTATGGCATAGAGTTTTCAGAATATTTAAAAATAAAACAATGTTTACAAGCAATAGTGTTTATCCTCAGTTAAGAAAGCAAATTTTAAGCAAATTATGTTTCTTCGAGAATACTTACCAAATCACATTATCATTAGGGATATAAGCCTACTATCTCGCGAATCCAGCCCTACCAAAAGACGAAAATTCGTCTTTTCTATGTCCTATAGGCAAAGGGCAATAACTCTTGCGCCTTACATCCCCTTGCCATCGCTAGGTGTCGCCAGTTTTTAAGCTGAGCGATAAATACCATGCAAGGATGCTCCTATGGCGCGGTGGTTGGGAGGGTTTGTAAGTAATGTGATTGGGTAAGTATTCTCGGAGAAACATGATTTACTTAAAATTTTCTTTCTCCTTTGAATACGTTCCCCAATCACATTAACATTAGGAGAATAGGTAATTGGAGGAGGAAATGCTGAGCATCCTACCTCTACCCCGGGTATCCTCAAGGGAATGATGGCTGGATTCCCCATTTGAACGATAGCCCGTTCTCCTAATTTAATCAGCAACACAGCCCAAGGTCACGTGATATGTGACCCTTTTATGCTGTTAAGAAGATAGTTATTGAAATCTTCTTACCTACAAAAAATTGTGTCTGGCGAATCCAGCGAAGCTAATAGGCTGTGCTGATTGTTGTAAATGGTCTGGTGGGCATCTGGGCTGCCAACACCGGACCTACTAGATTCAAGGTTTGCCTCTGCGAGGTCAAATCTTTGAGATAAAACTGGAGAAGGTTGATTCTGCATGCTAGCCAACAGCTTCTATTATATCTCGGATAGAAACATTTTGTTCGAATGCAAGGCTCGCTGAGATGGCTCTAATCTCATGAGCGGTAATCTGCATGAGGCGACTCTGATCTTGTGAAACCTCAGAGTACGTTGAGCGTATAACCCACTTCAGCCATGAAGCAAGGGCTTGGATGGTGGTATCCCATTTCTCAGCTATCACCAGAAGAAAGAGGTGCTTGCATGTGACCTGACTCACCTCTGTGCGCTTAAATGGTGCTAGAGTGCACAATCAGGATCTTGCATGGCTGCTGCTCTTGACCTATCTATAAAAGAGAGCGAGCTAATGACGACTCTTTGATTCCCAATGGATGATAACCTATTTTTTTTGGCTACGAAGCCTGGCTGCGTGAAAAGGACCACCGAACCATCTGATCTGAACTGAAGATAGTTTGGGTCACTGGAAAGGACATGTAACTCATTCAACCTGCATGCTGAAGCTAAGACTATCAAGAAACCCGATAGTATGATAGTAGCTTTAACGAATTGTGGGCTAAAGTCTCAATAATGTCTGAATTGAGCCATGTCAAACCCCAGAACAGATTCCATTTGAAAACAGGGTGAGGGATATTAGTCAATTGAACTCTAAAGTGGCTAAAATTTCTGACAGATCTTTGTCATGGGTGATATCACATTTACCATGATGGCAGAATGTGTCTGATATCATGGAGCGGTAGCATTTGATAGTAATTGGGGCCAACTGTTTCTCCTCGAAAAGCCAGAGAAAAAGTCGGCCAGTTGAGGGATTGTGACACTCAACGAAACAATGTTAATGATATGGTACCAGTCCCTGAACACATGCCACTTTCCCTCGTAAGCCTTCAGAGTAGAGGGCCTTCTTGCTCTCGAGATTCTCTCCACAATCGAAGATTTAAATTGTTTGTCTCGCAAGGCCGTCAGGACAAGAGTCAAGAGTGAAGATAAAGGGCGGTCCGGTCAGGGGTGGATCACCCGTGACCGCGGTTGCTTGAGATGATTTGGGCTGGCTGTAATCTTCCTGGGTAAATCTATCGCCAGATCGAGTAGATCGCAGACCCAGGAGTTGTTCCATCTGAAAGGGGTAATCATAATCATCTGACAGTTATGACCCCTTAGCCTCTGGATTATGTTTAGTACCAAGACCGTGGGAGGGTAGGAGAATGCCCACAACCCCTCCCAGCTGACTGACAGAGCATCCACGGCACAGGCTTCTGGGTCTGGAACTGTAGAGACGAAGATGGACAACTTGCGATTCCACCTTCTTGCAAAAGATCGATCATCGGACGTCCCCAAAGTGTGCAGATTGGAAGAAAGCCCGATTGATGGAGTGACCATTCCGTGTGAATGACTGCATAGAGTGTCAGCCAAGACATTGAGTCTTCCGGGAATGTGTCTGATTTGTACACTTAGGTGGAGATTGTCGCCCCAATGTAGAAACTGCCAGATCAGACCGCACATGTCTGGTGATTGGTGCCCCCTTGTTTTGAGGAGGTAAGTCACCACCACAATGTTGTCTGACATAAGGAGGACAGTTTTGAATAAGAGTTGATCCTGCCAGAAATGAAAGGCATTGATGACGGCCTTTATTTATGAAAGGTTGATGTGGAGAGCGCTCTCCCCTGGCACCCACGTGCCGATGACTGTATCGAAGTCCGGCAACAGATGGGCACCCCAACTGTAGGTACTGGCGGCAGAACATACCGTTATTTCCGCTTGGGGTATCTCCAGAGGAATCCCTGTGGATAGCCAACAGGGATTGTGCCACTGACACAAGAATGATCTTATCTCTGGCGTGATCATTATTGTGTTATTGATGGCACTTGAAAAAGGGCGCCATTATGCTAGTAACGTCCTTTGTATGGGGCGCAGAAAACGATGGCCGAGCGGGATCAAGTCCGCCCTCGCATTGAATAATAGGAGGAGTTGCAAGAACTCTCTGGCTGAAATGCACATCCTGTTGGAAACGGACACTGCGAGTTCGACTATCCGGATGATCTCGAACGAACGCGAGGAAGCCTTACCAGATTCAGATCGATGAGAAACTTCATACCCAGATGGACCAAAACTCTGGGATGGACAGATATCGGACTTTATACAGTTCACGAGAAAGCCTAGATGATGGAAAAGTGATATAAGATAGTTTCTACCTTTGAGCAGAGTAGAATTTAACATGTTTCTGGAGGATGTCGTCCAAGTATACTGCCGTCACTATAGATGAAGTCGAGCGGAACAGGGTGACGACGCAATCCATAACCTTGGTAAAAGCCCAAGGGTTCATGTTGAGGTAAAAGGTATGAACTGGAACTGATAAACCGAGTCTCGAAAAGCACAACGGAGAAATGTCCGTGACTCGGTGGATAGGGACGTGAAAATATGCGTCGGTCATATCTAGACTGACGGCATACCCGTCCCGTCGGAAGGAAAGACGGATTGATCACGCCATCGCCACATTGAATTTCAGGGATAAAATGTATTGGGTGAGGCGACTCAGGTCGATGAACGGCTTCTGGATAAAAAACAGCCATGAATAAATTCCCGGCTATTGCAGGGTTTAGAAAGGTATCCTTCTCCCTATCTGACGGTACATCCGTGAAGAGTGGAGAGGAGGACAGGGGAGGGGGATGGATAAGTGAAATCCGAATTCCCTTCGAAATGACCTGAATCACCCAATTGTTCTGAGGTAATAAAGTGGTCCAGTGGTCCTAAAATTGCAAAAGGCGGCCACCCACAGGTAGGCAGTCCGGTGGTGGTGGGCAGGGTATGTCAACGTCTAGAGTTAGGAGGCTTAAAGGCTGAGAAACTTGGGTTCTTGCCGCCTCTGTATGGTTGCCTAGTAGCTTGATTATACTGTTGGCTCCCAGCATTGGGTCTGGTTCTATACTGCACATTTGATTGTAAGGATCCCTTTTCTCCCTGGTCCGCCAATCATCCCTCCGCTGTGGCAGCGGATGATTGTTTCGAAACACCTGCGAAAGTTGGGCGGCGAGTTGGAGGGGCAGTTCCTGAGCTGCCTGCCTCCGAAACTTTTCAATTTTCCTACAAAGAATAAAGGTGACCCAAATGGAGACATACGTAAAGCCAGAGTAGGATGGGACTTGAGTCGTATCAGGGCGAAGTTGGCAGAAGCAGTCAACGCACTGTCCATGGAATGGTGAGCTGCTTTGTTAATACCTCTATCAATACAGGCCGTCGCTTCACAAGCGCACCTTTATCGATGACTTCCTTCTTTTTCATGATGTATAGGGTTATGAAAGTTTATTAGTTGGGTATATACGACTTAATGCTTAAATGGTTTATATGACGCTAAAAAACTATGTATAAGAAATGCATGTGATTGAGTTTCGTACCAGCTACACTAGAACGTCGCTGGAAGTTAGCTTCCTGAATTTTTACTGACTGTTGAAGAATCAAGAAGGACATCGTCTCTTCCTCCCATTCAAGATCTACAGACGCCTTAACTTTGTAGTCTTGAATGTCGGTAGGAGATGGTGGGTATTCTGAAAGTTGCCAAAACCGTATACATTCTTCCACTGTGAATCTAAGCTCAGTCCGTTCCATGACTGGATCTGTGTACGGCTGAAAGTGTTTCGTCACACTCACTGTGTGCTGAGTTGTGTTCTGGTCAACTAGGGGCATCCACTCGCAGCTGAATTGTCTTTTTTTCAATTAAATTTTTCTCGTATCCGTAATGCTTGCACAGTGCAGGCAGCACTGCGCGCACATCTACCATTCGCTCAGAGGGAACGTTGGATCTGGTACAGCTTGCATCTCTGTATAGCATACCAGGTGACAGAGACGACACAATTTCGTCATAATTGACAGTTTCACTAATTCTCCCTTGTGGAGAAGCCGTGAACATATGGACGGCCAGCACTGCCGGCTGGTTTGTCTGGAGAATGGTCGGCCTGAATGTTGGCGACGGTCCAGCTATCACCGGTACCGGCCGTTCCAAAGGCCTGGCTGGAAGGACATATTTCTCACTAAAATCTCCATAATAGTATTGATATGTTGCCGGTGGTACAGCTTGACGGATGGATTTGTCACTAAAATCCCCGTAAATTATAGTTGGTCGGCCCGTTTTAGTAATTAGGTCCCCATATTGGAATGGCACTGCCGGCTGGTTTGTCTGGCGTGTGATCCGCCGGAATGTCGGCGACTCTCCGGCTATCACCGGTATCGGCCACTCCAATTGCCTGGCTGGACGGAGATTTCCCACTAAAATCTCCATATAGTATTGGTATGTTGCCGTAGGTACGGCTTGACGGACGGATTTGTCACTCAAATCCCCGTAAATCATAGTTGGTCGGCCCGTTTGAGCAATAAGGTCCCCATACTGGGACGGCACTGCCGGCTGGTTTGTCTGGCGCGTGTTCCGCCGGAATGTCGGCAAGGGTCCGGCTATCACCGGTACTGGCCGCTGCCATGGCTAGGCTGGACGGATATATTTCTCACTAAAATCCCCGTAAATCATAGTTGGTCGGACCGTTTTAGCAATACGATGGGACGGCTGGACAGCCGGTGACGTCGAGGTTGTACAATGAAATAGATCCAATGGATCCGGCAAAAACCACATGCGTCCTGATTTACAGACCCGAAGGCCATGCTCGAACATGCGGGGGAACTTACGCCCACTGGGCAGCCTAAAATTGGGGAAACACTCCCCCAAATGATGTTAATAGCTAATCCGTAGTTCCCTGGACTAAACGGCGCATCTGTTCAAGGGCGGACTGTTGTACCATGTCAACATTATTTTCCTCCATTGCCACATTGCCAACAGCCTTTATGCCGTTCATGCATTTGTTGTTGACATTTCTACTGAAACAACAATAGAAGATAAAACAAAGCACAAATTAGCAATGCAGCATGTTATTAATTCAATAATACCATAACCGTTACTAAGGGAGTAAGCAAATTTATTCAGTGCCGCGTAAACTCGTAAATGACAACACGAGTACCGCCATTAGCGTGTCGCAACGGGGTCGTCCAAAGACGAAGTCTACTGAAAGGACAAAAGAAGATAAAACAAAGCACAAATTAGCAATTCAGCAATTTATTAATTCGCTAATACCATAACCGTTACTAACGGAGTAAGCGAAATTATTTAGTGCCGCGTGAACTCGTGAAAATGACAACACGAGTACCGCCATAAGCATGCTCTGTCCACGTTGTAACGTGGTCGTCCAAAGACGAAGTCCATAAAGGTTACAAAGTCACTCAAAATTTGACAATATTGTACAATAATATATACATTCTGTAGAAGAATGATTATCCAACAAAATAATTCCAAAGATAACTTCGGATGGTCCGAATTTACACTAAGGTGGCTTGGATTCATGGAGGATTAATTGTACGTGGTTGCACAGTACAAGCGAAGCATTAAAAACTGGCGACACCTAGCGGTGGCAAGGGGAGGTAAGTGGCAAGAGTTATTACCCTTTGTCTATAGGACATAGACAGAAAAGACGAATTTTCGTCATTTCGTAGGGCTGGATTCGAGAGGTAGCAGGATTAAATCCCTAATGTTAATGTGATTGGGGAACGTATTCAAAGGAGAAATAACTCACGTACAAGGGAAACCACGATTAAGCAAAGAAGTAATTAAATAGACGTTTTAGTTAATTTTGTTAAAGAATGTATTATTAAACTTTCTTTTCATCTGGCTTATTCACAACACATTTTTATTACTAAATCATAAAAGCTTGGAAAATGATTTATTTGAACTTAAATACATTTATATTCAGTTGTCAAAATTTGTGTATGTATGTATGTATGTATGTATGTATGTATGTATGTATGTATGTATGTATGTATGTATGTATGTATGTATGTATGTATGTATGTATGTATGTATGTATGTATGTATGTATGTATGTATGTATGTATGTATGTATTTATGTATGTATGTATGCATGCATAGTCTTAAACCAAGTAAAAAAGACACAAAACCAACCTTTTCAGTCAAGTTATTTAGTTCTCGGTTTTAAAGTTAGATTTTTAAGATGAAAATACAATATTGTGAATGAAACCCCAATAATCCTAACTGTCCAAAATAAATGAATGTTCCAATTCCAAATCAAATCAAAGAGTCTTGAACATATTAATGTACCAATAGCACCAATAGTCCTAATGTAGCAGAATGATATACATGCAATTCAAAATGTTTTTGAATGAATTCATAATGATCACAAAATAGGGTCATTCTAGCTAATATGCACTTTAGTCATTGCAAAGAATAGTTTAAATTATGGTTTCTCTAAAATCATATCACGACTAAAATTGTTTCCACAAAAGTAATAGAGGCGTACAGCATTATATCAAGGCTAAAAGATATGTAAGGACAAAGATGTTCACTTTCAGGACTTCCAAAATAACTTAGTTGTCAGAAAGTTTACAATATTATCGTCAAGTCAACATGATATTCTTGTAACATCAATCTCTGTTTTAACAAGCGATACTAATTGCTATTAATGGTATTAATATAAAGGGGTTGTGGTGATGGAATACAATTATTGGAGAAGGAGCGGTACTAATATACACTTGAACATGTTGCAAACCAATATCAGAGCCAAGTATTCTTTCTCATCTGTGGAATAATTGATTTGGTTTTTGTTTATTGTATATTGTTAAAAGCATACTGGATTCACTTAATCATATTTTTCATCATGTATCCTTACTCAACCAAGAGACATTTAAAATGATTGGCTGAATTCTAGGGTGGAAAGAACTGGTGTAACTATAACTATTGCCTTTATTTATCAAACATCCTTCGGCAATAAGAAAATGTCAGAGCATCTCGATATGAAACTTCTTTAATTTTGTATGTTATGCTAATAATCAGAAATAATATTAATAATAATAATAATAATAATAATAATCCAGTAATGATGATGAGAAAACATAATTGGCAGTTTTAATTGGGCAAATATAATTTCATCTTCTGTCATAATATACAAATGACTAATACATTGCCATAGTGATTTTAATACAAATGAAGATGACAGTGTTTTGTATTAATCAGCATTACTTACAGAATTATATTTAAATTCCAACATTGATACCTTTCCTCTTTAACTGAACTGAAAGCCATCCATTCACTTTGCTAAAGTATGTGATTTAGAACTGATCTGTTGAAAACAAACTATTTTTCTTCCAACAATTGCATCAGCCTCACAATATTTCGTTTTTTCACTCAAAACTAAACTGGTTTCTAACCACACCTCAAGTGCAAGTGATACAGGGTTAACCATAGATCATGGAAAATACATTTTATTACACTGAAAAACAAAATGTTTATAATTTAGTCACAATGAGATCATTATTCTACATCCTAATTAATACTGCTTCCTTATCTAAAGTGCAAGACATCATCAAGTTTAGATGATGCACCAACCAAACCAGTTGGTATAGATCTGACGGATAAACTGCAACTGACAGAAACAACAAACATGACAAGAAGGATACATTAAATAAGCAGTAGTATCCCCAATTTAAACCATCACTCCATATAGGTCATATATTATTAATTACATGAATAGTATATAAAATAAGCTGTATTGTCCACAAGTTAATCATCATATCCATCATACCACAAACATACTTGTTCTAGCGTGAGATCAGAGTATGCTGACTGGATAACTCCTTTTCACCAGGATGATAAGGCTGTGGGGTTGTTCCTGTTTCCCAGGTTGTATTGGTAGGAAAAGTGTATGATATCTGGATCAGTGGCGTAGTGAGGATATTTGGCGCCCAGTGCAAAACACCAAAATTTGCACCCCCGGCTGCCCCTGTTGCGCAGTTATGTAATTATTAAACTATTACAATTTAATTGCTAGAAAAAAGTATAGCCTAGGCTAAATTCCCTATAAAACAATATTAGCCTATTTAGAAAAAAATAATATCCAAAAAATTGGGCCGATTTGGGCGCCCATTTGGCGTCTGCCTAGCCAACGGCGCTCGGGTCAATTGCCCCATCCGCCCCCGCTATGACACTGATCTGGATTGGATGGACTTTATGTGCTCCAGATATATTTTGACAGCATGTTCCGGATCCAATAGCATTGCCTATCTCGAATAACTATCTATGATATGTGTTCTAAAATTATTTTCTGGTTGCTGGTATATGAAAACTGATAGCGCCCTTAAAACTACAGAACTGCAAGAACACAACTGTATTTAGTTTGGAAATATGGACTAGGCATAAAACATTGGAGTATGCATTACGCTGGCTCTAATTATGGCAACAGTTATTTTTGATTGTATGCGTGATGATGGGCCCAAATTACGTCCACACACAGTAGTGTCTCTTCGCTTCTGATTATGCTTGATGCTGGGCCCAAATTATGATCACATCCAATAGTAGCCCCTGGCAATATATTAAGCATGATGCTGAACCCAAACTATGATTACATCCAGTAGTAGCCCTTGGCAAAGGATTACACATGATGCTGGACCCAAACTATGATTATATCTAGTAGTCACTCTTGGCAATAGATTACGCATGATGCTGGACTCAAGCTATGATCACATCCAGTAGTCACTCTTGGCGATGGATTATTCATGATGCTGGACCCATCATATCCTGACTTACTGCAGTCATTCTTAGTAATGAATTACACATAATGCTAGATCCCAACTATGCTCACAAATTTTCCTTCCCAACAATTTGAATAAAACAACCATTCATCAATACAAAGATCTGGGTCATTTTGAAATTTTGAATTCAATATAATCAGCTGACGTACATAGAGTGTTAGATTTGGAAAATCAGAATCCATTTATATTCGTCCATTCCTGACCCAGGTTATTTTTAGCTGGCATTAAACATTATAGATTTTGCATTCTAGCAAAAAGGGTCATTGATACAAGAATAGCTCCTGGATTTTGATGTTGGATAGGGTGACTGACATTTATCCAGGCTGCTGATTTTGACAACATGCTTCCTTGAAGTGCATCTATCTCTCATTCATGAGAATCGCTTCAAAAAGGGTGTTGTCTTTCTGAACCCTGAAATAACTGTCATTCAAAAACCTGGCAACAAAGTTAGGAAGGTTGTCCTTTTGACCTTGGCAGAAAACGTCATTCGTTCTGCTGCACATTCATGTGGTGTCATACGCTTTCTCCAGGTTGATAAAGATGGTTGCTATATGTTATTTACTTACAAAAGTGTATGACATAAGTTGTATTAATACTGTTCCCTCAAATTGTGTATGCACTGTCCTCGGGTCTCTTAATTATGTTTCATAATATTTTTTTGAGGCTAGCAGGCTTCATAGATAGAGATCACCTGTGTCTTTTGTTTCTCTAACTGTGCTCTGTATCCCTGTCTACCAAGTTCACGTTCAATGTCACCAAGCACAGCATCAATTTTGTTCCAATAATCATCAAAGTCATCTTGGCTAATCTTTACATCCTTGGAATGACCAATAATATCATTCCTATAGGAACGAATTCGCTCCACACTAGCTCCTAGCGAGCTGTCCCTTGGTTGTTCTTGTGGATCATATCCCCAACCATTTCCTGGAGCAGGAACTGTGCTGACATTTCTGATCAGAGTGTAAAGTAGGGATAGATCAAACTGATCAACTTTTCCTGTTGTCTTCCCCTGGGGATCTGGGAAAACCAAATTAATTTGATCTGAGTTAAGTAGGCGTCTTCCCTGTATACTGGTCAGCTTGACTTTATTGGCCAGGATTGCCTGGTGGATGTCTGTGTGTGAAGAATGAACTTGGGTACTGAGGACTTCCCTCATGGCATTTCCACAAACTGTTACAATAGCAATACAGAGGCGGGCATGATTCATGTGCTCACGTGTGATGGGTGCATCAGGTTCATCACCCTAAAAAAGAGAAAGTTCAATATTGTTACAAGACCCATGACATCAGTGACAAAACATACTGATAATATGCCTTATGAAACTAAATATACTGATATGTCATTAATGATTAAACATACAGTACAAATAACACAGGAAGGTGTTGCATATGAATTATTTCTAATTTCTCTCTCTGTCTAATGAAGCAATAAAGTGAATCATATCACACGTTCTATCTGTTGGTGTTTTTTATTTTATTATATAAATGCCTCTGAACCATTAGTCCACATTAGATATTTAGAAACAAGATTGTGTGAAATCAATTTAAAATAATGATGCCAATATAAACAATCAGGTAAGATCCGTACCAAGCAAGATTCTAAGTCGAGTGGCTAGTAACATAAACTATTTCCTAGCAATCAATCATACAGTAGGAAACTAACCTACATTACATCATTTTAATCCTGTGTATATTTTAAATTTCCTTGCTTTTACAATGGAAACTTTTATTTATCTTTTCACACCACATAACTATTTTTCTATATTTGAATTGGCTAGTACAATATACTTTAGTGTAAATGGCCAATACTTATTTTGCAATGGACTGTTGCTTTAAATCCTTCAATCAGACCAACCTAGGTAGGCTAATATGGTAATCAGCCAAGTTCAAGTAGGCTAACATAGTAATAACACAAACCTAGGTCGATTAACATATTAACAAGACCAATCTAGGTCGGCTAACATGGTAGTCAGACCAATCCAAGTAGACTAACATATTAACAAGACTAGCCTAGGTCGGTTAACATGGTAATCAGACCAATCCAAGTAGGCTAACATGATAATAAGACCAGCCTAGGTCGGTTAACATGGTAATCAGATCAGTCCAAGGAGACTAACATGGTAATAAGACCAACCTAAGTCGACTAGCATGGGGTGTACTTGGCACTAAATAACCTACTTTTTCTGCTGTGCTATAATGCACAAAACCAAATCAACATACTAGACTGGTTGTTATCTGATTATCCTAGCAATCATGGACTAGAAAATTAACCTAGGCAGTGCATTACATCATTTAATCCTGTGTATACTTTAAATGTCCTTGCTTATACATTGGAGACTATTATTTATCTTTTCACACCACATAACTATTTTTATATCTTTGAATTGGCCAGTACAATATACTTTAGTCTAAATGGCCAATACTTATTTTGCATTGGACTGTTGCTTTAAATCCTTCAATTAGACCAACCACTGTAGGCTATTATGGTAATCAGACCAGCCCAAGTAGACTAACATGGTAATAACACAAACCTAGGTTGGCTAACATATTAACAAGACCAACCTAGGTCGGTTAACATGGTAATCAGATCAGTCCAAGGAGACTAACATGGTAATAAGACCAACCTAGGTCGGCTAACATGGGATGTCCTTGGCACTAAATAACCTACTTGTTCTGCTGTGCTATAAAACACAACCAAATCAACATACTAGACTGGTTATTATCTGATTTTCATGGCTTTAAATTAGACAACATGATCAAAGATTAAAAGACAGTATATATGGGTCATGTCAGTATTAAATGAAACACTCTGTTTAATTTTTTATACACTCAATTTCAAAGTAACTCAACAAATCCAAATTTAGATCAAACAAATTGAAATCTCTCTTAAATAGCCATCAATGGAAACATGCCAAGCCAGTCTCGTAACACCGATGACCTCGTAAGAGAGGCTCAACATTTAATCTAGTTCTGAACAAATATTGTACATCAACGATTATTGTCATCTCTTATTACTGTTTTTGTTGTTGTATCTATTACTTGAATCAAGTCTATTATAACACAAAGATTCAGTTTTTTCTTTAAATTTTAGAACTTTTAGAACTTTTATAAATCCTAATCATTATATATATATATATATATATATATATATATATATATATATATATATATATATATATATATATATATATATATATATATATATATATATATATATATATATATATATATATATATATATTACAAAGACAGCTTGTTCAGCTATTAGGTACAAATGGTACAAGTAAAAGATCTGTGCTAAAGCAGAAAGTCTATCAACCCAGTGATTGCCATAGTCTATCAACCCAGTGATTGCCAGAGTTTATCAACCCAGTGATTGCCATAGTCAATCAACCCAGTGATTGACATAGTCTATCAACCCAGTGATTGACATAGTCAATCAACACAGTGATTGACATAGTCTATCAACCCAGTGATTGACATAGTCAATCAACCCAGTGATTGACATAGTCAATCAACCCAGTGATTGACATAGTCAATCAACCTAGTGATTGCCATAGTCAATCAACCCAGTGATTGCCATAGTCTATCAACCCAGTGATTGCCATAGTCTATCAACCCAGTGATTGCCATAGTCTATCAACCCAGTGATTGACATAGTCTATCAACCCAGTGATTGACATAGTCAATCAACCCAGTGATAGTCATTTCAAGTTTGTTCAGACTACTTAACGGTTAACCATTTCTTTGGGGTGTGGAGCAGGAGAACAAAATATTCCCAGGTGCATCAAAAACAGTGTACCTCCTTAAAACAACTAAATTTACCATCAAAGTTTTCCTCAGGTCTGAGTTCTCGTATAACCTGGCATAACATTACTTGAAAAGTTTGAATCTGCATAATATCTTTCTATCAAATAGTGTCTGTAGTGTTTGTGCACTATTGATTGTTAGATAAAAATGAATAACCTAATAATTACATGCCTGCATTATTGATTGTTATATTAAAATGAATAACCCAATGATTACATTCCTGCTCACAATTTTAACTCAACATGAAGAATCATTTAATGAAGGTCTTTAATGTACATTCTGGTTCGCTGTTCATCAAATCACAGTTCATTTTTAGCATGCATATTTTTGTCGACTTTTCAAACTATTATATTCTTTATAAAAGTTATATTTTATTTACACTAATTGTAAGTTAATTAAAATTAATTTAAACATATTACAATAAATGCGTTTTACCATATTTTTATATGATCATTTCATGTAAAAGCAAATTATGAACAAAGTTTATTAAATTAAAGTTTGACAAAATTATGATGCCTACATGGTAGGAATATTGTCAAAATGACATATCGGTAATTTATCAATTTTGTTTTCAACCACTTGTCCAGGGTAATATGTTTCAGAAAATTCACTTGTCATAGCTTTCTTATCAGTTATAAAAAAATGAAATCTAAATTTGTTCATTCCCCTGAGAAATACACTTGCTGAATATTCAACCTGTGCCAAATTAGATATTATTCACAAAAACAGCAATACTTCTCAAGTAAACACATACAAGAGAGGGATAACATTTAATACAATGTGAAAATATCTAAGTTGTATATATATATATATATATATATATATATATATATATATATATATATATATATATATATATATAGTTTGTTTCGCATAATATTCATTCTTCTAAATTTGTCACATTTCTGGTAATTCTAATTATCAACTGTAGTAGCATTTACTCCAAATTCGACAAATGAAGCATAGGCATGGCGGTGGTAGGGTCAGTCATGTGTTTTTGGAGCTCCCAGTTTTTCATCAAATTGGATGGTAAAATGTGATTGTATTCATTGATATATGTTGTGGATATATTCATGAAGTGATCTCTGGTGGTGTGGTGTAATTACTATTTTTGGAAGTTTTCTTTCAAGTATTAATTTTGTGTTTTGAAATATTTCTTAGTCATATATTCATTTAACACATTTGTACCAGGAGTATGGACACTTATAACTCACTTATGGCTCACTTATAGGTCAGTTCTATATTTGGCTTGGTTTGTTTAAGCCTCAATGGGTTTAGTGAGTGCAAGTCCAAGCTAATCTGTGATAAATCCTAACTTATGTTCATCTAAAGAGTGTGAGCTCTTTAAGAATCTATATTGCATGAGAAGGCTAAATAAACATTGACAATATGGCTGAAATAAAAATATACTACCTACAATAAATAAAAACAAAATAAATACATTTATAAATATTTTAATGTTTTAGGAGATTTTCATTAGAAAAGAACAAAAATGCTTTCTCAGCAGGATATAATTGATGATATGGACATTAAGAGAAATTCTCAAAATAGTTTTGATGTTGCTCAAGGCATGTCAGATAATGAAAGATGATACCAATGATGATACTCTATTTGTTTCGCAAGCAGAACATGATTCAGATGTAGACAAAATAATGAATGCATATACATGCAAATCAAAACCAAATTTGGAACTCATTATAGAAGTGCCTTCAAAGAAAGATTGAAATCAACACTTGATATCAAAGGTCTCAGGGATTCTAGGCAAGCTCTCTTTGATCTAGTAAAAAGGAAGAGATATGATGGTCATGATGGTCGATTAGTAGATCGTTTACCTAGAACAAATAGTGCTCCTGTGGAGGATAAGTTATCGGAAGATATTTATGTTATATTCTTTTTCATTGAAGGAGAAAATAATTACAGTGACATGAAAGCATGTATATCTAAATGGGCATTGAAACATAATAATGAAACAAGATCATCCCAGAGTTTCAACTCCATCCGCAGTGATTGTATATCACAAAGTCCGAAAGCTCCAGTCAATGATAACGCCTTACAAAGAACTGATGAAGATCTGATAGAATGAACACAATATTTGCGCAGATAGCAATAATGAATGACAAGTTTGAAGGAAAATTCTCCAGATTGAAAAACCAGTTAGGTGATATTGTATAGTTTGTTTTGCTTGCTATAGGTCTAAATTTCTGGTAATCCTAATTATCAACTGTACTGACATTTACTCTAAATTTGACAAATGAAGCATAGGCAATTGCCATTTGTTAATTGTGATAGTTCATGTATTAAAGCTCAAATGAGTATGTATTTTTCCAAAGCAAATTTGTATTGAATGTAATTGATATAATTTAAGGACATTAATAGTAAAATGTTTTCAAATTGACCTTGATTGTCTAGTTTATTTTTTTAAGACATTACCCAAGCCATGTTGAAAGTCATAATATAGACAGTCATTTTATATTGTGTGTGTATTCCTTCCTTCCACCTAAATTTTTAATAATGAAAAAAACTATTCTCTGTTTCCTTCGCTCCTATAAAATATAAGCAATAGGTTTTAATACTCTCAGATTATTCCCTCATGTATGTAAGCACAAATAAATATTTTAAAATTTTCCAACCTAATAGCTGCTTAAGTGTGTTTAGATTGTCAAAGCACGGTAATTAAAAACTCACATTCCCCTTATACTCCGATATGTATGCTATTGCTATGTGCACACTGGACAATTATCATATTACATTATTATGATGTAATATCTATCTATCTATCTATCTATCTATCTATCTATCTATCTATCTATCTATCTATCTATCTATCTATCTATCTATCTATCTATCTATCTATCTATCTATCTATAGTTTTGCCATTTCACTTCGAAACCATTCTTCTACAATGTTATCTGATGGGATAAAGGGACCTTATCTCCTGATCAAGTATCTTATATACCAAACTAGACAATGTTACGAAGAACAATATCCATGGAGAAGGCAAAAATAAATTATTTTCCCCTCCATAATCAACTCACTTCATCTGCAAGCCATGAATGATATGCTGCGTGCAACTCATATTGCAAGTTCTGGCCCATGTAGGAGGTAATCTTGGAGAGATTCAGTGTAATGAACCTTCTAACTCTGCTGCACAGATTTGTATCTGGAGTCTTGACTTCATCAATCACCATCCTTGTTATTCTTGCAAATACAGCATGGTTTTTAATGAAGACTGTTAATCTGTGGAAAAGGTCTAAGTCAAAGACACCGCATCCACAAAAAATTAGATTTTCTGATGTCTCCTTCTTCTTGGCAACTGGCCAACGAGCTACACAGGCAGCAAGAAGCCTGTGAAAAATGGGAGTTGGCAAATACTTCCCTGTAAATTTGCAGCGCATGTCTGGTGTTCTC
The DNA here is from genome assembly GCA_030141615.1 of Unio pictorum. Taxonomy (NCBI): domain Eukaryota; kingdom Metazoa; phylum Mollusca; class Bivalvia; order Unionida; family Unionidae; genus Unio; species Unio pictorum. The sequence goes on along the minus strand of JARLTB010000047.1, from coordinate 3,321,608 downwards.
ACCATGCGGGGATCTTCTTCAGGGGAGATAACTGCTTTTGGAGATCCTTGACGCAGCATGCAAGGTGCAAGGAAGTAGTTCTCCACCTGAAAATATAAAATATACATGCATATTGAGAAAGACCTTTAGTTTCAGGATGATTTGCACAAAGTTTGGTCAAATACTTTCAGCCAATGAATCCTTGGATAAATCCTATATATTTTTTTTCTATTTTTGTTCATTAATATCAAATTTAACGGTGGATGAGCTTCATTTGTATATCTGTTCTGACTTAAAATCCATTTATTTTCATATGACAGAATAATTATTCTTTTCTGATGTGCAATCAGATCTTTCCAGCTGTTTGTCAATCTGACTGTCAGATATGGTTTTAAATCAAGCAATTGTTTAATAGAGTAAAGGTTCAAGAAAACAGCCCAATTTTGCAGTTAAATAAATTGCTAGATCATAAGACTGTTAAATGCACCTATTGGAAGATAATGAATAAAAATAAAATACTTGGAAGCACATTTACAATCCTCAAATATACTTCCAAGTGAAAAAATCTTAGTACTAAACAAAATATTATTTACCTAATCACCTGCAACGCATACAGTAAACAATTTATGTATGCAAGACTAAAACAGAATTCCAAGGGAGAATATAAAACAACTCAGAGATATCCAAAATAAGGAGGTCCAAACATATAACCTTTTTAACCAATCTGACCACAACATAAGTTATATCCAATATGATACAATATAAATCAATGGATTCAGTTCTCTCTAGTAGCAACATTAGTCAGAAATATAAAGGATTCTATCTGATGCCCCAATCAATACTTTAGATCCACTAGCGATCAATATATCTGTTCAAAATTTAGTCCAGAAAATTTGTTATTTTTAAAGTCCTTCTTACTTTTCCATTGTGATCAAGTGCTGGTGACTCATGTTTGTTATTAAAAAATTGACAGATTTGTATATATTTAGCAAAAGGGGCCATAACTGATGTAACTTCGGCATCATTTGTAAAAGCTGAAATATCGTCATGCCAGGATCAGTTTGGCGTCATTTGTAAAACCTCAATTATCATCGTGCCATGATCAGTTTGGCATCATTTGTAAAATATGAATTATCGTTATGCCAAGTTTTGTTAAATTTGAATAATTTATATTCAGTAATGATTTAGAATATGCTGTTCAAGTTCGTTTACTTTTAGAAACAGCGTTTGTTTCTTTCTATGACATCAAATGACAGAATTTGAAAGCAGATTGGCATCTTTAATGAAATTCTGAGAACAGGTTACCAGAAGAATGTTACTGTCATTAGAAATTGTAATCATTGTGCATGACAAATTTGGAACAGTTTATTAAATTTAGTAAAGTTTGTGGACCTAATGCTGTATAAAGTTATTGACAATTTTAAGAATGGCAGAGCTATATTTGACATCTGAATTGCTTCTTTATGTACATACATGAAAGTCCTTTAAGCCATGTTCAATCTGCAAAAATTCTATCATGTTTAATAAAAGTCAAGACAGCCATATTAAATTGTTAGTATGCATCAATAACACAAATTTGAAAGCCCTTTCTGTCTGATACGTTCGGGCCAAATATTTATATCGTTGTTGAAAATAGTTCTTCTACATTGTAATGAAATTAATGACGGATTGGCATCATTGATACAAAATTTGAAGTTCATAATACCAAAACACCGATTATGCCATTAGGTTAAGTTAGTTTTTGTTCTGAAGTCTTTTAAAAAAACAAAACATATTGTAACTCGTACCACATTTTACAATATATCAGCATATTTTAATTTGAAAACATTTCATGACAGATGGATTTGTGTTAAATTTGGTGCCTGTAAAGAAGTTTCTACCAATTTGATTTCTTGGATTTTTTGGTACTTCAAATTAAAGTGTTACTGTATATCATTTATTTTGGCACATTTCTTATAACATTACTGATTTAAGTCATTTTGATGTATTTATTTCTGTACTAAAATATGTGAACATCATAATTGATTAAATCCATGAATATGCATTTCACATTATGAATGAAATTCTTGACGAGCTTAATTACCTTAACAAATCACATTAGTGACTAGTACACACAGACTGTATAGAGAGTTCAGGTAAAGCTGTATATATAATACCAAATTACTGAGTACACAGATTGTCTAGATGTTTCATGTATTGTTATATTATACAGAACAAATTATTCAGTACAGACATTTCTATAGGTTTCATGTAATGTTATATTATACAAAATTAATTACTCATTACACTGAATGTCTAGGTTTCATGTAATACTGTATATTCAGAATGAACATATTGAGTGCACATATTATCAAGAAGGTTCAGGTAATGCTATGTAATATAGAATCAAATTATTGAATAAACAGATTGTCTAGAAATAATGCTCAATATTGTAATACATAAAACTGTCATCACTGCAGACCATTTTTCTGTTCTAACGGAAGTAACTCTGTACACCCTATGCACCGCTTTACCGATCTGGGGCAGTGTGCTTTTTGAAATCATACTACCAGACTACATATGTTTCGGGATACCTCTAAGAACTTCTTATTGTAATGTAGATATTATACTTGGATTTTCTCGCGAGTTAAGCTTGAATTCAACTAGAAAGCTCGAGGCAAGCAGGCACATTCTAAGTGTGTTTTCCGAATGGTGAATTTATATTCAAAATGGTTGAGTTCGAAACAAGATGAGAATGAAGTGTCAGATTATGAATGATCAAAATATTAATCTGTTGTGACCTAACACAGTTGATAGAAAATGTGAGAAAACATCTGGAGATGCATTTAAATGTGATTTCGGGTGACACTGCCGAGCTTAATTACTTTAACAAATCAAATTACTGAGTAGTACACACAGATTGTATAGAGTTCAGATAAAGCTATATATATATATATATATATATATATATATATATATATATATATATATATATATATATATATATAATATCAAATTATTGAGTACAGTTGTCTATATTATACAGAACAAATTATTCAGTTAAAAAAATATTGAGGTTTCATGTAATGCTATATTATACAGAGCAAATTATTCAGTACAAAAGTTTCTAGATGTTTCATGTAATGCTATATAATACAAAATTAATTACTCATTACAGAGAATGTCTATGTTTCATGTAATGCTATATATTCAGAACGAACATATTGAGTGCACATATTATCAAGAAGGTTCAGGTAATGATATGTAATATAGATTCAAATTATTGAATAAACAAATTGTCTAGAAATAATGCTCAATATTGTAATACATAAAACTTTCATCATGCAGACCGGTTTTCCGTTCTAGCGAAAGTAACTCTGTACACCTTATGGACCGGTATACCGATCTGGGGCAGTGTACTCTTTTAAAGTCATACTTCCAGACTACATACATTTCGGGATATCTGTAAGAAGTTTCTTATTGTAATGTAGATATTATACTTGGATTTTCTCACGAGTTAAGCTTGAATTCAACTAAAAATCTCGAGGCAAGCAGGCACATTCTAAGCGTGTTTTCCGAATGGTGAATGTCTATTCAAAATGGCAGTGTTCGAAACAAGATGAGAATGAAGTGTCAGATTATGAATTATCAAAATATTAAGCTGTTATGACCTAACACAGTTGATTCAAAATGAGAGAAAACATCTGAAGATGCATTTAAATGTTATTTTGGGTGACATTGATGACGATGAAGAGGACTTTAAAGGTTTTGAACCAGACCAATTGTGAACTGCACATGTTTTTGTTCTCGACGAGCCAATGTGATTTATTTCAGTTTTCTGAGAGAGTTGGACTCACTTATATGTTAGATGGCTCCATAAAAGCTTTAGAATACTTTGAAATTGTTGATTTAGACACAATGTTTGAAATTATCGTTCATTTAATGTGGTAATTAAATAATTGCTTGTGCATTTTCCCTGTTGTGCTACCTGTTTGCACCTGAATTTTAAACGTTATAATATATATATGCACATTTTGTTGAATGATTCATACAAGTGTACTTCTCACCTTTATTTTGATACCAAATACAGCGAGATATCTTTAAAATTGGCAAAGTTATGTTCTTTCAAAGTGCATAGGTCATTCTGCTTTACAAGTCCAAAGTTACTTAGTGTTTAGGGCTCTATACATTTATTGGAAAAATAATTTGTGTATTTTATCATGCCTATATTTTTTTACATGTGAAAAATATATCTTGACAGGGTTACTAGAAACACCGAAACACACTGGAAAAAAACAACGAAATGCACCGAAATACACATGCATTTACATGTTTTCTCTTTATATATCGGTTTTCACTCACACATTATTTTTGTTTTAATTTTTATAATAATATAAGCAAAATAAAATATGACTTATTATATTTTGATACAAATTATTTACTTTTTCCTAGTTGTGCACGCGTCAATTGGTCGTACTTTATTGGATAGGTTGATCATTCCAGAGGTTGATAGTATGATGACAGATCGTTCCGGAACGAATGTAATCTCCGGAACGGATGGTGTAAGCACGCTTAATTCATTTTGTCTCATGTCGCTTAATTCATGTTCTGATTGACTGCACTGCATATACATTTATTGTTCTCTTTTTGATCTCATTTCGTATTCAAGTTAAGAAACAATCTTTATTTGGCAAGTCGCTTAATTCGGAACATGTTTCCAAAATTAGACTTTTTTAAACACCCTTACAATTAACTGTCATATCATCATAACCAATATATAATGTCAGCAAATTCACCTTATATCAGGTCTGTCGAATCAAGTACGACCAAGTAACATTACACGAATTGTGATATAAATAGGAAAAGAGTAAATAGTCATATAAAAATATAATAAATCATTTCCTTTTTGCTTTATATTTGTATTGAAACAAAAATCAAAAATAATGTGCGAGTGGAAACCAATATATTCAGAGATACATAAATACATGTGTTTTTTTGTGTGAATTTTGGTGGGTTTTTTTAAAAGTGTATTTAGGTGTTTCTAGTAACTGATCTTGATATATTCATATGTTTATGTCAGGCCACGCAATGATAGCTTATATGTACCTATAAAAGTTGCACCTGCAACAACAACAGGAATACTTTATGAGCTAGAACAAATAAATAGAAACTGCCCTAAAATTCAGACATGGAAATTAATCTTAGATTGTTGGTTGAGGTTGTTCCCATCTATCAGTTGCTCAACTCTTGTTTATTTGAAGAGTAGGTTGTGAAAGTTAGACAAATGTACATAAAGGAGGCAGGGGTTTAAAGTGTAATGTGCCCAAGAGTGGGTTTACTTTTCTAAACTTCAATTCTGGATAAAAATTTGTACCAAAAATTATTACTATTTTCACTTGTTACATTGCCACTCATAAAATATTAAATATATCCGGCATTAACCTAAGAAAATAAAATATCCGCTGTATACTGAATCAAAGAAATGAAAAAAAAGTGTGAGGTGTTTAGAATCAGGTTCCTTTATTCATAAACATAATACTTCATGTTTTGAAATAAATAGTTGGGAAGAAACATTTGATCAGCATTTTCATTTTAATTGATTCTATTTATAATGAAGTGTCACTGTGATACATAGAAACTTGAAGACAACAAAAAAAAAACACGAAGGCACTCCAAATACTTACTACTCTGATCGGAATTTGAATTATGTCCCTTTATTTATCTTTCCTAGCCTTTCAGGGCGCAAAATACCAGAAGTGCTTACCATCAAAAAGTGATAGGAATACAAATATATCCTTGTACCAGGCGGTATAGACGATATAAAAGGCAATGAAGCATGAAATCCCTACATGCTAAATAATACAACAATCAATGAAATACAGGAAGACATGAAAGTAGCATGTTTTGAATTGGTAATGTAGCAGAACTCATCTTGAAAAACCACCTCTTTTGCCAAAAATGTATAGTCTCTCAACGCAGGTGGTCTCTCAAAACAAGTCACACTACTATATAATCAATAAGTTTGTACACTGAAAAAGTGGTCTCTAAAAGCAGTGCTCTTTCAAGGCAGATTTTACTATAGTTCATTTTCCAATACCGACTCGCAAGAAGCTACTGGCAAGCTTTCTTATGTATGTATGTATGTATGTATGTATGTATGTATGTATGTATGTATGTATGTATGTATGTATGTATGTATGTATGTATGTATGTATGTATGTATGTATGTATGTATGTTTGACTGGGTTAAATATCACATCAGCAAAATCCACACTACATAATACCATAAAAGTAAATATTTAGTATTATTTGCACAGGTTTTTGTTCCTTAACTTCTCAGAAATAATTGAAATTGCAGTTGTAGACATTATCTTTTAAATGGCATTATGTAGTGTGTTATTTTGCTGATGTGAGATTAAATTAAAGTAATATGTAGTCGTACAAGATAAAGATAAAATCTGAAATCTGCAACTCATGCAAAAGGAGAATAAAACATGGAACCTTCATATTAACTTACCTTCTCTCCCATCTCATTAAATGATCGAGGTTTGGCAAGAATGTTTAGCTGTTCCATTATCCTCAAGATGTGTTCTTTGTGTTTATGTAGTTCTGGATGATTCTCCTTTGTCCAGATAACATCTGTGAATATAAAGAAACAGACTTTAGATTCAATGGGAATAATTTAATACTTTTTAAAATATTTACATCAAAACATCAGCGGCAGAGTTATTCCCATAGATTTGTAAATGTTATATCTAAATATTTAGTTTCATTGACAATATATTTATATTCAACAAACCATTAAAATCAGCAATGTATAACATACAATTATAAATGTGTGTGTCTGTGTGTGTGTGTGTGTGTGTGTGTGTGTGTGTGTGTGTGTGTAATATAATCATTGAATTAATATCTGGAAACAAATCGGATAACAAGACTTTAACAGATGAAACTCTCAAATTAAGCTTCATTTCCAATTTGACTTCAGGAAATAGGTTATAATTGTATTTTCATTTTCTTTAGCTGCTGCTGATGACAGGTTATTGATATAAAATTTTATCGACCATCAATGAAGTAATTAATATCAATCTCACTAAAGATGTCTACCTGCATTCAGTAAGTGATGGTGTCTTGATAAAAAAGACTGGTGATTTTGGTGTAATTCATTATTGAGATTAGAATTTAAGCCGGTCCAATAGATATGTATATATAAACATGTCACAAGTTTTACCTTTTATGATGATTTGTATGCTACACATGTTGCTCTAGTATGACCGTAGCAAAATTCAAGAATATTGTTTGAGTCCATAGTAATTACCAATCCATTCAACTGACTAAAACCCACCATTTTTAGAATTTTAAAATTGATTACATCCGTAACTAATAGAAATGAAAATATGACTTAAAATGTTTCTTTGATAATATTTGCATAATCATAAAGCAATATAGTAAAATGTCCACTACTTGATAATCCTATTCATCCATGCTAGAAAGACATTCAACGCGGTTGTTGTAGAAATAGAAGAAAAAAATTATTGCTGTAAATCTTGGACCACATTGCAGATAGTGACAATATATGTTTCAATAACAGAAGAATGAAATATGTCCTGTACTAATAGTGCGTGTACACACTATTTAATTCAATGGAATCACAAAAGTTAATGATATTTGAAGTAGAAAGAAACGCTGTATTCCACATAGTAAGGGAGTATCTGGCAGCTCATGAAGCATGGACAAAAAACATCAGATGAGTCAATAACAGTGTTGTAATTATCATCCGATTATATTGCACAGAAGACCTAGCAAAGAACAAACTGCCATTGGATAGCAAAACGTTTTTGATTCAAGCTTTTAATCAGATTGTTTCACTATCCTAGTTAGCTAATGAGCATAACAATATAATGTACAAGAATGCCACTCTCATATCAATATCCAGAAATTGGATATAATGCCCATATTTGTCACAGAAAGACCAACAACACTTCCTTTTAAGAAGGGTCCCAGTCAGAGGCTTTAAAGCAGAGTCTTGAAAATCACTAGAAAAAGAAAAAAGACTTTGAGCTAAGTAGTTGACTTAATACAAAATGTAAAAACCCCAAATGAAGATATATAACAGAACCTAACACTTCATAATAATTTTTGCAGAATTTTGCCTTTCAAATCTGCTGCAAAACATTGTTAGATCCAATATTTTTTCTCAGTTTATTTTCATTAACATGGGAATCTAATAATTTGCCCATGTATTTAATTTGTAGTTATATTGGCATTGCTAAAGAAGAGGTTGGCATTATTTGCAGGTCAAAAAAGGTGATCAACAGTTGTAATTATTGGATGTTTAACTATTCCTCTACAGAGTTATCTCTGCCTTTTGAAATGTAAATGATTGCTGAATTTTTTTCAATGTTTAAAAGCAAGTCTTTCACAATTCATTACTTCAATTGACATGTGTATATACATATTTGTCTGAATATTCACACCAGGAGAACAACTGCTGCTGCACCAACTGGATCATGGGTAATTCTTGGGCTTGTAACAGGTCAGTGAATGGGAAAAAATCAGTTTTAGCAGTAGGAATGAATGATGCCATTTATCACAAAATCAGTGCACACTATTTTCATAAAACACCTCTCTACTGTTCCAGCAGTGAAAGTACCTCTCAAAATAAAACTATAATGTAATGATTATCCCATATTCTGGCTTTCAGCTATTTATACTTTTATATTACTAGTCACATTATCAGAGGTAAATATAACCAGGTCAACCTCGTATCAATGTTACAAGAGGACACGTTTCCCTTTCACTTTCCTTTTTGTTTACCCCATAAATCATACATTCCAGCTATGATGTTTTCACGTCTTAATCCTCCTTTATGTTATGTCTACATTGTCAAGAAAACAGCGTTATTACCTAACGTATTGCACATTTGGGGATTGGGTATTGTCCTTGATTGAACCTGTGCTGATCATAGCTTACCTGATAATCTCACCAGCTTATTTTTCTTTTGAAAATTACCTATATGTGACTTTACCTTTACATCTAGAATTGGGTCCCCTGGTCAAATAGCCATATTGAATGGGGTCAACAGATTACTAGCTGATAATGCTAGACCTAAAACTTATTCTGGACAGTTTCATCATGGTGTCCAAGGACTGCCAATAAATCCTACTGTGGACAGTTTTCATCACGAGGTGGCTTCTTTTGCCTTACAGCGTGGCTTGCTGCATCAGCTGATCCTAATTCAGGTTTACTGGTATGGTAAGTGTTAACAAACCTTCCTTGATTCATCCTTCACTTCTGTCCAAAACATGGCTGATACATATTCACAAAGGATAATAGAGTTCAGCTTATACTTTCGATTTTCATAGAGATATCAATGCCATTCGGAAATGTCTGATTTTTGGTCCATTTATATACAATATGGCTAGACACGCATACAATCATATCAGCACAATTCAATTTTCATGATGCTGAGATTTTGGCAAATTTTGAAAGAAGGATCAATGATTGCTGTTTTTTTAATTTATGGTTAGTATCAGCTACAACATCCACAAAAATTAGATTACAAGGATTTACTTTTGAAATGCAATCACATTCCAGTTTTCAAGAGCGTAGGTGAAACCAGATCAAATATACAAAAAACTAAAATTACAAAAGTGGTGCATGCATGAAACATGTGGAACACTGTTCTAGCTTTGGTATGACCGAGTTAAGTTTCATGAAATACACCCACATAAAATGTGTAGGTACAATTATGTCCTGGATATAGAAGAAAATAATGACAATAAAATGAAGAAAAAAGCATGTATTCAATCATAAAATGTAGGTCAAAGTTATGTAATAACTGTGTATCTAATTTGCTTTTATTGCGAGGTATTTATAAAATGCATACATATACCGCGGCCCCCAAACCAAAATGCATGCTTTCCACAAGCTTGCAGCAAGCTTGCTGCAAGCTTGCAGCAAGCTAGTTGAAGTTGTACAAGCTAGTAAGGTAGCTTGCGCAAGCTTGCAAAAGGAATTTTTCCAAGTCTGCAAGCTTGCGCAAGCTTGCGCAAGCTTGCGCAAGCTTGCAAGCTTGTGCAAGCTTGCAAAAGGTAATTCTCAAAGTCTGCAAGCTTACTGTAAAATCTCAAACTTACACAAATTAAGCTAGCTTGCAAAAGGAATTTTTCCAAGTCTGCAAGCTTGTAAAATGTAAAATTCAAGCTTCCTAGATTGCAAAAAATGAAGGAGTGCATCTGCAGTCATTCATAAAACAGCAGCACAGTGGATAAACTTTAACATAGAACATAATTTGTCCACATTGTTTTACACCATTAAATATAAAAAGAACAGAGCAAGAATTTCTTGAATGTGTGTTATATTTTACAGTGATAAAGGATTCCATTTAGTAAAATCCGGTAAAATACATAGCATTTACCGATTGCAAAGTTATTTACAGACTGACTTAATGCAGCAAGATATTTGAAGTCAAGTACTTATAAATGCTTCTTACCAACAATGTATGCACCATCAAATATAGTCTCTGTAATTTTGTGATGATAACTTCTGGCATTTAGTTTTTTAAAGAATATTCCAATTTCTGTTTCATTGACAATTTTTGTATTTGAAAGTGTAGGTAATTTTAACATTGTTGAAACAGCGTCAGACTCAAACGAACGGAAATCACGTGGAATAATGTTTATGATTAACTCCTCAATATACGGTAATTTATCCTGAAATTAATATAAATGAGTATTAAAAACTAAAAAATCTGACACTCCCCTCCCTTTTGCCTTTGCAGACCTGTTTACCAGTTCGTATTTGACTGTATTTGTACGGAATAAAGCTCATTCGTACGGTAGTATGGTCATTGGTTTTAAAATACGATTTGAGGTTGCATTTATTTATTTATTTTTTTAAATAATTTTTTAAGCGTTTTTTTATTCCGGTTAGTTTTGTTGTATCGTCTCTTCGGTCCGCGTCCGGGTCTGTAGTCGGCGCCACATCACTGATTGTAACATTCTCAACATCCGGTTGTTTAAACATGCCGCCGGCAACAAAGTTTCAGCTCGAATCTGATGATGAAAATAGAATGTCTAAACATAGAAAACAGCATTTTCTACCAGTTCATAATTCTCTGTGACCATGCCTTAAACCACCGTCTAAAGGAGTGCTTTTTGTGCACTGCACTGTTTGCAAATTAGATTTTTCATGTGCACAACATGGTGGAATGAATGACTTTTCACGGCACGTGGAATCGGAAAATCATGCGAAATTGGCATCGTTAATGAAGGGAAATACAAGTATTTTGTCAACGATGAAGGGAAAGGAAGTCAGTGATCAGCACATATTTCAAAAGCAGATAACGTGCTGAGGTGATTCTATGAGCTGATCGTAAATTGAGCACAGCCTACAAGTTAATGGAAGTAATTAAAAATATGTTCCCAGATTCCAAAATTGCAGAAGATATTTAGAAACAATCTCTCTCTCTCTCTCTCTCTCTCTCTCTCTCTCTCTCTCTCTCTCTCTCTCTCAGTATGTCGTGCAATAGTAAATAACGGTAATTATAGTATATTGATGTGTCTACTATTTGTTATCGAGGGACTGGTGTATTTGGTACAATTGCTGTTTCAATTGGTACATTTGTATTAATTACATGAGATTATTTTGAATCTAGTTGATTTCCAGGAGATTTGTGAATCTTGTACTTACAGTGCAGAACGTTTGAAATTTATTTGAATTGTTTGAATCTCAATCCTAGGCGGTACATAAAATTATGTGAATATCGGATAGTGTATACTATTTTTTTTTAAACTGAGGTGTTTTGAATCTGTATATCAGATAGATATAATATTTTTTTTTCTTCAATCTGTGAATGTTAGTATAGAGTAATTGGATCAATTGTATTTTGAGAGCATGTGAGAATCATTGTATTTTGACATCATATATTTTTATTAACTAATTAAATTCATGAATTGCCATCTTTCAAACCTTGTTTGAGTTATTCATTTAATACAAAATCCACTCTGCTTCAATTCTGCGACATAAATTGTAAAAAAAAAATCAACATTTTATTTTTAATATTTTATATAAATTTTCATTTCCACACATCGAGGGCTAGAAATATGGTGCCAGTACATGCCATGTCAGTTTCCTATATATATATATATATATATATATATATATATATATATATATATATATATATATATATATATATATATATATAGTTTAAAATCTAAGCTTGTCATGCACAACCTTAAAAATAAGCTTTCCACAACCTCAAAGATAAGCTTGCCGCAAGCTTAAAAATAAGCTTGCGATAAGCTTGCGCAACCTTAAAAATAAGCTTGCGATAAGCTTCCGCAACCTTAAAAATAAGCTTGCGGCAAGCTTGCGCAAGCTTGCCACAACCTTAAAAATAAGCTTGCGCAAGCTTGTGGCAAGCTTGTTCAAGCTTGCCACAACCTTAAAAATAAGCTTGCACAAGCTTGCCACAACCTTAAAAATAAGTTTCCGCAAGCTTGCCACAACTTTAAAAATAAGCTTCCGCAAGCTTGCTGCAAGCTTGCGGCGGTTTCAAATCTAAGCTTGCGGCAAGCCTAAATAACAAGCTTGCAGCAAGCTTGCCGCAACCTTAAAAATAAGCTTGCGATTTTGGTTTGGGCGAGTTCATTTACTGATATTAAATAGTGGATGTGGGTGTTATTCACATCAAGCTAAATTACAAAAATCATTCAAAATTTCTTTTAGGTCACAATCACCAAACGTCTGTGATTAATGAGTTGCTTTCGTTGAGAAGTATCCATATATCAAATAGTTTTAATGTGGGTGATGAGGGGTTCAATATAAAAGGCATGGGAAACAAAAGTAAATACATTAGTCACTTTTGTCATGTTGACATCTACCTGCATTGTGTTGGTGAAATATGGTTCAATATATCATAAAATACATGTCACTCATAAATGTGAAGTAGGTAACAATACTCACATTTAAATATGGCTGAGTTGCTTTTGTTAAGATGTTACCAATTTTCTTAGTGTATGTCTGCGATATTCATGGTGTAATAAAGAAAACAATGAAAACAGTTAACAAACCTGCAAAATGCTTAAAATATCTCTCAATTACTTCAAAATGATATATATTTTATGAAATGATAACAGAAAAAAGAAATGTACAAACCAACAAGTTCTACAGTAAGGATTCCTTTCTCCTTGAAGTCATGCCATTTTTGTGTGATATCACTGTCAGCAGCGCTGACAGCAGGGCTGTTTGGTAGATTAGGCCGAGCATTGATGAGGATCTTCAAGGCATCAATCATCCACTTTGGGTCTAACAGAATATTATCTCTCAATACTTCAATGCTGAAAAAACAATATTTCAAAAGGCCTTGTATGTAATTAATGACTCTTGTGTTAAAGAAATTAAAGTTCTTGGTTTAAGTTGACACGAGTTACAGAGCTAATTTTATTTATAATTTAGTTTCTGTTTTATGTTCTTAAGAAATTAAACAAAAGGGATAACTTACAGACACACACACCATCATATATATATATATATATATATATATATATATATATATATATATTACTGCCAACCTTTTCATTCTGCGTTAATTATTGAGCAATGAAATTAATATGTGCAAAGAAAATGTAAAAAATGTTCCATATAAATTATAATAAATAAATCAGAAAAAGCAAAACTTCATGATACTTTTATAACATTATGATTTAGTTTCAAGTGATAGCTTCTAGATATTGAATTCCACCAGGCACTAATGCAGATCTGCCATGAAGTAGATAATAGCACACAAGACTCTTACCCCTGCCCTATAGTATTACCTGAAGTAGATGACTGTTCCGGTTTCATGGAGATATCTAAGAAACACATCAAGTTCTTCACTTTTTTCTATTCGAACAGTTCCTTCCTTGTTTAAATTTTCCACAGTACTGTGGTGAACGATCTGCAATTACAAGCCATTAATCTCTTTACTTTATAAATAAAATATGTTTTAAACTGTCATTTTATAATCACCATTTAGCAAGATATATGTGTTCAAATTTTACATGGATAATATTTAAGTGTGTGTGTGATCTAGACTTTTAACATTGCTTTAACAATTGTCCAGTCATTTTGCTACAATTTCTGCAGTGTAAAGTAATGTCTAGCACTGGAATCATGCAGCAGACATGTAGCATAATGTCCCACCCAGTCACATTATCCTGACACCAGACCGACCAGTAATAACACTAATCTCTTAATGATGAGGCAGCTGTTAGTACATTCTTTTAAAGTCTTTGGTATGGCTCGGCTAGGGTGTGGACCCACAACATCCTGCATCTGGGATGGACACTCTAACCACTAAGCCACCAGAGCAGTCAATATTTTCAAATAGGTATAGATATTTTAATTTGACGAAAATATTCAAAAAGGTATAGGTACCTTAGTTTGACCTTGCCAGTATGAAAGTTACCTTATGGCATGGTTTGGTCACTTCAGTCATGTGCCATAAATCCTGCATTTATTAACATTTGCATATATATGATGTAATTTAAACTAACGGTCTAAGTGGCTTGTCTAGATCACATTGTTCATGCACCATACATCTTGCATCCAAGTGGATTGTCTAGATCACCTTAGTTATGGGTTTGCTCTGGCTTGGTTACCTTAGTAATCTGTCATGTATCTTACATCCATCCAACATTGTATATGCTAAAGGTAAGTGTCAGGCATTCAGCAACATTATGTGTATACTACAACTTGAGTGTCATGCACCAATCAACAACATGTGTATGCCTAAGGTCAGGCATCCAGCAACAACAGCAAATGTATACTGCTATCTATACTGTCAGGCATAGATCAGAAACAGCATGAGTACACTACCATCTAGTCTGTCAGGCATAGATCAGAAACAACATGTGTATGCTACTGTCTACATTGTCAGGCATAGGTCAGAAACAGCATGTGTATGCTACAGACTAGAGTCAGATATCCATCAACAAAAGCGTGTGTTAAGCGTTACAATGATGACCTTCCCATTGTGCATGTCAGCTTATGGCTTTGTTTCATCACCTCATTAACATGTAATTGTAGCCTGAATACACGAATAACTGCCTCTGCACACCACAGACTACACTGATGAAAATGTAAAACTTCATATACTGGTCTACATTATAAGAGGCACAAGTGAATCTGATATTAATGAACTGTATAAGAATGAATGATGCCACCTGAGCTATGACTGAATGACTTTAAAGACAGTCCACATCTAATAATTATTATTTATGAACAGTTACAAATTATAGGATGCCTCAAACGTATCATGTATATGCTAGTACTAATGAGATAGTTTTCTAAATGTAAATGACACATGAACAGAAAACTGACAGGTAAATGACAGAAACAGGAAAGAGACATGTGAATGACAAATAAAAAGGAAGAGACATGTGAATGACAGTATATAAATATGTGACATTGAAATAATACAGAAAAGTGACAATGTCATGACTGAAGACTGACATGCAAATCAGGTTACCACACTACAACTTTTGCACAATAATTAAGTTACATGTTTGTCCCCAACCCCATTTCTCCGATACACAACATGTGCAATACCTTGTCTTAATATTGTAAGGGAGATAATCGATCACAATGATGCTGCTGTTTTAGGTTTTAAGGCCATTTTTCAGCAAAAGATAAGCTATACATTGCAGCCAGTATAAATGGTGGAAGAAGAACCCGGTAAACCTTGGAAAGAAATACCGACCCACGAGAAGCTACTGGCAACCTTTCCCAAATACCCACATTGACTGAACTTGAGACTCGAAACCATGCAGATAGAGGTCCTGAGATTCAAACCAATGCAAACATAGGTGAGATGGAATCATGTGTTGATACTGACATTGGAACAGGGTTCGTCTGGACATTTACAGTTTCTAGAAATATGAATTGTATTGTATGTCAGGCAACAGTAAATAGTCTATAATAACCAAAAAATTACAATTGCAACATAAAATGAATGCTAAGTGTGATTATCAAGTTATACATTTGAACAATGACAACAGTCACACACAGATGTCTCAATGATATACTGCAAGACAGTTGAAATTTGTGTACTCTCTAATCTACAGTTACGGATATTATGCCAGTTACATATCTTTCAGTGGTTGATGCTATGGGTTAATGCTATATCTCAGTAAAGGATAGGCCATACATGGTGGCCAGCATAACTGGTGGAAGTAGAAAATGCGGTATAGATCCACTGACCCATGGGAAACTTCTGGCAGACTTTTCACACACATGTACCAACACTGGCCTAGCATGAGATTCAAACCCATATGGACAGTCTCAGGTAAGATGAGAGAGATCAGTAAAAGTGAACATGTTAGACTACACAGCTAATCATGCGAGAATATCTTTTGAATTAAATGAATGATTAATGGGATTGGAACATTAATAAATGAGATGTGTTATCTGAAAATCTCTTAGTATTAAGAAACCTATGAAAAATAATTTCCGAAAAGGGTACTTGGAATATACTTTTCTCTAAATTTGATAACAACAGCAACTTTTCATTGTGATAATGTCCATCCAAAACCATTGCTGGACATTTTAATTTATCTGTGTACACAGTGGACATTGACGTTTCAAAACAATTGTCCATTCATGGTA
>JARLTB010000047.1:3042500-3300000 GCA_030141615.1 Unio pictorum | reverse complement strand
CACATAGCCAGTTTGTAAATCTGATATGCGAGATAACTGCAACTATGTTGCTCTCTATCTCACTCCCCACCAAGTGATATGGTGTCAAACCAGTGTGAAACAACCATTAACTGACAATAAGATTAGTATAGAAAATCAACATCCATGTGTCCAATCATAGTGGAAAAATGTTCAGCAATAGTGAATGAGTTTTTCATGTCACACACCATAACTGAATATATTTAAATACACATATTGCAGAGTGAGGGGATGACAAATGACATGTTCAAGGATGCCTATTTGTATGAATAGGCAAAGCCATGATATTAAGAAGACAGATCTTTGTCACTGAAGAAAGAAACTAAAGTTAGAAATTAAATATGAAGTATAATTCCCTTTGAACCAACATCTCTTCTCACTTGCTTCAAAGTAGAAAACTTACGTTATAATGATATTGGCATGTGAGACCTCTTATGTGGCTTCGCAAACGCTTAAGTAATGACTGGAACATCCACAGGATTTGGCACCAAGCCTGAAGCAAGAGGAAGTTACTCTAACTTCTCCTAGGTGGGCAGATAACTTATGGACTATTAGGTAAAATGTTTCAGCCAGGAAAAATATATTTGTAAGGTAGTAGTAGTTCTTCTATTATGATTGGGCAATATGTTTAAATAAAGAAATATTGTGTGTGTCTCCTATTTAGCACATGATTCAGAAAATCTTGATTCAGTCATACTGTTTATGGCATCATGAGTGGGTGGGGGTGTACAATACAATATCTGATGATCAGGATTTTATGAACAATCTGCAATGAAATTTGTTGAAAGTCAATGCAGCTATCTCTGTTATAAATACTTGAATATGTTATATAATTTTCCTGTGTTATATTGTATTTCAGCCAGTGATCAGCAATTGTATTCATCACTGTTAATGTTCCATCTAATCAAGTGTTTGACTTCATTGCAGTGACTTCAATAGAATTAATTCTTTCTTTGTTTGATTTGGAGTTTTAACGTAATTTTAACAATTTTTCAGTCATATTGTTCTGATGTCTGCAGTGAGGCAGTTTATAGTGATGTCTAGCACTGGGGCATCATGCCGCAGACATGTAGCATGATGTCCCACCAAGTCACATTATCCCGACACCTGACCGACCATTTCTAACACTAACCTCCAAATGCAGAGAGCCAAGCAAGACAACTGTTAGTACCAGTTTTGTAAGGCTTTGGTATGACTCGGACCGGAATCGAACCCATGACCTCCTGCTCCAGCGGAGGATGCTCTAACCACTAGGCCATCGGAGTGATTCAATGTAATTCACTTACAGGTCATCTGGAGTTTTTAGAAAAATTTGTTTTGTTAATTTCTCAAAACTGAAATTGTGTTCTGTTTGAGGCAATTATTATTTCATGAACATTTGTTAAGTTACTGTAAAAAATAAGGTAGTTCTTCATTGAATATTGTTATTTTCTTGAATGATTTTCAACAGAAGTCTGTTGGAATTCTACAGAAGTCCATTCACTTTATGGAATTTTATACAGTATATAAACCAGAAGCTTGACATAATTGGCAAAGATGGTATTAAAATTCATCAGTACTTGTAGTAAATAAAATCATAACAAATTAATTCAAATAATAGAGGCAATTGTTTTTGCATACAGTTAAATCTCATTTTAAAATTACTGTCTATGTAATTTAATATATGAAATCATTGCATATAAATTATTTCCTTACGTTTATCAACATGCTGCTTATAATTTTCAAATAGCTCAGTTTTGAAATGAAGTAGACTTGCCCATATAGAGGTTTAGTGATCTGAATTTGTTATGTTAATTTCATCATTCAATTTATTTGAACTGGTGTAATTGAGATTTTAAGTATCAACTAATGTTTGTTTTGTTTCTTTTACTGTGATCTTAAACAGTGTGCCAGTATAATCAAAAGAGATGATAGCCAACACTAATTTAGTTTAATAACAACATTTTTTAGTTACATATTTACATCTGTTATTATTGAGAATGGCTAAATTATTTCTAAAATAAACTGAGGATCCCATAATTATAGTTTGGTTATTCAACTAATTTTAGTAGATGCAAGAAACAATATTACACTCTGAAGTTGAAAATACGATACATGCCATGTTGCTTGTATAATCAACCAATCAATGTTGATATGAGCTGAGGTGACCCCCCTGCCAATGACATCAGTCGAGACCAGTTACCATAGTCTGGACGTCAACAGTTTTTTGTGTATCCTATACGTTTGCCCTTTCGATAATGTAATAGTAATACTAAAATGGCAGATATTTGCTCTTCAATTTTAAGCATGAGCACTCAATTTGTTCTTGTACCAACTGTTTTCATCCTTGCCGATACAAAGTACCAGTACTACAGGAAATGCTGGTCATTTCTTGTAAAATTTCCAAGAAATGAACATAAAAAGTTGCTCATCATCGCATTGATCCGGTTCACTTCTTACATCAGACTGAAATATTTGCCTGCATATTGAGGGTATCGACTTAACTGGGATAGAAATAAGCAGGGACCAAATATCATAACAAAGGATTTTTTTACCAGAACAAAATGCTCTACATATACAGGTTCTTAAGATAACCAAGGTTTAGATAAGTGGGTCTCACTGTACTAAAAATGACACAGATCTCCTTTCAATTTTCAGCTTTATAGTCCAGCACTACTACATGAATGTCATTAAAATACCATACCCATCTTTCTGGCATTCTAACATGGAGATTAGTACAAATGATAATAGTATACCCATCTTCATACCTTTATACAAAACAATTGTAAAAGAATTTGGACTCGAACGATAATACCAACACAATATCTGATAAGACAATCTACACGTTTCCTTGCAAACCATTAAATCTATGAGTCTTGTATATACAGCATCGTGAAAAGAACAGTAACACCAAAATATATCAATGGAGCAAAGTGATTTCTTGAAATATGCACATTCAGAGAATGACCATAAAATATGCTAACTTTCACAGCAAGCCCTTATATATTGTGAGACAAATTATGTCAGTTCCAATAAAACAAATGTCCTCCTTTCATGAATCAAAGCATGGTGTAACTCCATATTGCTGCTAATACAACCATCATGTAATTAAATTATGGAAATAAATGTGACAACCAAGGTACCTCATTTGCTTGCACATCAAACTCTATAGGATTTCTTGGACCTGAGCTACAGAGTACTATATTTGTATCAGACTTGGATTAAATATAGTTGTATGTCATGTTCATACACTGCTGAAAGCAGTCAGTACCAACAAACAAAAGTACCCCTTTCATGCTTCAAAGAAGGTGCAACTCAGATATCTTGCTGCTTACAAGCATCAAATATGCAATTAAATTCTGCATGTAAGCAAATTGCAAGTTCTGGACACAAAAACAAGCTAGTGGAATGGTATGCAATAAAATATACCTCCCCAATCATACCCTAAGATACACAAGATTCCATAGTGTGTGCCACTCTTTTTGAATATAATGCTAATACAACAATTGGACAACAGGCTTATATTCTGAAGATGACTTTATAATGTGCCAGCTTTCACATCCATCCAGACAAACATGAGTCACTGTGTGGTTATCATGAATTCCCAAAATTCTGCTGTATACTATATATAGTTACAAATCAGATAAAACATTAACTAACAAAATCAAGGACAAAAGAGATAATACATCTTTGTTTATATCATGACCATAAAATATACATATCCTGCACTGAGAAATATCATTAAACTACTTATTATCAATTTATTACTACCAATAATTACATAAAGTATCAATTTACTACTACCAATAACTACTTAAATTATCAATTTACTACCACCAATACCTACTTATCATCAATTTACTACTACCAATAATTACATAAATTATCAATTTATTACTACCAATAACTACTTAAATTATCAATTTACTACAACCAAAAACCACTTAAATTATCAATCTACTACCACCAATAACTACTTAAATTATCAATTTACTACTACCAATAACTACATAAATTATGAATTTATTACTACCAATAACTACTTATATTACCAATTTACTACTACCAATAATTACTTAAATTACCAATTTACTACTACCAATTATTACTTAAATTACCAATTTACTAGTACCAATAATTCCTTAAATTATCAACTTACTACTACCAATAATTACTTAAATTATCAATTTACTACTACCAATAATTACTTAAATTATCAATTTACTACCACCAATAACTACTTAAATTATCAATTTACTACTACCAATAATTATTTAAATTATCAATTTACTACCACCACTAACTACTTAAATTATCAATTTACTACTACCAATAATTACTTAAATTATCAATTTACTACTACCAATATTTACTTAAATTATCAATTTACTACTACCAATAGTTACTTAAATTATCAATTTACTACTACCAATAACTTTTTAAATTATCAATTTACTACTACCAATAATTACTTAAATTATCAATTTACTACTACCAATAATTACTTAAATTATCAATTTGCTACTACCAATAATTACTTAAATTATCAATTTACTACTACCAATAATTACTTAAATTATCAATTTACTACTACCAATAACTACTTAAATTATCAATTAACTACTACCAATAATTACTTATATTATCAATTTACTACTACCAATAATTACTTAAATTATCAATTTACTACTACCAATAATTACTTAAATTATCAATTTACTACTACCAATAACTACTTAAATTATCAATTTACTACTACCAATAACTACTTAAATTATCAATTTACTACTACCAATAATTACTTATATTATCAATTTACTACTACCAATAATTACTTAAATTATCAATTTACTACTACCAATAATTACTTAAATTACACTGGTCAACAGTGAAATCATTACTGACTTGAAAAGGCCCTAATCTGTAGTATTTTCGTGTGCCGAACACGAATATAACCGTGAAAATTTTTTATTGGCTCTCGTTTTGAAGATATTCATATACCTCATTTTCTATGTTTCACTGTGTAAATTTCTCCAGTAGGACTGCAGCAACATCCGGAATAATGATGCAACATTGCATAATACCATCATGCTCACATCATCCACAGTTGCAATGCAATACTAATGCCATGCGGCTGCTGAAGTAAGTTGACGTCAGCAGTGTACTATACATGTGTAGGCCTATTATACTAATGCCAGGCGGCTGCTGAAGCTGACGTAAGCAGTGTACTATATAAAGCCCAATCAGATAGGTTCAGCATTTAAAATATTTTAGACGTTGTGCGAGACAGTTCAAGCTACAGTTACATAAAACTTATTATTTTATCCATTTACGTACAATAAAGAACAGTAATGCCTCGAAAGTGTGTTAATACCGCGGACAATTTTTGCTATATTTGTGGGGAAGTGACATTTGCCAACCAGAAGAAAAGTATCAATTCTCAAGTGAAGAAGGCATATCATCTTTACTTCGGATGCAAGGTTGGTGACCAAGACAAGCCTTGGGCTCCGCATATATGCTGTGCTACATGTACAACACAGCTTTCACAGTGGTTGAATTGCAAAAGGTCATCAATGCCGTTTGCAGTCCCAATGGTGTGGAGAGAGCCAAGCAACCACCTAAATGACTGTTACTTCTGCTTGGTTTCTCCTCTTTCCGGCGGAATAACGAAGCGAAAGAAGTCGAGAATAGTCTACCCAAACATTCCGTCTGCATTGAGACCAGTTCCACATGGTGAAGGACTTCCTATTCCAGAACCTCCAGCAGAATATTCTCTTGATTCATCTGACGAAGACAAAGGTGAGTCGACCTTTTCTTCTCCTGGTCCATCAGCATGCAGTGATCCAGATTTTCACTGTGGTGCATCATCAACCCCACACAGAATAACACAGGAAGAACTAAATGACCTGATTCGTGATTTGGACTTATCAAAGAACAAGGCAGAATTGCTAGGATCAAGACTCCAACAATGGAATCTTCTAGAAGAAGATGTCACAATTACTGCATATCGAAAGCGCCACCAGCAATTTGAGCCTTTCTTCAGAAAGGAAAGTAATCTGATATTCTGTTCCGATATTGAGGGCATCATGAATGCTTTAAAAATCACTCATGACCCACAAGAATGGAGACTATTTGTGGACTCTTCGAAACTGAGTCTCAAGGATGTGCTTTTGCACAATGGAAACATTCTTCCATCTATTCCAGTAGCGTATGCTGTCCACATGAAAGAGACATACGATAACTTAAGGCAGCTACTGAATTCCATTGAGTATAACAAGTACAGCTGGCACCTCTGTGGTGATTTGAAGGTAGTTGCCCTTTTAATGGGACTGCAGCAAGGATATACAAAATAATGTGTTTCTTATGCGAGTATGATAGTCGAGCAAGGGAAATGCACTACATGAGGAAGGAATGGACTCACAGGCAGAATGTAGCCATTGGAGAGAAGAATATCCAACACCCAGCTCTGGTTGAGGCTCAGAAAATCTTGCTACCACCCCTTCACATCAAACTAGGTTTGATGAAGAACTTCGTGAAAGCCATTGACCGGACTTTGCCAGCATTCCGATACCTGCATGACTCAGCGAAGCAAAGATTAAAGAGGGAGTTTTTGTTTGTCCTCAGATTCGAGAGCTTTTCAAAGATGACCGGTTCAACAACTTTCTGGAAGGTGACGCGAAACAAGCATGGAATGCTTTTCGCCTAGTTTCTACAAACTTCCTCGGAAATGTTAGGGCAGAAAACTATAAGGAACTAGTAGAAGACATGTTGATGAAGTATAAGAAACTTGGCTGCAATATGTCTCTAAAGATTCACTTCCTTCATTCCCATTTGGATTTCTTTCCTAGCAACTGTGGTATTGTTAGTGATGAACACGGCGAACGTTTTCATTAAGATATCGCAACAATGGAACAAAGATACCATGGAAAATGGTCCACTACAATGCTGGCTGACTACTGCTGGACACTCCTCAGAGATGCTCCCGAACAGCTGTACAAGA
The DNA here is from genome assembly GCA_030141615.1 of Unio pictorum. Lineage (NCBI taxonomy): Eukaryota > Metazoa > Mollusca > Bivalvia > Unionida > Unionidae > Unio > Unio pictorum. The sequence continues at coordinate 3,293,003 of JARLTB010000047.1, read as the reverse complement.
GACAGGCGAAGAAACCTAAGATGTAGTCAATGACTTGATTTTTTATAGGTAGGCTATTACAGTTGACCTTTTACTATTGGAATGCATTTCGTTATGTAAACATTATTTTCTTGCAGATTACAAAAAAACTAGAGCCAATTTTGCAATTTGACTGTCATATTCGTGTTCAGCACATAAAAATTGATAAGAATTGACTAATTTTATTTCAGTAACATGACTTTTGTAAACATTTGTTGTCCAGTGTTATCAATTTACTACCTCCAACTACCTAAATCATCCGTTTACAATTTACTACCACCATCATCATCATCATCATCATCATCAGTCTCTTGACTTAGTGTGGTCGTTGAGGCACTGTGCTGCTGAACATCTGACCTATTCCCTCCACATGACTCGATCATGTGCCAATGTCTGTGTCTCTGCAAAACGTTTCCTGGTCCATTCTGTGATGTTGTCAATCCACTTGTTTCTCTGTCTACCTCTCCTTCTACCACCTTGGACACTACCCTGCAGTATTGTTGTGGATAGACTGTTGGTTCTAATGACATGGCCATAGCATTTCAGCTTTCTCTTTTTGACAATGGTGAGGAGGTTTTCATAATGGCCTACATTGTGCCTGATGGTGTTGTGCACTTCTTCATTTGTGATGTGGTCCATGTAAGAGATGCCAAGGATAGTTCTGTAGCATCTCATTTCAAGTGCCTCAATTCTTTGTTGTAATTCTGCAGGCAGAGTCTAGGCCTCACATGAATACAGAAAGATTGAGATAAATAGTGCTCTCAATAGTCTGATTATAGTTTTCAGACAGATATTCTCGTCTTTCCAGATGGGTCTCAGCTTTGACATAGTTGCCGTTGTTTGTGCTGCTCGTGACAAAATTTCTGCTCGTGATCCATCTTCTGTGATTATGAAACCAAGATATTTGAATTGGCCCTCTGTTTCCTGTTCTTTTCCTCTGACTTTAATCTTAGTTGAGATTTGTTTGTCACTGTTTGTCATCAGCTTGGTCTTCTCGGCACTTATCTCCATGTCAAATCTGGAAGATGTTTCATCCAGGTTCTTCACTAAGGAGGCAAGCTCATCTTCACTGCCTGCCAGCCCATCAATGTCATCTGCAAAGCGGAGGTAGGTGATGTTACGCCCTCCAATGCTGACTGTCCCACAGTGGTTTTCCAGGCTTCGCTCATGATGCGCTCTAAGTAGATGTTGAAAAGCATGGGTGACACTAGACAGCCTTGCCGTACTCCAACTGTAGTCTTGAACCAGTCCCCACATAACCTTGAGCAATTATTGCACTGGTAGCCTTGGCATACAGCTGCTTGATGGTATTGGTCAACTTTTGGCCCATGTTGTACTTCTTCATTGTGGCCCACAATGCCTCATGTCCCACTCTATCAAAAGCTTTACCACCACCAACAACCACTTAAATTATCAATTTATTACCACCAGTCCACCACTAACTACATAAATATCAATTTACTACTACCAAATAATCCTTATATTATCAATTTACTACCACCAAAAACCATTTAAATTATAAATTTGCTACCTAAATCATCCATTTACAATTTACCACTATCAACAACCACTTGAATTATCAATTTATTACCACCAGTCCACCACTAACTACTTAAGTTATCAATTTACTACCATGAACTGCCTAAATCATCAATTTAAAATTTACCACCACCAATAACTACTTAAATTATCAATTTACTAGTACCAATAACTACTTAAATTATCAATTTACTACTACCAATAACTACTTAAATTATCAATTTACTACTACCAATAACTACTTAAATTATCAATTTACTACTACCAATAACTACTTAAATTATCAATTTACTACTACCAATAACTACTTAAATTATCAATTTACTACCACCAAAAAGTATCAAACATTATCAACTTGCAAAGAGCATCATCATTTTAATAGGCTCTGATTGAATGCATTCCTATGTCGAGTTAGTTCAAGTTCAATACCAAGCGGTCATCATCTCAGATGAATGACATTAGCATGCCATATGAATAAAGACAAAACTGACAACAGAGGCAATAATCATCTATGGAAAGATAATCTATTCAAGACAAATGGAAATAGACATTCTTCAAAAGAGAAAAGGCATGTTGTTGGAGAAAATGGCATTATAATGTAGAATTTAAATGAGCTGGTATGAGAAGAAGAAAAAACGTCCTAGACAGGTGAATAAGCTTTGTGTATGGACAGCATACTGTGACCCATCAATAGATTATTGCTATGATACAAATATAAAAGTGAAGACCAACTTACCCTTTTAGCCTGTACATCATCCTGGATAGGACTTCTTGGACCAGGGTTGCTACTACTTGAAAAACCAGGCATGAGACTCTGACCTCCATAATCACCAACCATTGTTGACAAGTTCTGAAAATAAAACGATGCTATTTGTCTATATAAATATACTATAACTTTATGACAACCCACTCACACCCTAAGGTACATAATATTTCCTACTCAAATAAAATGTCCAAACATTTACATTCAGCCACTAAAATATTTGAGAGTAGTTATTATAAAATCATGGAATTCTGTCATACACTACATCCAGCTAAAAATCAGATAAAGCAATTATTCTATCTAAATCATGATAAGCTTGTTTAGTGGTAGGATTTAACTCCATTTTTCAGCACAAGATAGGCTATACATGGCAGAGAGTATTAATGATGGAAGAAGAACCTGGAGAAATCCTGGAATGAACCAATGATCCACGAGAAGCTACTGGCAAGCTTTCTCACATACCGACATTGGGCAAATCTGAGACTTGAACCCACGCAGACAGAGGTGAGATGGCAGTGATCCGTAATGGACAGCACTTTAGACCACTCAGCCACTCTGGGTACCAACTACTTTTTGTACATCCAATCTTGACAGTATTCAAAAATCAGTGACAATGACTGAAATGATGGAAGAAAGTTATTTCTTCAAACTGTATGTACATTCCAATAATGATCAAACGACAAAAAAAATAGTTGTAACAAGAAGAGGCCCAAGTTGTTATCTCTTAACTGCCATACATTACTCATTAGTTGACAATTTCTATAATCATACTTATTTTGTATTGTAAAATTACAACCTATGCAAAATAACACAAACTGTATGTCAGGCTGATATTAGCAATTACCTGATAGAAATCTCATGAATGTTGGTTGATGTCTAAATACATGGACATAAAATTCATGAATGTTGGTTGATGTCTAAATACATGGTCATAAAACTCATGACTTGCTTGATTTCTAAATACATTGACATTATCTCATGAATGTCGGTTGATGTCTAAATACATGAACATAAAATTAATGAATGCTGATTGATGTCTAAATACATCTACATAAATCTCATTCGTTGGTTTACTCTGAGACAGTGGAGGATTCATCAAGTATTTTTGAATTCACAAATAGCAAATAGTATTTTTGGAGATATTGATAACTATGGCGGTTATTTGGAAATAATCTCTTTTCTCAATATTCATAACATTTACATTTTCTAAAGAGGCAATCGAATTCATCTGAGATAAAGGAAAGGTTTATTTTATTCCTTAATTTCGTCGAGGCTTTCAGAAAGGAAGTTGAGACGGAGTCAAAGTTTCTGACTGTGTATCGACTCAAGAATTCTTAAGGTATGTGTGTGTTTTAGATTTATAACGTAGTTTTAATAATTTTTCAGCAATATTGCTATAATGTCTGCAATGTGACTGTTGATAGTGATTTCTGGCACTGGGATATCATGCGGCAGACATGTAGCGTGACGTCACACTATCCTGACACCAGACAGTGTAGTACTCTAAGATTTTTTTAGGCACAGACCTCGGGCTGGTGACTTAAATAAACTCACAAGCCCTGACCGAAATTCCATATTTCTGTTAACTCTCAAAGCCAGTAGATAAACTGCCAGTTTTAAGGATATTGCCACACCTATCTCGCAATCTCATATATCTCCCACTTTTTGGCATATAACTCCTGTTTATTACATTATGTCTGTCAATTTTCATTTCCCTGGAAAACAAACCTATATATATATATATATATATATATATATATATATATATATATATATATATATATATATATATATATATATATATATATATATATATATATGATAGATATATAATATCCAATCCACAGATGACACATTCTCTTTGATCCCTCGTGAATACTGTTGTGATAAAATAATTATTAACACATTACAGTCTTTTCTTCGTCAATAAATAAAACATTAAGATTAAACATTATACACTAATGTTTATAAAAACCCTTACAACAGTACTATCATGAAAAGAAATTTTAAATAATATTATTGTTACCAATTAGTTTCAATCACATGAATGATCAATGAATGCTGTTTAAATTTCTCTGCAAACAAAATCGCATCTCGCATTCTGCCAAAGAAACCCAGCCAGTAAACACGGGGCACTTCTTTATCATATAGGTGAATTTAAATAGCAGAACTACAATATAACAAAGGAATATGTCAATTGTTGCCTCACCCCCCAATTCAACCTTTTAATATGTTTTGGCCTATATACATACAAAATTTGTTGCTGGCTACCCTGTGTCCCCCCTCCCCGATGAAAAGGTTTCTGGGGGCATGTCCTTCGAGACTTTTACCCTTATTGTACCTGAAAGATTGGTCAATATTTACTAAAACTGACACTAAAAAAATGCCACCTGAAGACCTCCCCAATTGCTATCGAAATCACTCTATTTTATTTGTTATTCTCACCACCTGGCCTTAGAAAAGTTGACTGGTATGCTGCACTCTAGTATCCACAAACCTGAAATTTAGTCTTTTTCAATAATGTCACATGACGTTGCAACAACTACAATTTTAAAATAAACGATATTAAAAATGATTTACACTAGAACACTATTCCCATAACTGCTGTTAATTTTGATGTTGAACAAAATGACAACATGGTACCATAAGGTACACCCATGTTATGCAGATAACTGTCCAAAAAGGGTTCTGTCTCACTCTTCAGTTTCTGTTTTAGAAAATTGGATATGTTGTTGTTGTTTGGTTTAGCGCCATTTTTCAGCACAAGATAGGCTATACAATGCAATGGTGGAGGAAGAATCTGGGAAAATCCAGGTAAAAAAACCACACCCATGAGAAGCTACTGGCAAGCTGTCTCACATACCGACATTGGCCGAATCCGAGACTTGAACCCACGCAGACAGAGGTGAGATGGCAGTAATCCGTGACGGAGAACGCTTTAGACCACTTGGATACTCGGGGGTAAATCGGGTATAAATTCATACATATTTGCATTGGAAAAAGGAAATGAGAATCTGTGATAGAGGAGTGTGCTTCCAGACATAAAGCTGGTTACTCTTCTTTAATCTAAGACACAATCAATGCATCATCCGTGCTGGTATCAAACGATAAAAAAAAACGGAAACAAGAGGAATATTGGGAAGAAGAAATCATTGTAGGAGAGAGTAAAACACCATTGTCTAAATACACCCATCCTTAGCAAAGCAAGTGACGTAGACTTCCTTCCCTGGTTCAAACAACTATTCTTTCCTAGGGAAGATGAAAAGAAGGAATGTTTTGAAATTAGGTCCATTCGGAGTCTGTTTAGGCTGAGCCTACGCACAGAACTTGGGAGTATGTTGCATCAATTAAACTGGGTGGTTGCGTTTATTGTCTACTTTTATTAGGTCTGTAGCTGCAGACAGATACAATATATTTGTGACAAGATCAACGAAGTGCATATCTGTCTCAATGGGTATAGTACTCTATTGGTTATTGATGTGATCCAGCAAGACATTGGACATGTCAAAGGCTACATATCTGCAAAGATTTACTGAATGTATCAATGACATAGAGAGTACATATCTAGATGTTTTAGGTACAGCTTCCAGATGTTGTGCTTAAGCACCACTAGAGACAATGATTACTCCATTAAGACACTGAGGAAGGCAGAATTGTACATAGCAGGGAAAAAGCAGTGAAACAAGGCAATGCACACAATAACTAGAAGTGAAAACAGTGCCAAAGCATACACTTGGGGCCACCTATCACTTTCTGCTGCATGGCAGCCACTAAGCTTGGAAGAACCATTCATGCCAGCTCCCAAACCATTGCAAGGCATGGGAGCAACAGAAGATCTGAACATGATAGGACCTCAGAAAGCCTCTCCAGAACTTAGCCATATTGCTGTCAAGCCCAGAAGGCTTTGGCCACAAGTGTTTACTGCCTCTACAATTTTCCAGGTTTCCGCCTCCTCCAGAACCTGACATGTAAAAAAGAGGATTGGACTCTAAAGGAATGTATTGTTTCGGTTCTTGTTGATTTAACATGTTTTTGCATGCGATTTGATATTCATGGCTTTTAGTATATTTAGTGAAACCAAACCAGCTAAGAACCTCTGACTAATGGGAATCTGCTAGTAAGCGTTCTTGCATACCCATGTTGACCGAGCTGAGCCTCGAACTTACATGGATAAAAAATATGTCAGCGATCCTTTAAGGCTAGTACCTTCGACCACTTCACCACCTTAAAGGTTAGGGAAGAACTCATTAGATATTGCTTGAATGGAAAAGATTTAATTATTCTGAATCCTTGCCTATGGAAATACAAGACTATCCATCCCAGTGTAACTTTACAGAGAAAGAAAAAAATGCAAGGCACACAGATATCAAACCAACGTTTTAATTGCTCCATAACTAGTGGTGCAGGTTATATGAAACCTATTAATTATTCTCTAAGGTATATGGAATCATGGTCACAGAGATCTCGCTGGATTTTAATACTAGTAGTCCACGACTCCTGTTTTAGGAAAATCAGGAGTCCCACCAAAGAAAATTGCTGTCACCTACCAGAAGCATATTAAAGATACATGAAGTGGCTACATTTCCAGACAAAAAGAACCAGTGGTTGCCACTGAGTTTAATTTTCTAACTTTTTCACACCACTGACATATAACTCTAGCAACTTCTATCACTGGTGAATCTCATTACAATCTTCGTCAATTTTGGCTCCATAATACTTATCCAAATTTGCAAACAGTATTTTGTCTAACTATCAACATGTCTGGATTTTGAGTTCATGTGCAGTACGTATTTTGCTACAATTGAAAGCACACACATAATGAAAGCTAAAGTTGATCATTTGATGTGCTTTGATACACAAGTATATTTCTAGTCTTCTGCTCTGAATTCAGTCAATGTAGATATCAGTATTTCTCACCACTCTGCAGTTAGTCTAGCACTTTTACCTTGCTACCAACCTATTGGGTCATGTTCTTCAGATGTACTCTTACATTGACAACATGGATATCTGAGGTATTTTCAGCCACTGACTTTTCTCGTTGTAGATATCAGCACAACTAAATTGATGTAAGTATCTATACATTCCACAGACTGACAATCACAATTTAGAGACTGGTTACTCAATGTGCCTTGCAATGACCAGTTACTAGTGCTTGTATCCCAAGCAATTCAGACATGACTGTCCAATTTTCTCCAGTCAACAACCAGTTGAGAGAAGAAGATCTGACAAGTGAATCCATCTAATCTATGCAAACAGGATTGCTACTTGTCCCTGTAGTCAGGAAGGAATGTATTGCTATGGTCACTGACACACTACGTTTCTCAGGCTTATAGAAGGGAAGGATATATATCCTTCAGTGCAATTTGTAGCATTGGATCAGGCATCAGGAATCATGGGTATTTTAACAATTTACAAGCCATATAAACCAGTCCTGGCTCTCAGTGATTGTGGAAATCAACTTCTCTAATAAAACGGATGTGCTCCAGACTTCTTTTAGAAAACAAGAGGTGATCCACCATTTTTAATGAGAAAGGAGGACTTTCTGCAATGTTCCACAGGTCACTTGACTAAAGGTTACAGATCAAACATCTGTCCATGTGTGAATAGCAACACATGACAAACAGGAGAGGTGAATATCATGATATTTCTTATCTCACCACACTAACCCACACTAGGTGACCTAGTATATAAGTGAATAAGAAAATATAAAACAAATCCACTAGACACTGAAAAGGGTTAATGATATGAACTCTAATGTCAATAATAAAAAGGTTAAGTACAAAACACAGCCTTTCAAAGCATGAACCAAATGATTGAAAATTAAAAGAAAAACACAAGAAATAAAAAGAATTAAAATAATGCAAAGACTGTGGGTAAAGGATAATATAGAAACTATGACTAGCCGTTAAAATGTTCTTCAACAACAAATGAGGTGAAATTCTCTGATGAGTCATAAACTCACAAGTAGTTTGAAAGTCCATAGAAAACAAATATTCCATATGTTAGATGGACTAACTAATCAGACTGAAATCTTATTCTGTTTTATTTTTTTAAATTTTCAGTCAATATCTAGTTGGAGGAGAAACTATTAGCTGGGTTGGCGGACTTTGCATTCCAGAAAAGTACTGAACAGCTTATAATGTATTACTGATACTGGCTTTTTAAGATTATAATGTACAACGGTACACCAAAAGTTTCGTAGCAGCTAAATGTATCAATAAATTGCATCATCCCAAACAACTAATTTCACATTTGCACATTTTGTTCACTCCTTAATACTGGGTCTATCAAAAAAATTGACAACAGCAAATATTACCCTCCATCTGAAAAAGGGGAGAATTATCTTAACATAAGGAGTGGCTTAAATGAGAAAGAAAACAAAAAATACAGCTTGTAAATATGATGAGGAATTTTTACACATTGAGTCTGTTTTTCTCAAATCATTCATTTTAGACAAAAGCCTCATAGATGGAATAGGTCATCTCCTACTCCTTTTAGACACAGATTGTGTCCTTTGTGTGATGTACTCAAAGATAAATATCACGTTATCATTGTGTCCTTTGTATCACGCAATCAGAGAATATCACTATATGAATTCTGCTTTAATTAAATCCGTAGATTGTTAGGTTAGGGTTTAGCCACGTATGTACAATTGCACTGAATCACTCAAACTGTCAGCATAGTCATGCTATCAGAAATCTGGGTAATTTTATATTAAGAGCATCTTATTTAAGGTCTGATTTAATCACTGCAAGTGAAATATCCACTAATATATTGTACATTTAAATATGAATTTTAATATATATATATATATATATATATATATATATATATATATATATATATATATATATATATATATATTTTACAATTAAATTTTGTAACATTTGTCATCCTAACATCCCATGTTCTCTTTATGGCAATGATGATTTATAGGATTTTTAACAATATCAGAGAGGAAACCCCATTTTAATATTAAAATTAAAGTGAAACAGCTATGAAATGTTCAAAAGTAGCAATATGGCTACCATACTGGATGTCAGAACAGCACTTTTCTCATTAGGCTAAAACTTGACCATAATATGAATAATACACATAAGGTTTCAGAGTAATCTTCCATGTAATTCATAGTAACTATAACAAACTTGAGTTAATTGAGAAACAAATAACAAACACACCATCCAATTAGCTCATTTTGCCTTTGATGAGTCAAACTGAGAAAGCGTGGTTGTATGAATTGGCTTGCACGTGCTGTTATTCCTGATGCATATGAGCTGTCAAAGAGGTCTTGGAATGGAGATTGTTAACACATTAACCCCTGCCAACACGTTTACGGCGCAAGAAGTAGTAACCTACTGTGAAGCTCTCTCAGAGTCATGTATGATACACTAAAGTGGCTGATATTTTAGAAAGTTATACAGATTTCGGTCGACAATGACACCAAATAATCTAGACGTTTTAATTGCATTACAAAATACTGACGTAAAAACCTAACGTTTTGGATTCATTTTTTTTCACCCAAAATTTGAGAGTCGTAGGAGTCTCATTTTGTTTACAGATTTAAGACTTTTTTTGCCTTAGATCTAAGTCAGATCAGACTGGTCTGTACTGCACACAGTCTGTGCAAAAATAGGATAAGATAAACATTTGTAATAACGAGTGTTGTCCATACGAAAAATTTATGGATCTGTAAAGGAAAAAAAATAAATTAAAAAATCCAACATTTTCCCTTCTGCTCATGCACGAGCAAAATATTCAATGGAAAACAATGTTTTTAACACAACTATGCATTAGGCTAATGGAAACGTGCTTGGAAGTTGATGAATTAGGATATATTCAGAAATATACCCCAAATTGTATTTCCTACTCGCACTTCATGCGAAAACTGCAAAATCATCCAGGTCTTAATGTGTTAGGATCTGTAAGCATGATATAATGTATCTTTGAAGGAAACAACTTTGATGGAAGCAACTTTGGAGTGCATACCTGACTATATTTGTGATACTGATGCTATTATAAATGGATGATTAGTTATTCCACTACTAGGCAACTTCAAAAACTTAATTAGTTCGAATCAAGCAAGGCTAGTGTAAATCAGGTGTCAAGGATAACAAATGGCTGTACTGTTCCTGACACTCATAATACTGCAACTTCATGTACTCAAGGAGAATCCTACTATTGACAGAATAAGGTAATAATCTGTAAAATATTAAAGCTTACAGGTGTTACTGACATACCTGTGGAATTTGATCAATGTGTGTCCCCACTAAAATCACTGGTGGTTGGAGGACTTTATAAGACGACGTATGGGAATTTGCAGAATTCAAGTTTTCCTTGTCAGGGAGTGCACAAGAATGTATGGAATTCATCCATACCTGAACTAGGTCTGAAAAAGTCAAAATACAAAAACATCATCGATTCTGTAAACAATGTCAGAATGAAGTACACGTGATTATTGGCAAGCTATTGTTATAACCAATACCCACTTTCAGTCCCTGACAATGTTATTTCTTTTACCTAAATGTAAAATAAAATATGTGAAACTTCAATTCCAAATAAGACCTTGAAACAATATCTTAACTTTTATTCTTATCCTTTAAATTCTTAATTGTAAAATTGACCAAAAATAACTTCCTTTACCAGCTTCACTGGACATGGATTTTCATTAGGTGTTACAAATTTCTTTAGTAGTAAGTCAATTTGCTGTTAGTTAAATTTTTAAACAGTGGAGTGAAATAAAATACTGTTGTTGGGTGCAATTTTACTTTACAAAATTTTTATAAAATTATTTTTACAATCATTAGTTTGAGAGAAAACCTGTTACTCATATAATAATAATTCCAATGCTAAAGCAACAGCAAATCTAGAACAAAAATGACACACTTTGTTGTGTACTTAGGTAGAAACAGCACAGAACTCACCATGAACTTTGCATTTCAGTATTCCCTCACTGTCAAAGTAGAAATCGTCTTCTACAAGATCAATGACCTCTTTACTGGCATCCGAAACCAAGAGGTATATGGCCCGTCTTGTCAGAAACATTTGGTGTGTCGTGTAAAAGGCATACTGCCCTGCAAAGTCCAACAAAGTTACATGCGCATGTTTGCTTATATCTTGTTTTGCTTTATTGGGATTTTGTTGCAACAATTTTAACATTTCCCTTAATTGATCCATCTTGTAATTGTCAGTGGCAACATTTTCTCCAAGCTCTGATCCAGGTATTGTGTTTGTTTCCGAATGAGTGAGACTTCTCTGAACTACAGTGGAAGATGACTCTTTTTGTAGACTAGATGTAGATGCAATATTTTGGCCCACGTTCTGCTGTTGAGAACGGCAATATAGTACTTCTGTATTCTTGTTATCGTCAGCAGCATGGCGCAAAGGATTTCCGTCAGTTGTCTCCCTTTGATTAGAGCTTGCATCAGGTTCCGAATCAACTTCCCTTCCCCTTGTTTGGTAATTCACATTTAGGACCTTGACAAGGCGCTGCAGTTTATAATCCTGTTCTGAATCTGAAAACATTAGAAACACTGAATACAGATAAATTCTGCTTTACATCAGGGTATCAAGTTCTAATGAAATTAGAAAGCATAATACAATACATATAATTTTTTTTTTCCCCACTAAATGTTATGGTGCAACTTTGCTCCTCCAGAGTCACTACAAGATCAAGTGCTGCAGTTGAGGAGTAAATACCAGGCTACTCACCACTAAATGTCTTGTCAATACCTCCATGGCAGAGGCATCAATTAAATGCATTAATATTTACTTAATATAATTAGTATGTAATATTTGTTATATCTGGCAATTAATTTGTACATGTACTATCAAATCATGAAATATGTATACATTGATTAGGTACTCGTAACTTCCAGTCTTCTGCCCACTGAGCACATACAAATGCATAATGTATTTGAATGGTTATTGATACAAAGATTTTAACCAATTTTTTGTAGATTCATTTTACTCATTAACACATCATGTTTACCAATTAAAATTTGCATTAAAGATAAGTTTCCGATCTGGAGTAAATTCGGGGAAAGACACAATGAAATTGTGGGTCTGATATGCAAATATAAAAATGAAGTCCTGTATTCCCATTTCGGAACTAAGAAGGTGAGTTGGGACTTGGTATGCAAAAAATGCTTTCCATATGACTTTGTTTTCATAGTGGTAATAATGAGTATACGATTGTAACAATATGAGCATAATTATCTTGCTTGTGTCTATACATGGGTTATGCCAGGTAGGAATGTTGGACTAGAGAATGTCATTGTGTATATAGTGAAATCCACAAACCTGTGCTATTTAAAAAAAGACCATATATATCCTGTGCTGAAATCTTCATAAGAAGTTTCATGTTCATGTCTTTTATGATAACAACAAATTGTTATCCACCTTTTTTTAAACTGCTGCCAGTCAAAATTAAAGAAAAGGTGGAGAACAATTTGTTTGTCTAGTCCTTCTTAATTACTAAAATGACTTCTCTCTATGACAAAACAAAATCGGCCTGAATTATTCTAAAGTACAATATTAGCAGTTATCTGCTCTATTCATACAATTTACCAGTGAAGTCCAGGAAGTGAAAATGACCAGGTAGAGCTAAGTCTTTTTCAAAGGTGCACATCTGAAGTAAGGCCAAGTTGTATACAAGCCAGTACAACCAATGAGGAAAACTGTGGATATGTTTTTCATTAAATTTCCAACCCAATCTAAATTACAACACAGAAGAGTGCCACCTTATAACCATTTCAAGAGATGCACTGTGGTTGCCATATTAAACAACAGATCAATGGCACTGTCTACATAAAATCAAACAACCGAACCCCCATCAACCACTGTCACTTCAAACTAAAGTAACCGATTGCTGCAATTTCCTGGCAGTCTAAATTAAGGTGTTAACTATAGCACTGGTTTAAAAATTAGAGTAGGTAGGTAGGTGTTTTATTTCTTCATAGCACAAGTCAAGTGCATGTGACCATTGTATGTTTTTGAATTTCTTAAACAAGAAACATATAAAGGCATTTGCAACTCCTTTCATTCTAAATCCCCTCCCCTCTGACTTAATACATGAAATAAAGTGATGGGTATAACATGAAATATAATAATGAACTATCATGAAGGCAATAACATGAATTATAATGAACATGGCATGAAATATCATGATGGAAATGACATGAATTGTAATGAACATAATAGTAAACATAATGATGAAAAAAACATTAAATATTATGATGGAAATAACATGAATTATAATGAAAATAATATTAAACACAATGATGAAAATATCATGATGTAAATAACATGAAATGTAAATCATGGTAAGTAAGTAATTAGTGATGGAAGAAAATATTAACTAAACTTGTTGAAAAGTTTATTTCCAAATGCAGTGATCACAGGGGACACGGTGCATGAATCAAGAAGAATGTGCCACATGATCTAAATCGGGCCACAAATTTGCTAAGGCCATTCCTGATAGTGTGTGGAACAACCTAAACTGGATGTGGACTTAGCCATAAATATGAAAGCAATGTAAAAGAAGGTACTAACCAAAATTAGAAAACATATATGGGCATTGCAGATAAGCTGCAAGCAGCTTGTAGAAAATTAATGTTATTGGAATGAAAGTTCAGAAAGGTCAAAAGACTATATGTCACAGAAGCGTTGAGAATGTTAGAAAAGGTGATGACAATAATTTCTCAAGAGAGACAAGTCAATCCTCATAGACAAGGACTAACATGTCTGGACCTGTCCAAAGAAATATTCAGATGGGAAGTCAGAAAGTGATTTGGTCTATATATCTTATGATCTAATATGTAAGTTATCAAAACAGCAAGCCCCAAATTACCAACCTTTATTGTAACAGAGAGCTGGAAGATGTGGTTCAATTGATTTAAAGAAGTTACCAATGGGTAGAGGTGGACATTAGATGAGAAATTAGATGAATTACTTCCAAGGTTACAAGGTGCTGCTAGTGAATTTATGTATGAACAATTGTGTGTGTGTGTGTGTGTGTGTGTGTGTGTGTGTGTGTGTGTGTGTGTGTGTGTTTGTGTGTTACTACCGAGTAAGGAGCTAGTAATGGTGTGATACCTAAACTACATGGCTAATGTATCTCCCCACAATGAAGGCCATTTTAAAAAGAACATTTTGCAAACATCAACATGGGAGTACAATCACCTTACTAAATATATGAGCTAGTAAATTATGCAGTACATGGGAGTACAATCACACCTTACTAAATATATGAGCTAGTAAATTATGCAGTACATGGGAGTACAATCACACCTTACTAAATATATGAGCTAGTAAATTATGCAGTACATGGGAGTACAATCACACCTTACTAAATATATGAGCTAGTAAATTATGCAGTACATGGGAGTACAATCACACATTACTAAATATATGAGCTAATAAATTATGCAGTACATGGGAGTACAATCACACATTACTAAATATATGAGCTAATAAATTATGCAGTACATGGGAGTACAATCACACATTACTAAATATATGAGCTAGTAAATTATGCAGTACATGGGAGTACAATCACACCTTACTAAATATATGAGCTAATAAATTATGCAGTACATGGGAGTACAATCACACATTACTAAATATATGAGCTAGTAAATTATGCAGTACATGGGAGTAAAATCACACATTACTAAATATATGAGCTAGTAAATTATGCAGTACATACACACTTGCAACAAAATGCTAATTAGATTTTTTTAATTTTGACTTGTTTCGTGTTTTATTTTCAGTTTTCTTTTACACCTATTACAAGCACTATAGCATAATTAGACAATGAAAACAGCATGGAAAAGAGGGGAATTGCCATTGTGGTGGAAGTGGGTTGACAGAGGAGATACCTGCCATCACCACATGTTATTCTATATTATGATTTGACTGTTTAATCAGTCCAAACAGAAATAGGTGGATAGCATGCAATTTAACATAGCAAACACCTGGCAAGGCTGACTATTCATATAATAGCTCAGCTTGGGTTGTAGAGCTAATGTTACACTAGAACAAGAAAAGTACTAAACCCTATTTCAAAATTCTTTTTGAATTTTTACAAAACACAAACAACATATATGTACTATGGAGATACTCGCTATGAGGGAACAAACAAATGAAAAACAAGATAAGAAAATGTGAAAAACATTTAGAATTTATGTTTTAATGAATGTTCAAATAAAACTTTTAAATATTGATATGCCATGGCACCAACAAAACAAACTTGCCTTAAAAGGATTAGCATGTTTTTATTGTTATAGAAGGATATTTAGTAGTTTGTGTGTATAATCTATCCTATTTTCTTATTTGCATCTAGTATTGTATTTCATAAAAAAAATACTGTCCTGTATTCCGAGATCAAATGGAAAGACACTGCTTTGAATGTGTTAGCTCCCTTCCATGCAAACTGGATGTAACATCATTTGAGACCATTAACTTATACAAGTCGTATTCAGTTTGTGCAGTGAAGTGTCACGTAGAAACAAGATGGTTCAATATGCAGCTCTAAATTGTGTGAATAAAATATACAAGTTAAATGTCTCTCAATATGCCCCGCCAATTAATCTTTTAGGAAAAAACGAAGGAACATATAGAATACATTGTTCTTCTTCTATACCACCTCTGGGTAGCTACCGTACTGAACATAAAACACATAAGGGTACCTTAAACAATTTAGGAAAATCATTGAAAGGACTATAAAAAAAAAAATAAGAGATGACACAACTCAAGTTGGGAAAAGTACAATTTAAATATAAAAAATGTATGGAGCCCAATTCGAGCAGTCAAACTAAATATGAAATAGACAAATGCGGAGAATGCCACCGAAAAAATATAATGATTAAAACAATAAGTTTCTTTTTTTCTCTAAACAAAGTATGTATGTATGTATGTATGTATGTATGTATGTATGTATGTATGTATGTATGTATGTATGTATGTATGTATGTATAAATAGCATACATGGGATACAGGTGATCTCTGGCCAAGGTTGACAAAATGAACTAGGGAAGAAATTTCGAGATTAGGTGAATAAAACCTAATTGGATGATAAACCCTATAGAAATTCTAAGGATAAAAAACATCAAAGTTAACTAAAAAATGGAAATTTAAAAAAAGGGATAAAAAGAATTATAAAAAAACAAAACTACATAATGGGGTGGGGACATCAATAGATGGAAACTTTGTTTCTTTTTTTGAAAAAGCAGAGGGGGCATCTGTCTGGTTCCCCACCTCAACAATTGTTGTGAATAATAGAAGTTCCTTACAGAAAATTAGTTTTGTTTTTCACGTTTACAAAGGTCCCTAAATGGACATCACACATACATATAGCACCAACATAAAATAAAATAAAATTAAAAAGGGATAAAAAAATATCTATAAAAGAAACACAAAACTACATAACGGGGCATGGGGTGGTGTGAGGAAGGGGGACACATCAACACATGAAAACTTTGTTCCTTTTTAAAAAAAAGCAGAGGGGGCATATGTCTGGTACCCCACACCTTCAAAAATTTGAATGAATTATAGAAGTGCCTGACAGATTAGTTCTGTTTTTCATGTTTCCAAAGGTCCTTAATATTACATCTGTATGGGTGATCAAATTAAAGTGAGAAGGCTTTGTGCTAACTCAACACATCAGGTTGTGCCAGAGAGATTTTGAGATTGAATGTTTCTCAAAAGACTAAAGAGCAGTGCCACTGTCAGAATTTGATGAGTCATGTTCATCTTTGTCCCACGAATCTATCATGCAAGGTTAGATTTTAATGGAATATTCCACTTCGGGAATGTCATCCACATCACTGCCATCACTGACATTAGACATAATTTAAACATTCAAACACAGTCATCTCATAGAATGCTTGACTGTATTATCATCAGTATATGGAGAACTCACCCCCTTGAAAACTCACCCTTGGAAAACTCGTCAGGAAGTATCTGGAGAAGTCGCCCCAGAGTGGTTCAATAAGATAAATATTAAGTAGGTTTTCTGGATAACAAGTTTTAGGGTTACTTTTCCAATTATTTGGGGCGACTTAAATAATTATTTATCAGATATAAATGTGTGCATTAGAACTATACTGTTATCAACAAAGATGTTGCCACGTGGTGGTTATCACATTATTTGAATACACAAATGATGTATCTTATTATCAGGTATTGGCTCTCCAGTACAAGGAAGCAAACCCCATACCTATCTAACTCCGGAGTGTTTCGGAGGGGAAACTGAAACAAGGGTCAGACAGGAAAAAACAAAAGAAAAACAACGAAGAATATTTAACTTGTGAGATATGTTCAAAAACGAAGAACTAAGTGTCTGTGCATTGTTGAATACATGTTCTAGATTATATGCTGCATTCATCATGTTTGGGTAATGTCGATAATAAAAAAGTAACTCACTTATAATTAAAAGTCTGTGTTCATATAATCTCATTACATTTCTTAAAATACATACCAGAACAATACAATAAAAAACTAAACAAATGTTGCTGTTTACTTTCTTGATTGATACAAATGTTATACTAACAGTATTCATTAATGTGGTAATTACTCTCAAACACGATATAAACTGCTGACTGATTTGGACCAGATATCTGGCTGATTCTTTAAACTTGCTGATTCGAACCATGTAAAATATTATTCAGTTTTCTCCAGGATTTAAACGTGACATATAAATTTGTTGTTAAAGATGATTTTCTCATTATGTCCCAAAGTATGTCTAGCAGTTCAAATATGTATTTAAGGTAACAAAATCTCGCTTGTTGTTATAGATAATAAAATAAAGTAAACCTGATTATTTTGCACTGCCAATTTAGAAGTTAAATATTGTTACAACTTCTCGTTCACCTTTAAATAGTTTATTATTTTGAGAAATAATCAAAATAATGAACACTAACAAATAAGAAGAAATAAACTAAGCAATGTTGAACTCAGTAGTGACCGCATTTCCTGAGTAGGTGTCAATTATGCTTTTTATCGAGTTCAAGTATCACTCGTTATTATGTTGGATCCCTTTCATATATAAAACTGCAAACATCACATGATGCTTACACCGATTCTATTTCTTTCAATTTAAAATGTATCTAATGATTTGAAGAGCAGAGCAAAAGGGACAGATACCAGTTCTTTTTTGTTAAGTAAAGAAGCCGAATTGATCCAATGGAAAAGTTTAAATGTTACAAATTTTATAGATTTAATAAGTTATTAAGTTGAAGAAAGACAACAATAAATAAAGCCTTAACAATCATGTGGGGGCATCTGAGAATTACTACTTAGGATGCATATCCCTGGGTGAGTTCTCCATAATTCATTTTCAACATAATGCCAGTGTGTACACAGTGTCTCAAATGACGTTGCAAACGCTATTTGTAAGGGTGGGAGTGCGTTGTTTTATTTAAGATAGATAGGAAAAAATGATTGTTTTTTATATAAAAAAAATTCATCGTAACAATTAAGAATAAAGGTACAAATTTTCAGAAAATGAACCATATACATATAGCAAATAATAAAAAAAAATTTGCATGAATTTCAGTTTTGCATATTTGTCCTTTTTAAGGTCAAAAATAATAAAAAGATTGAAAGCTGTAAAGAAATCGGTGCAAATATGCAATGCCAGTAAAGAACGATAATACCTATATAATATTGAAATATCGCTTTGGACAAAGAGAAAATTATGACAAAAGTGCTAAATGTACAGAAGGATAATGATGTGAAATAGGCAATTGTCAGAGCTGGAAAAGTACTTTGACACTAAAAGAATAGAGACAAGTGAGGACAGGGTTACAATGTTGTTATAAAAAAGGGACATGGGCGAGTGATCTGTCTGTCTGCAATGTTAATATAAATATGAACTACAATGTTATTGGCAATGGTTGCATTAGATGTAAGAAATAGAACGTTCACCAAAGTAGCAGAAGGGTTAAATAGGAAAGGAGACAGAGAATATATATGTATATTGAAACCTGTAAAAAATGAAACTGTAATACAACATGGGAAATATATCAATAGGAGGAGAAATAGCTATAGTTATAGAACCAGCAACCATCATGAGAAAAATCAAGAAGAAAACAGAAGAACTATAATATATCTGATTTACACTTTGAAATCCTACTAGAAAGCACACTTGGGCACTTTGAACAATTTCACATCAAAGTTAGAAAGGCTAGAATGAATGCCCACCCAGGGTACCCCATAGAAAATGGAATCAGGAAACTTCAAATAAAATCAAAAGATCAAAACAATGAAACAAGTTTTTTTTTAAAAAACATGATTTCTTGGCAAAGACGTGGTGTAGATGATGCATACATCACAACATGATGCCTCCTACCCCCACCCCCCAAACAAATATTTATGGCGTAATCAAAGTGGTCAAAAAGCGGAATTCAAGCAGAAAAAGCGTAATCCACATATAACATGCTAAATTTTCAATAAACAACGATTATTTGACTTTCTCGTCTTTTAACATCCTTTATTGTTTCAAGTTTTCATATGTAGCACTTTTAACTTTACACACTTTGAATCATCGACTAGAAACCATCTTGAGACATTTAGCGCTAAATTTTAAAATTCTTTCATCACGGGCAGATATAGATGTCACGTCATGCTGTACTCTTCTCTTAATATTTTGAGAATTCTGTTATATTTTGTTTCGGTTGCCTTTTTCTAATTTATCTGGGAAATTTTTGAAAGGTATATTTTTTGTTCACATAATTGCATATACTAAAGTAAAATATACTTTTCAAGCGCAAAAATATTTTCAGTCTGGTTCTGCAAGAAATATGAATTCTAACATGGAATCTGCGCGTAAAGATTACATTTGGAAAACCAGTCAGCTCTCTCCTCACTTAGCATACAGATTATATAAATAGAATTCGAGATCAACAGTAGAATCAGGTTAGCTTTAAATAAAACATGATACCATTACGAAAGTCCACGGTCAAGCGTACATTTAAATTGTAGTTACGTAAAAGCCATCTTTTCCAAAATATGTTCTGTGGGATTAATGGAATGTTAATAATAACGAGAAAACAAAAATTTATTTTTTGGGGGAGTTGGATATACCGAAAAAGCGTAATCCATATGCGTTTAAGCGTAACGCGTAATTTAGTGAAAAAAAACGTAATGATTACGCCAAAAGCATAATGCTTGGCATGTATGGCTATGGTGTGACAAGACAGTGAATCCAATATTTCCTTAAACAGACGTTCCATCTCCAAGAAATTTGTGTTGCCAGCTGAATACTTAATAGCTTTGCTAGTAAGGGAAAGAGCACACCCCTACTAAATATATTTCTTTACTTGGTGTATTTTCGTATTCAAACGAATGCTCTCATCCATTTTTCTTCCCTCAAATGAGATGTCCATTTTTAATTTATTGGTGTACAACAGTTCTATATAAAGTTGACACAGCAATCTGGTTGAGGAAGGATATTCTAGATTTGATGGCATATATAATCTCTGAGCTCTTTTAATAATAATAATAATAATAATAATAATAATAATAATAATAATAATAATAATAATAATAATAACAATATAGTCTTAAAATAATATTATTTAGTCTTTAGTTGAGCCACAGGCTGAGGATTTAACAAATTTCTTTGCAGACAGAATTACTACTAGATGCTGAAATGTTCTCGTCCTGCTCATTCTTAATGAATCCTTGCCACAAATCAATTTAACACATAACAAGATTAACCAGCCATTAGACTACTGAAATTATGAAAATTAATAGACAGAATATTTACCAACCTTGGGTTAGTCAACTACCAACTCTATTTTTTTTGTATAGCCATAGCCATGGTTAAGAATGATAACCTAAGCACATACACACATATATGGGCACAAAAATGAGCACATACAATCCTTCTAACCTGAACCCCCAGGCAACTCTACCAAGGCTGCCTGGTTAATATCTTATATGGTGTTACTACAAATACCACTCACCATGGAGCTATGTTACAGAGCAGGTTAGCATACAAATAGAGGGTGACTAAAAGCCAAAAGGTGCATAAAGGATGCAAGCAGTATATAGATTTGTGGTGCAAGTACATGTAGGAGGAAAAAGCAAATATTACAAGTACAATAATTAAATGCAACAACATACGCAATGTGCTAACATACCAAATAACTTTTAGTAAAAGTTAAATATGAAGACTAAAAGCTCCACCTTGTTGTGTATATGTGAAAGTAGTGAATGAGGAGGAACAGTTACTTCTTAAAGTACAACGTCTTGAAAATATGCCATTGCTATGTGTAAAGTGTCATTCTGTTAGCCCTGTGACCATGACCCTGATTATAAACCTTCTAAACCAGACTTTGATATTTTTGGTCTGGTCTCTGACCAAAATGCAAACTACTTACAAAATTTGGTAACATTTGATAGTGGAAAACGTTGTTATTGTAAAGAAGGGAAATAGAGATGGATGGACAGAATACAGTTCAACATGATACATTTACCTTCTGGCATTTGCATACATACAGAGTGTTAGATCATTAATGAGCATGTATGCACACATACCTTTTGTTCGCCTTATCCATTCATGGGTCGACAAAGACACATCGCAGCAATTGACATAGACATCTATGCCCTCTGTACTATGTCTCTCGGAAATGTTAACCTCCTCTCCCAGAAGACGCTTTACTAGGGTCGTTTTGCCTACACCCATGTGTCCGACAACCATAACACGTATGCTGTGCACAGTTTCCTTTCCGTCTTTTAGAGCCTCTTCAAAAAGTTGGATGGATCTGTCATCCATTTTCAAAATTTCTATTGGAACACCTGTTCATATAATGGATTAGTTATGTAGATGCATGTATATTATCAACAATGATGCAAATTTTAAAAGAAAAATATGGACCTGAAACTTTACATAGCTAAACAGGAGTGTTCAAGCTATATCACTGTTATCTATGTCTGCAACATTAACAAATGTTTTGCTAATAAAACTCATCATACACAACTGATTTGTGTCCAATTGCGCAAATGAAAGTTAAACCACAACTTTTAAATATCAAATAAAATTAAGACATAGATCAACTGTTATATAGCAGACTCAACATGTACTTACTATGTGTTTCTGAAAGATGGGCAGGTTTTATGGTGATGTTATTTACATTTGCAATGCTGAGAAATGTTGGCATACCGTAATACATGTACTACTTTCCTGTACTACAATTAATTTACATCTGGTAATTATGAAATATCCTTCACCATCAAAGGCAATAGTTGATAAAGAAATATACTGAATTTTGTCAGAGATGTATACATAGTATATACTTTTTTTGATGTCCAGGAAGTGAAAAATGATAAAACAAGCAAGAAAGGCCAATCTGTATCTTTTCCATCACAAATTACACCCATGACCCAGACAAAAATAAGGAGAATTAAAATTTCTTTAAATAATTTAAAGTTTAATTACTTTAAAGTTTAGTTTTAATTATATAATTACCATAATATGCAGTGTTTTCTTTTAATATTAGCTAGTTTTATAAACTCAAACCTTATATAAATTACAAAACTGAAGACGCCAAACCAAAAGATTCCTGTTTCTGCCCAAGTTTGGAATTCCTGGTTCCATATGGTTTTAATGATCTATAGACTTGACAGGCACCAATAAAATGTTCCTGGTCTGCCAAATTTTAGGTTATACAGGCCTCTTGCATTACTTTATAGTAAACTATCAGAATAAGCAATGCATTTCATAGTCCATTTTAGTAAGTGCATATTGAAATTACTTCCCTTAACTTGTTCTCCATTGTCATCAATAAGAAAAGTATAAACTGCCACTTCTGGGAAATAATTTCCAGCAATGGGTACAATACTTATAAAATATATATTCATTTCTTGCATGTGCTCTCTGAATAGATGGACACATTGGAACAAACGGTATACATACCTATCTAACAAGTATGTGTGTGTGGTGAGAAGCAATACAAGTTGCATGCTTTCCTTGAAAACAAGTTTACATTATCACACCATCTCACATTTGGAACATTGTAATCAAAGAAAGTTCTCGGCAGGTCAATTAAAAAAGTTCATAAAAGTTTTTCATCAATGAATTTTCAATACATTTCCTACCAAAAGGTAAAAAAGAAATAAAAATTGATTATCACATTTGGAGTGTTTGAAGGGGGAGGGGTATTTCTAGGCATTCCCCATAAAATGAAATTATCCAGTAGTCAGTCTCAGGTTGAAACCTTGCCTGAAATCAGCCAGATATCTACCCTTCAAATGTAAAAAGATTCATTTAAATTCTTCAAGTATTGTGAATAATTAATTATGACTAGATTTTTCGTAGAAGGATGGACAGACATGCAGACCACTGACTGCAACTGGAATATCCCAGAAAAAAGTATGGAGATATCAAGACTGTCAAGCTAGGTCTGGGTATATCATGTGCTAGAAAAAATTATATTTTGGGGATGTCAATTGTAACATAAAGCTTAAAAGTATGGCTAGTCTCCAATCATTCTTAACTTTGTGTTCCAAACTGAAGTACATCTGATCTGCTAAAAATTAAAATTATTGAAATTAGTTCTATTCAGATACCCACAAGGACTTATATTGTTGCTTGCAGTTTACATATGAATCACACAATATATATATATATATATATATATATATATATATATATATATATATATATATATATATATATATATATATATTACTATTAATTTATGTCATAATATTATACAGTGCATGTACAATTAATGGGCAAGTTGTAAGCAATATAAATCCTTGTGACAGTACCCCTGCTTTGTTCGCGTTTACTAAAATGTTCCTACATGGATTAATCTTGTCCAAAACTGTCTACACATATACATATTTTTAACTTATATTTAAATGACCTAACGTTATAACGTTATGTGACAACAATTGAACAAAGAATAGGTAATGTAGACATTATCAATGTATTTCAAATTGATGTTGCAGATATAAGTAAATCCCATGTATATATGTAAATGTTTGACAAACTGTAAAGATATGTATTATCTTATAGTACGATAGTGAGGGACATATGCAATAACGAGTAATCACCGAGTATGATTTTTTTCCCTTCCCGCGTGTGACAAACAATAGATGGTTTTCCGTTGAGCAGAATTTCCCATAATTCCATTCGACAGTCGCCATATTGTATTGCGGAAACCATATAGTCAACAGTCATTGTCATTATCTGCTCGTTGCTGTTAGTGTTACAATTAATATGGATACAGAGAAAGAACATACTTCTCGGGTTGAGAAAAAATGTATCGAGGTTTTTAAGGCCAGATACATGGAGAAAATTAAAATACTGGACGACAAGGACCCGTACGAGATAGCAAAAAGCGAATGGTGTAAAGATTTAACATCATGGCCGGAGGTCACATATCCCGACATTGTGAACTATTTAGTATATACACAGAGTGAATACACTTTACAAGAACGTAGAGCTTATAAATCTTTGGAAGCATACAATTATTTTGATTGTGGCTGGGTTGTGGATATTGGAGAAGTCACTATCAACGGCTTGTGTGTTGTAGCAGGAAAAGTAAAACACTCCCAGAAGATAAATGACACATGTTTACAACCGTGGATAATTTCCGAAAAGAATGGAACAATTATTTCTGGCCATTGTACATGTATGGCAGTTGTATTAGAAGTCTACTCTCATATTGGGGCACTTCTGTTTGCAGTGGAGGCTGCTGTTAAACTAACAAATTCAAAGACAGTAACAGAAGAAAAATCTTACTGGTTGCCCTCTCCTGTCCAAAAGGTCAGTAGATGTTCAAGCTTTTTAAAATTACAGTTATATTCATAACACACTTTTGTTCCTAACAATAATAATTAAAAATAAAGTATCATGAATAGCTTATGCAGAGAAAGTAAACAATCTGTTAGCAACATTTCTACACAGATTTGGAAAAAACAATATTAAGCATGCGAACTTAACAATGACAGCATATAATACAACCCATTTGAAATTACAATTGTTTAATTTTCATCTTTGAATTTAAATGTGGCTTAAATTTACATCCCAATATTTATTCTTCAGGTTCAATTCAAGACCATCCAGGAAATTGACTTCACTTCAGCGCGAACAAAGAAAAAGCTACTTGATCTGGGATTCAAATGCCTTTGATTAAGAAGAAAAAGCTACCCATTGTAACAGAAACAACCAGTGAAGAATTGCCTGAATTATGTGCATCACTTGATTTGACAGGTAAAAGGCCTGTATTTTTATCTCTTGTACCAGGGTATGCACAAAAGTATAGACAAAGAGCCTTAGATAAAAATATCCCACAGTCCTAACTGAACTTTATAATGAAAAATTTCTTTATGACAAAGAGGAAGATCTAATGCAGCGCTGCGAAGAAGTACTTCAGAGTTTATGTTTGACACTAGAAGAAAGTAACAATTGTGAGGATACCAGAGGTCAGAGAAGTGGTAAACAGTGGTTTAACCTCAGGGCTGGTAGGGTGACAGCTTCAAGAATTAAATCTTGTATGCCATACATCAACCAACAATCCATCACAAAGTCTGATTAAGCTTATTTGTTACCCATCTGCGAAAGGATTCACTTCAAGACAGACAGAATGGGGATGTAATCTTGAGAAGACTGCAAAAAGTGGGTACAATGAAAGCATGAGAAACAGTCATGAGAATTTTATTTTGTGCGAGAGTGGACTTGTCAGTAATCTCTCTTATCCATTTATGTGAACCACACCGGATGGTGTAACGTCATGTGATTGCTGCGGTGAAATGTTAGTAGAGATTAAGTGTCCATTTTGTGCAAAGGATTTTCCTGTTTCAGATTCTGTTAGTTGTTTAGAGACTGTAGATGGACAACTTAAACTTAAAACAACGCATGCATACTATTACCAGATTCAGTGTCAATTGCGTCTTTGTGAAACATAATATTGTGATTTTATGGTATGGACAAATGTTGACACTTTTCTGTAAAGAATTTCATTTGATGCTGATTTCTGTCAGATCATGGTGGAAAAATCTAAGGCTTTTTCTCGATCAGTAATTTTACCAGAGTTGGTGGGAAAATCATACACAAGACCTTGGTTCATGCCGGGTTATCAAATATACTAGAGGGCAACAATCAAGCAACACATAGGAATGCCACTAAAGAACAGAACTTGATATGTGTATGTCAAAAGGTTTATGTTGAAGATGACGATGTAATTGGCTGTGATAACAGTAGCAGCCCATATGTTTGGCTACACTTCAAATGTGTGAAGCTGAAGAGAGTTCCAAATGGAGATTGGTATTGCCCAGTTTGCAGAAAACGGCCGCAATTTAAGAGAAAATAAGGATTGTACTTTGTCCCATTTGTAAACATTTACCAAGGGCCAATTTCCTTCCCTTCCCTTAAAAAATTTTGTTGGAAAGTCTACATTTCTCCTTTTTTGTTGTTGTTGTTGCAAGATTGGCTTAGGTCAAATGTAAGAGTTTTTCCTTATTTCCCATAAAATGTGTTTTGGTGTTTGTATGTGTGAGATGTCTGTATATAGGGGATATGCCTTTGCATATTATAGTTGGGCAAGGTACCTTCTGACAATCTACGATATTAGTTATTTGATACATATGTAGTTTATGTAATGTTTCCTCATTGTATTGGTAAGGTTTAGCTTGAGACTTGTGTATCAATTTGTTTAATTTTATATTGTGTTTTAACCACATATTTGTTTAAAATGTTTGTTTATACATTCATCGCCAAATATTCCTGGTTGGGAACGGTTTCCGCGGATATATGGCCAATGATGGTGTGCATCTAAAGAAAAGAGGTAACCGTTGGTTGTACAACAAGCTGGTATCTTTCAATTCTAGACAAGATTTCCAGAGATGGACTTAACTTAAATTGTTTAGCAAATGTGGTAGGGACTCCCAAACGGCACAATGTGTCACCGTGCTGGAGCCCCTATCATAACTATTGCTTATAATTTTTCTCATCTTTGTCAAGATTTTGAAATTTTGTGCAGAAACTCATCTGCAAAATTGAATTTTTTTATTTTTAAATTTTCATTCTTTTCTTGTTCATAGTGGAGTGATTTCTTATAAGAGTCCCTTGCATGTGTCAGTTATGACATCTCATACAGTACCCCGCATACAGTTTATGTAATGTTTCCTCTTTGTATAGTCGTAATAGTAAAGGCATTCCCGCCCCAAACATACTGTGATGACATCGTCGCTTATAATAATGGTTTCCCACCCCAATCATAATGTGATGACAACGTCGTTTATAGCAATGGTTTTCCCACCCCAATCATACACTGGTGACATCGTCGCTTATAGTAATGGTATTCCCACCCCAAACATACTGTAATGACAACGTCGCTTAAAGTAATGGTTTTCCCACCCCAATCATACACTGGTGACAACGTCGCTAATAGTAATGTTATTCCCACCCCAAACATACTGTGATGACAACGTCGCTTATAGTAATGATTTGTTCACCCCAATCATACTGGTGACATCATCACTTATATTAATGGTTCAAAATCTATGTTAAGTTATGCACTCTTACAATATTACTAAAGTAGACCGCAACGGAAGTCAGCATGTGTTCATACCAAGGACATAAGTCAATCTTAAATGCAATGACATATACAATTGCAATAAACACATTGAGTAGATATCATACAATCTTAAATGGTTAACTACAAATAGTCATTACTCAAATTATCAAGGATGCCAGCATCTCCATTGGCCATATTTCCAATATGTTAACCCATCAATACCTTGGTGAATTTAACAGTTATATTAGTGCTTTCTCCTAGCAAAATTTATTGGAATTTATGAGTTGCCCCCCTTAGTATGTAATGTCAACTAGACAACAGCGTGTAACAGCAGTGCATTGTACATTTGGTAAAAATGGTGGAGGCAATTGACTTCAAAGTGATACTTTTTTAAGTTTAAGATACAAACTGTGAACTTGAAGAAATAATGGAAGAAGAAATCCTAAACTATAAAGAGGCTTTAGAGGGAGCCAGGAGCCCTACTAAAATAATTAATTAATATTTTTAAATAAAATATATCCATTAATTAAAATATAAGTTATTAAGTAATGAAGGAACCTGGTATAATGTGGGAAAACATATAAATCATACAATGCCAACAAAACCCACAAAACCGACAGCACCTACAAAATTCACAAAAGCATAAAAATGAAGGCACTGAGCTAGTAATACATCTGTACATTTTGCAGATTTTCACAATGATTTTATAAAGAAATTACTGACTCCATATTTTACATATTACTAACTTATGATTCAATTGCCAAAAAGTAAAATCTGTTCGGCTATCGCAGCACATACCATGAGATGCTGTAACTCAGAGCAATGGTTCTGAATCCGAGTAAAGTTATAGACCTCATGTGTTTGAACCAAATATATAAAGAAGAGAAAATCAGACTAAACGCAATGACATATACAATATAAACAATGGGGACTATTCACACATTGAGTATGTATTGTACAGTCTTAAATGTTAGATAGAACTAGTCATTAGTTCAATTAACAAAGATGTCAGCCACTAGCATTGATACTTCCTATGATCAATGGATTTTAGTGTGAGAATAAGTAAAATATATAGCAGTACCAATATCAGATTTCTAACTAGTAAAATGTCGGTGGGATAGGGGTGAATATGGGAATATCAACCAGCTGTATGTGCTGGGCAGAGACACGAGGATCAACACCCCCCCTCCCCCCGATGTGAGGGAAGCAATGATAAATCTGGGCTACTAGGTCAGCATCATATAAACTAATTTAACTAGGGTGTGAGAACATATCAAGTAAAAATTTTGGGTTTCAGGAAGTCTTTGACAAATCTGGGCTAACAGGTCAGCATCTTAATATATCAGGATAACTGGGTCATATTCATGCTATTTCAGCACCATTTACTAATGGTATAATCTGGGTGAAGGGAACTGTCATTCATCTAGTAATAGTTAGCCAATCATAGTCTGTATGTGGGAAAAGGGTGTGGGGTTATAATATGTGTTAATAATGGTTAGCCAAATATAGTCTCTATGTGGGGAAAGGGTGTGGGGTTACGATATGTGTTAGTAACGGTTAGCCAATGAAAGTCTGTATGTGGGGAAAGGGTGTGGGGTTACGATATGTGTTAGTAATGGTTAGCCAATGACAGTCTGTATGTGAGGAAAGGGTGTAGGGTTACGATATGTATTAATAATGGTTAGTCAATGATAGTCTGTATGTGGGGAAAGGGTGTGGGGTTACGATATGTATTAATAACGGTTAGCCAATGATAGTCTCTATGTGGGGAAAGGGTGCGGGGTTACGATATGTGTTAATAACGGTTAGCCAATGATAGTCTGTATGTGGGGAAAGGGTGTGGTTATGATGTGTTAGTAATGGTTAGCCATTCATAGTATGTATGTGGGGAAAGGGTGTGGGGTTATGATATGTGTTAATAACGGTTAGCCAATGATTGTATGTGGGAAAAGGGTGTGGGGTTACGATATGTGTTAATAACGGTTAGCCAATGATTGTATGTGGGAAAAGGGTGTGGGGTTACGATATGTGTTAGTAATGGTTAGCCAATGAAAGTCTGTATGTGGGGAAGGGGTGTGGGGTTACTATATGTGTTAGTAACGGTTAGCCAATGATAGTCTGTATGTGGGGAAAGGGTGTGGGGTTACGATATGTGTTAGTAACGGTTAGCCAATGATAGTCTGTATGTGGGGAAAGGGTGTGGGGTTACGATATGTGTTAATAAAAGTTAGCCAATGATAGTCTGTATGTAGGGAAAGGGTGTGGGGTTACGATATGTGTTAATAAAAGTTAGCCAATGATAGTCTGTATGTGGGGAAAGGGTGTGGGGTTACGATATGTGTTAATAAAAGTTAGCCATTGATAGTCTGTATGTGGGGAAAGGGTGTGGGGTTACGATATGTATTAATAACGGTTAACCAATAATAGTTTGTATGTGGGGAAAGGGTGTGTGGTTATGACGTGTTAGTAATGGTTAGCCAATCATAGTCTGTATGTGGGGAAAGGGTGTGGGGTTACGATATGTGTTAATAACGGTTAGCCTATGATAGTCTGTATGTAGAGAAAGGGTGTGTGGTTATGATGTGTTAGTAATCGTTAGCCAATGATAGTATGTAGGTGAAGAAAGGGCGTGGGGTTATGATATGTGTTTACAGTATATAGTGTGCATTTAGAGAAATGAAAAGACAGAAGGACACAAAGCTGAAAGAAAAGCAGGCTGAGAAAGAAAAAATAGACAGCACAGATAAGATGAAGTTGGATCTAACCATGGTGTTTGCATAAGACTTTGGAAGAATTCTTAGAACTTAACGTCATTTCGGAAGAGTTTTGAACAAAGAATTGGAATCAAAGTGTCTAGACATAAGGAAAGAAACTTAGAAAACTATGTCAGGTATTAATACTGGCAAACTCATTGTAAGAGTTGATACAAGGGACACAAGAAAAGTCCCTGAAATTTTTAAAGTACCAGTTAAAACATTGTTGTATGGTTGTATACAGGTACAACCATACAGTACTTGTGGTCAAACAAGCCATGACAAACGGAAATGTGTGTAAACAGTGCAAACATTAAACGACACACACACACACAAACAACTTCACACCAGCAAAACAACATGCCTAGTATGTCCTATACCCATGCTGTATCGATGATAACTGACACACCCCAGCAATCAGAACAAACCCCTATAAGAGAGAAAGAGGCCCAAACTGGGGAACTAATAACCAACAACAAATGCGGCATAACTAAGGAACCCAAAAAAATAATATAACTGCCGGAACCACTGACAATCACAAGGAGAAAAAAATCCACACTAACAACAGATGAAGAACTAGAGAGGCTAATGGAAAAGGTGACCGAGGAAGATGAAACAACAAGAGGAAAGACACCAGAACCAGAACCGGAAAGCCCAGTGGAAACAGAATTGGAACCGAGAAACACCGAAGAAAAAAACACAAAAAAGAGAAAGGCCTTATCACCTAATCACAAAGAGTGAAAAAACAAAACATAATAAAACCAAGGCAAAAACAACAACAACAATAAGAAAACTTATGACACCCAACAACAACCAAATCAGACAAACATGGGTGATAACACAAGTCAGTAAATCAACCAACAAAGTACAATGAAATAACACTAGCCACAATTTACAACAACCTGTACCCTTAAAATGGATGATAAATACATTTTAAAACTAGCATCCACAAATTCTAGAGGACTAGACATACCAAAAGCTAAAGAACTACGAATAACAAAATTGCATGACATCACTGCACTACAGGAAATACAAACATACATAAAAAACATCAATTTTATTAAAGACAAACTAAATGCCATCGTGATAGTACAAAAAGAAAATACTCAACAAACACCAAAACACCATCAATTGTATTGAAGACAAACTAAAATGCTATCATGATAGTACAAAAAGAAAATACACAACATACACCAAAACTCCATAAATTGTATTGAAGACAAACTAAATGCCATCCTGATAGTACAAAAAAATCCATGCAACATTAACTCATTAATAGGACTAATTTTTAAGAATGAATAAATACAAAAAACTGAAAACATTCCACCACACCCACACATTTTACAGGAAGACTTTTACACATAAAAACACAAAAACACATATCATAACTGTATACACACCTGCAAGACATAAACAAAAACTAACTTTTCTACACTATCTCTCAAATTATTTATCAAATTGTAGTCAAGAAAACTTTATTTTATTAGGAGATTTCAACACATGCGTAATAGAAATCAAATAGATCGACTTACACCCTATATTGACAGAAGATCAACCACAGCCTTGATAGATATGAAAGAACAAAACTTGCTCATAGATGTTTTTCGACACTTACACCCGCAAGAAAGAATATACACATTTGAATCCAACAACTATGCCTCAAGAATTGACCATATATATGTCAGCAACAACAACACACAAAATATAATTGAATGCAAAATAATAAATGAAAAACTTGTGAACCATAAAACAGTTACTTTAAAATATAAAACACCAGCTACAGCCACATGGGGAAAGAGTCACTGGAAACTCAATAACTCAATTTTAGACCTACCCGAACTATAACATGAAACAGAAAACTTCCTTCAAAACACAACTAACCTAAATATAATGCAATTTTGGGATACAATAAAAGATCAAATGAAAAACATGTCAAAAATATTCTAGATTACATAGCCAGAGCAACAAATTGATTGAAGAAGAATGCGAAAGAATACTAAGTAACAATAAAACAAGCGATGAACAAAAATCAATAACTAACAAAATACCCGATACATTACAATTATACAAATGAAATGGAGAAAAACAAAAAAGTGGTTTATTCCAAGATATGTACAATATTGGAAAGAAAATATATAAAAGGGAAGAAATTAGAAGAGGAAACGATAATAGCATATAACATTATATTACAAGAGAAATGTGACATCCTACACAAAGTCAACACTTATTAGCAGTCACTATACAAAAGTAAAAACATTTCAAATTAAAATATCAAACATTGCTTAAAATAGAACTTCCAACTATAAAAAAGACGAAAAAGAATTATGTGAACAGCCAATATCCTTATTTGAAACTGAAACAGGCATAGACACGTTAACCAACAGCAAGGCACCTGGCCTAGACAGTTGAACAGCAGAGTTTTACAAAAATTTCAAACAAATAATAAGCCCATTCTTACTAAACCTATGTTATGAAATACTTCTAACCAAAGAAATTACACCAACAATGAGAACTGGACTCGTTACTTTGATATTCAAAACTAAAGCCGACATGTTTGAATTAAAATATCTGGCGCCCAATCTTCCTCCTGAACCTCGACTATAAAATCCTTAGCGCTGTCTTGGCCTATAAACTCAAGATGGCGCTAAGCGAAATAGTCATGAGCAATCAATCGTGCGTGGAGGAGGGAAGACAGATATCAGATAACATTTTATCTATCTATAATAGAATTCATGTATTCAACTAATACAAATGGTGCCCTTATTCTTTTTGTTCAAGAAAAGGCTTTTGATAAAATTGAAATTAACTTTATTTTCCAGACAATTAAGAAAAACGGTTTTGGAATAAACTTTATAAATTGGATAAAAACCTTATACAACAAAATTCAATCTACTGTACAAATAAATGGTGCACAAACTGACATATTTCAAATAATATGATCAGTAAGGCAGAGATGTCGAATCTCAATGCTACTGTACGTGATTTGGATTGAAACTCTCAATAGAGTAATCCAAAATGATAACAAAGTACAAGGCATTAACATTCCAAATGATAAAATCCAAATTAAAACATTTCTACATGCTGATGACGTATCGAAATTCATAACTACCTTTGACTCGTATAATCACTTAATAAAACAATTTAAACACTTCAGTGAAGTCTCAGA
Source organism: Unio pictorum (assembly GCA_030141615.1). NCBI lineage: Eukaryota > Metazoa > Mollusca > Bivalvia > Unionida > Unionidae > Unio > Unio pictorum. The sequence goes on along the minus strand of JARLTB010000047.1, from coordinate 3,259,232 downwards.
TGTTAATCATGATAAAACTGAAATCCTACTACTCGGAGACTGGAAAAGAAATATTTCACAACTACCTCGAGAAAAAATTAAACAAAAATTAAAAGTCATAGGAGTATACCTAGGAAATAAGAGTAAAATGCTTAATTTGAACCAAATAATTCACAAAATAAATAAAAACAACATGACATGGAAAGCCAGAAACTTTAGTTTTCTAGAATAAAAAAACAACAAACCCAAACATACCTTTTTTACTCAATTTCGCATGAATTTATGAATTATATTACATTAAAGAAATAGAAAAACAAAATTTGTAGATTGTCACATTTCACACTTAATAAAGCTAAGGATAAAGGGGGAATGAATCTCCCCAATCTAAAACTAAAGCAAACATCTTTATACCTTAATAGAATCAACAACTTACAATACCCACCTACTCAACCTTGGCACGAAATATATACCAATTGGCTTGGCTTTTTGTTAGCGCACAACAAATCAATATATAACAATAACAACATCATTAAACTGATTGAAACATCTAAATTAACTTGCAGACAAACAAGTAATAAGGGAACACAGAACAAATAATAGAATATGGGAACAAGAAAAAGTAAAGAAATTTATGATATAATAAAACAAACAAAATTACCACCAAATGAAATAGAATTAGACAAACCTCACCTAAACTGGATTGCTATATTGAAAAAAAAAACAATTAAAAAAACAAAAGACCTATCACAAATTTATGAATATATACATGATGCATTTTGGACTGGAGAACTGGTGTATAAAAAGGTTATAAGACCCCTTCCAAAATGTCCACTATGCAAAAACTATACTGACGATAAAATCCACATGATCCTAACGTGTGAAACGCTAAATGATAAAGGATAAAGGAAAAGAAATAAAAGAAAAATTGTACCACCTAACAGGTCACTTTGACCCCAATTCACTTCTTTATACTGATAAAATAAATGAAAAACCAATTTATCAGCACACTATTAATTTCATACTTCATGAATTCAAAAAAGAAACCAATCTATATGGATACCGCAAACTTAATAATAATAAAATCATAAGAACTGGAAAAGCCGTAATGGCTAGATTTGAAGGGGAAAAAAAACACAATCAGTAATATCAACCTATAATAAAATATAACATTAAAAATAGAATAAAAAATATAAATTCGAATTAAATTTTACAACTAAATCCCATACACTGGTTTTCCAGCTTCTTTACAATTTGCTTGTGTATGCTAGAGAGCTGTAATTGCAGACAATACGAATAAACCACAGGAGTCTGACGTTTCATCAATAAAGTACGGCGAAATGTCTGACAACATGAGTTACCCTTATCAATAATGTATCTATCTATCTATCTATCTATCTATCTATCTATCTATCTATCTATCTATCTATCTATCTATCTATCTATCTATCTATCTATCTATCTATCTACCTACCTACCATAAATATATATATATATATATATATATAAAACACAAAGAATGCAAGCGTGACCATAACCCTTCGCTCGATTCGACGTTTTCTCACGAGTCTTTTATCGCTTCAGAATAGCAAGAAGACTGAAAAACTACACATATGCATTCAAAAGACAGTTACTTACCAACGCGTAGCTCTTAAATCACCATGTCCTGAATCCAATTGGCGAATTGACCTTTATTTTCACCAGTACGATCACAACCCTCGCTAACCAACACTATTTGACGGAAGTAGCTCAAACTTGACAAATTTGTTTTGGAGCGAACTATTTAGTAGAAGTTACGCTGTTAGAATATTAAGTTGTGTCGTTTTGACTTATTTTAAATTACCTTGTATTGGAAATTATTTCAATTCGTTTGGATCAAGAGGATTTATTTTGTTATTTATCTGGAAAATAAAATTGTGCTCATTGAATTTCATAAAACCAGAACTGACTTCATCAGGTGACATCGTCTTCCATCTTAGATGCTTCACTATGATTCGAACTGGGAATTATTTGGACATTTTATTACCAGGACTTTTGCAATTTCTCTAGTGTATAATATCTTGAATTATTTTTGGATTAATTTTGGAATTGATTCTTAAAACCGTAAGTTTATTTTTCTTTTCTGGAAAATATGTGTGCTCAATAAATTGTTTCTTAAGTTTTTACAAGCTTGTTATTTTCACTCTTTCTATGTTACTGTTTATTCCAGCCTAAGCACGTAACACTACCATTACAAACTCAGAACACAGTAGTGAAACTTAGCGTGAGAAGTCAGAATTTGACACCTGAAAAGGAATCATGTGAACCCCTTCACTATGAATAAACATCCGTAGAAAAGTTATTAATCTTGAAAATAATACAAATGTGGAATATATATTGAGAATAAAAATAAATAATCTGTGATATTTTTTATCAACAAAAGGACTTTTGATCCAATGCGCTACGGAGCAATAAAACGAATCATGTCGACAAGGGGCTAAGGCCCCAAACAAGAACAAAACTTAAAGCCATAAACATTCACTATACACACATACACAAAAAAACAAACACACAATGCCCCCACTCAGAACCCCCCCCCCAACAAAAACAAGGAAAAACGAAATAAATATAAATAAAAAAGAACAAAAACGAATAATAAAATGGATACAAAATACATACACGCATTACAAGAAGACGCATATAATTACCAAAAACAGATAATTCCTTTTGGGGTTTTTTATATACAAAATTGCATTAGGTAAATAAGGAAAAAACTGAAAGAACTTGATATATGCTGTCCAACACATAAACACAATACAATACACACATTATAGCATATACACACTGGACAAACATGACTCTGGTAAAGTCACTACGCGAACAATTTGAAGAAGACCGAAGGAAAGGAAACCCACCAATGGATTAATATAATCCTGTGAATGAATAGTACAAGCCTTGTTAAAAGAGACAAACTGTACAGGAAACCATAACTCAATGATACCTTAAGGTGAAGGCCATACACAAAGCCAGTACAGGCGGGGGGTAGGGAGTACAACCAGTATGCCTCTTTTGGGGTAAAAAAGCCCTACTTTTATATGATAAACGAAACAAATATCAACCCTGAAAAGAAATAAATGGGAAAACAAACTAATAAAAATACATAACACGCTTGGGAGGACAAGGGAAACATACACTTAAAAATATACATAATTTCGGAAAACAAGGGTGTTACCCAAAATTCAAACCAACGTAAAATGTTGGGGAGAGTTTGAAGGGTATCATCAACGAGAAAGAAAAAGGGACAGCAGAGATAAGATGTAATTGGAAATAAAATTAAGACAAAGATATACAATATAGTAAGTTAAAAGACATAATACCTAATACACATAATGAAGTGATAGATATTCTGAATGGACAAATATAGTGAGAAACAATGTAGATAAACATCAGTGTAGAATTTGTAGAGGTGGACAGAACTTGTGTGTATACTGGATATAATCAGTAGATTACAAAATAACTAAGTGCTTTAATTAGTATTTGTGTGTGCATGTCATTTTTAAAATTTTAGGGAAAATGCTGATTATTATTACTATAGTATTATTAGTAGTAATATTATTATAGTATTATCATTATTATTATTATTATTATTATTATTATTATTATTATTATTATTATTATTATTATTATATTATTGTTTAATTATTAGTACTATTCTTCTTCTTATTATTATTATTATAGTATTATCATTATTATTATTATTATTATTATTATTATTATTATTATTATTGTTTAATTATTATTATTATTATTATTCTTATTATTATAGATTTAGATAAACAGAAGAATGCTAATACTCATCAGCAGTATAATGGAACAAGAGGAACAAAAATGGAACATTGGATTTTTTTTAGCACAGATCATTCTGACGTCTTGAACAACCAGTGCATATTGTATTCACGTTGAATAGAAGAACTTAACATAAGCATACATAATGACAACATGAGACAAAGATGAAATATGAGTATGTATATTAACAATGATGATTTTCATAATTATGCATGTATAAGTGTTTGGTTAGAATACAGTAACTTCAAATTACTTCTTCTAATCTGAACTCCCAAGTCCTTTCTGTACTAAGGTTTACCTGGCTAATGGCTTATATGGTTAAGTACAGATACCTTTCACCATGAAGCTATGTTACAAAGCAGGTTAGCATGCTGCAGAGGATGTTTAAAAGACAAGGAGTGCATAAAGAAGGGGAATAGCAAAAGCTGGAAATTTCATATAGCTCGCTTGTGACAATATAAATATTTAGTTCAACATCCAACGCTTTAATTTTAATAATAATATCGGTCGTTATTTTACAATATTACTGTACGATAGTATTTCTACAATCTTTCGCCATATTCATTCACCTAATCACTACCTCTATTTTCTGCCTCGTCTGTTTCATTTTACAATGTAAGAACATTGCACCCTTCAACTAAAATGTGAACAGATCGTAGTAAATATAGCGCGCAATGTATACAATAGAATATAAAAAATGGTATTTATATATTTTTTTAAACTTAACTGTTCAGTTATCTTGTTATTCGATTTGAGCTTCATTCGTTGATAAATCCACTTTGAACAATCGTCACAGAACCGCTCCATCTAAAATGAATGATCTCAACACCAAATACGTGGGGATTTTAGACGCCTAACGTTATCCAGTCGCGTGCATGTCGCATGCAATGACAGGTTGTGTGCAAAGATTTATCAATGAAACCGCCACCTTCTGGGAAAAATATGCATTGCCCCGAACTGGTGATGATGCGAGTTTTGCAGATAAGCAGCCATTTTGATAGTCCATACAAATTTAATATTTTTATATGAAAATTATGTAGTCACAACCAACGAGCAGACGACTGAACAATCATTAATGAATATAAATGACTATAATATAATTTGTAATAATATTTAAAATAACTAAATTATTTAATTTATATTATAAATCGATAAAAATGACAATGCACGACGAAATGGACATTTTCAAAATTCCAAAATAATAAAATAATATTTATTCCACTTTTATTTTATTTTAAATCTGTTATACATGTATGTCTTACAATAAATTTATGACTACAATATTCATAAATCATATTTTGAGACAAACATGTGAATTAGGAAAGGAAAATAAATGAAGTTTTCGTTGTGGAAAATGTAAATTAATTAGAATTACCTTGTTGATGTAAAAACTCCATTTTGTAAACAGTTATCACATTACTCCATGAGCTTGTGGTGTAAAGTAATTCATGCTGGTCATCATAGAATATTCCATACAGTCTTGATGACACTGTGTATATGGTCACTAGTTGACCGCTGTCTGTCAGCTGATGAATTCTGTTAGAGTTCGAGTCACACACGTACACACAATCCCTGTCAGCCATTATTGACCACGGATATTTTAATGTCTGGTGTTGATACAGAAACTTTCTTGTTTGTGGATTCAAAATTTCATAAGCATGAACACCTTTAGTAATGGAGTCATAACACGAGATGTACAAGGTATTATCTTTGATGGCCATGCGAGTCAGATACCCTATCCCTTCACAGACGTCGTGAGTTGAGTCCATACGTCCATCTCTAATCGATAAAATTCCCCAACACAACATGCCGTATTTCTTACTACCGCTGCCGTCTTTCTTCCAACCGCTGACAATGAGCTTTTCTGAATTCCATTTTGCCAATGAACTACATAGAAATCTTGTTTTTAAAGTTTTGACGAGTTTTACGTCATCTATCGATTTCAATGACATAATTACAACCGTAGCGTTATCCAGACACACAGCGACTTCATTCTTGCTAATAAGACAGATATCCCGGGGAATGGACTCCAGTCTGTATGATGTAATCAGTTTACCGTCATAACCATTGTAAACAAGAAGATCCCACGCCATGTATTGTACGACTAGCAACATGCCTTCCATCATCACAACGCCATAGTAGTTGGATTTACGGCCGGCTGTTGATAAACAATAACTTACATCAGGATCCGGAATACACAAAATACAGACATATTTACTTTTAGTAAACAATGTAGACCAGCTAACTTGGTCTCTAAGCCATTTTTTGTATTTTGAATTGACGGCTCAGTTAGATGGTATAGTAAAGAATGCAAAATAAATTTATACACATCTATAAATTTAGTTATGACATTAAACCATGACATAGTGTCATAAAATATAGACATCTATACTTTTAGTAAAGAATGCCAAACAAACGTAAATACATCTATATATCCATTTCTGACTTGAAAACAATATTATACAGTCGTACGTTTACAGACCAACACCATTATCGCAATAGTTTCATTTTATTTAATTTTTATTACTATTGTAGTTCGTTATAAAAAAATCCCTAATTCGTTTCACACGAAACATTTAAAACGAATTACCTTTTTTTGTAGCTACATTGAATGACGATTACCTGAATATTTACTGAGTTAAAGATAGGAAAATTTAGCTATGACACGTAGAAAGAACTATAAAATATACGTTCGAGTAAAAAACGAAAAACATTATTCAGCTTAAAGTAGGACTAAAGGGCTAGATGCGATGTTACGTATGTTTCAAGTAACTCCTATTAATTACCATATGTGATTGTAACTACAAGTAATAAAAATAATTTAAAAATACTTTGAAAATAACATTTTTTTCTTGTATAGTATAGATGCCAATTTGTAACTTTTGGCAACTATTACTGTTACTGCAAGCTACTAGTAATACGTTTAAAAAAAATAATCAAACTAAAATTAACATGATGTCTATCCCCACCCTACAAAAAACGTATCCCTTCGGTCACATCATAAAAATTATTGAGATCACCAACTAACAACCGTAACACAGACTTTTTTGACATGTAAAGACAAATTTACACATATAACTGGCACTTAAAAGACATTCCATCCCTACCCCTGTATAGAAATTTTGAAACTTTTGAGATTATTAATTTATACCCATGTACACAATTGCTAGCACGAAAAGACAAATTAATTAATGTATACAAGTTAGTATCAAGACAGGAACCACCCCAACTCCAATGAAGTTTATGGACCATTCCTAATAAAGTGAAATTATTGAGATCCCAGCCATATAACCATATATACGATTACAGTTCATGAAAAGATATTAATATATGCAAGCAATATAGGACTTGGTTTTTTTATGCCCTTGAATCAAGCTCGTGAGTCATTCATTGAAAGAGATCGATTTTCGCTCCCTATAACTAACTACGTTCTTCTGACATACTTGCTAGGTGACAATAATTCAACTTATGTGTCTCATTATTTTTACTTTAATTTTGTGTCTGATTATTTTACCTCACTTGAATTTTATGTCCAAAAAAATAATCAGACTTAATAAGGTAAAAATAATCAGACACATAATTCAAGTAAAAATAGTCAGACACATAATTTAAGTAAACAATAATTAGACACATAATTCAAGTAGAAATAATCAAATGAGATGACGCACATGGTAAGATTTGAAATGTAAATTTGTTTTTTCTAATTCTACGAATACACATTTCCTTTTGAAAATATAAATGATCCAAAATGTTACATTGCAGGGGAAGCAAAAACGGGGATGGACTCGGGAGACAGAGATTGCCAATAAAGTCTACACTATCAGTATTCGGTACGAGCACTCATTTATCTCAGTTAAAAGATAGTTACTGAAAACATCCCTCTCCTTCTAAAATATATACACAATTTATACTGTGTATACATTAGATTGGGAGTGAATGTTGCAGAGTTTTTCATTTTACTAACGGAAACAAGCAAGCTAACAGTACTCTACCTTATACTTTTTTTTATAAAAGTATAAATAATACAGATATACTATCGTCCAATAGTTTGCATCTGCTTTTCAAAATTGCATATATGCACTACCCTGATTATTTCAATGAAAATCCTTTCTCCATGTTAACTTCTGCACTCTCCAGTTTATGTCGTCTGCTAGTGAATCGAACGCCGATGTTTAAAGTTTTGCAACGCTCATTCGGAATACAATACAGAGTCTTGGCGTATTAATACAAGATCGAGTCCATTTGTAACCTCAAAACCTTTTGATATACAAAATAAACAACCAAGAACCAAACTAAAGACTTCCTGTTTGTTAGAAGGTTCTCAGTTGGGGTAACCAAAGTTTAGTTGACATCCAGTGTTTTCGGTTTGAACGTGATGATAGATGCAGTTGAGAAGGTTACAGACATACTAAATCTAGGAGATTTGCAAGATTATTATTGATATGGGTATAATATGATATCACTTTACAGTAGGCTAGTGAAAATCGTATGGGTGTTTCGTCGTGTACTCATCAGCTTGTCGATGGAGATTTTGTGGGAGTACAAAATAATGCATGCGAATATAAACTTTAGCAATGTCAAGCAGAGATAGTAGAATAATAGCCAGTGGTGTACCACTTGGGCATTGATAGTTAGTAAATATGGTCATAATAATAAATATCCTTCCATGGCAAGTGGCTCAACTGATAGCGAGACTTCGGAGGTCACCAATGGGGTATAAGAAATCATTTTGGACATAGTTATGAGAGAGAGAGAGAGAGAGAGAGAGAGAGAGAGAGAGAGAGAGAGAGAGAGAGAGAGACGCTTGTGGAGATCACCCCGCCCTCCCCCAAAAGAAATCAAAATATGAAAATATCATTGGATTGACCGAGAATTCACAAATCTGTTTGCGGACATAAAAGTTGAACAAGAGTTTGTCAAAGTAATTTCAAATATTGATGAAGTGATAAAATTAATATAACGAGGTAGGACATGCAGTTTTAGTGTGAAATAAACAGGAAGTAGATATATGTTTTAGAGGCACATGGAGAGCAAATCATAGATCACGTAGAAGAAGTAGTCTCAGACAAAATAGGAACACTTTAGGAACGGCTACTGAAATTAAAAGAAGTAAAAGCAAAAAGGTGAATATTTTGTTGTTAGAAGGACCACTCTGCGCTTAAGATAAAATATTTATTTACAAAGTTATTCGATCTTTCTTTGTGGAATAAATCTGTCTAGAATATGAATACGTTGTAAATATGTGCTTTGTACTTGGCTGATAGACTACTCTACTAGATACAAGGACCAAAACCAATCATAGTGAAATTTGCATATTTTAAGGACAGGGAATAGTGTTGAGCATGGCCGTCATTTTGGTGAAAAGCCTTGAGTGCAAAAAAAATAAAATAACTGTTGGTCATTTGAAAAGAGCTAGTGACTGTTTGACAGCTTAGTTGTATCTAGAGAAACCAAAAAATGGGTTCTTTGACCAAAATATGACTCTTGAATCTTGAAACTTCTATCTAGAGAAAATATTATTTTTGGTTCATATATTTCTTTCTATGAAAATAGTCAAAAATAGCAAAACACTATGCATATAAGTAAGTCATACTTTCTATTTACAGTAGAAATAGATTTAGTGGAAGTAAACCATGCCTTCTATTTATCGTAGATTTAGTAAAAGTAAGCCATACTTTCTAATTATGGTAGATAAAGATTTAGTAGAAGTAAGCCATACTCTCTATTTATGGTAGATATAATTTTAGTAGAAGTAAACCATACACTCTATTTTTTGATAGATATAGTTTTAGTAGTAGTTGGCCATACTTTCTATACAAATTTAGTATAAAATGTTTTCATCAGATGAACATTGTAAAATGGGCAGCAGCTTATGTTCTAACATTGTTTCATTTGTCAGTAGTTCTGGATTTGTTTACTACAAAGATGGGTTTTGATTTATATAACCAATGGGCATTTTTGCATGTATTAAATGCCTTTAATAATTTAGTGACTAGGCTGAGCACAGCTGTGGCAATATCTGCATGCCATGTGCAATTAACTGATAATTGTATGAACTCCTGCGTTAAATGGTGCCTTTTACAACCCTTGCCAATGATGTACTGTGAATGTGTTAGATTGTATTTCAGAGGAACTTTCCACTCTTGCTACAATGAAAGCACTTAAAGATAATTCATTTTTCGGACATTAAATTCACCACAACAACATCACATTCAAGGAAATTTAAAGATATGTGTATACTGTATTGGATTAAATTTCCACATATTTTAGCACAGAATAGCACAGTCTAAAGATCTCCTCTCAAATACATAATGTTCTAAAAGTATCGTACAGTTCCAGACAACATATGCTAAATAAAATTGCATTGCCAGCTTTACTATAAATATAGGCGCATGCTACTTTTGTAAATTAATTTTTTAATTTTATTCTTGAATTATTCAATAAAATGTTTTTCCCAACCCCAAACACAAAGATATTTGCTTTACATAGTATAATTACAATCATCACTTTCCGATTTCAGGACATATGTACATGCTTGTTAAAAGTAATTATAATTGATATCTTATGTTCCATATGATACATATACATTAAGGAACTTGTATTGATAGACATATTATTCATATATTGAAATAAACAAATTTGAATTTTATGCCCATATTGGTAAGTTTATATTGGTTACATATTTGTAAACATTTGGGATCTGGAATCATTTGACACAAAGCTTGTAAAGCAGAGAAAGCTCAAATCAAATGAAGTAGACAATCAAATCTTAGTAGACATGTCTATAATACATAGAAGGTAAGATTAGAATTCATGCCATTATTGCAATGTGTCCTATGTTTCGAAACAAAACTTCATAACATTATATTTGGACCCAAAACCTGTTTATATTAATTTAACCTTGTACTGACTTTAAATTCCCATGAGATTTTCCACGGCTTTGTACAGAGTGCTGATTTATTGGAATGTGCTCCACCTTACCATGGAATATGTTGTTGTTGTTGTTGTAGGGTTTAACGCTTTTTTTCAGCACACGATAGGCTATACATGGCAGCCAGTATTATTGGTGGAGGAAGAACCCGGGAAAACCCCTAGAAAGAACCACCGACCCACGAGAAGCTACTGGCAAGCTCTCTCACATAACTACCTTAGCCGAATCTTAGACTCGAACCCACGCAGACAGAGGTGAGATGGCAGTGATCCGTAATGGATGGGCTTTAGGTCTTTCATGGTCCCCATGGAATACTATGGCACCTATGTCTATGTTTCCTAAAATCAAACATTGATTGACTTCTCATAACTCAGTGACTGTTTAAACAGAGTGCTGCTGTTGCACTGTAGTATGTTTTCCCCTTTACAGGGAACATAATTATGTGACTGTCTTTAAATAGGGTCCTGTTGCACCGTTGTTTGTTTTCCCCTTAACAGGGAATATAAATCTGTGACTGTGTTCGAATAGAGTCCTGTTGCACTGTTGTATGTTTTCCCCTTAACAGGGAATATATCTCTGTGACTGTTTGAACAGATTGCTGTTGCATTGTAGTGTGTTTTCCTCCTAACAGGGAATATAACTCTGTGACTGTGTTTGAATAGAGTCCTGTTGTATGTTTTTCCCCTTACAGGGAATATAACTGTGACTGTTTGAACAGAGTGCTGTTGCCCTGTAGTATGTTTTCCCATTCACAGGGAATATAACAATGTGACTCTTTCAACAGAGTGCTTTTGTCCTGTAGTATGTTTTCCCCTTCACAGGGAATATAACTCTGTGACTGTTTGAACAGAGTGCTGCTGTTGCACTGTAGTATGTTTTCCCTTAACAGGAAACAGAACTATGTGACTGTGTATAAATAGAGTCCTGTTTCACTGTAGTATGTTTTCCTTTAACAGGGTACATATCTATGTGACTGTGTTTAAATAGAGTCCTGTTGCACTGATGTATGTTTTCCCCTTAACATGGAACATAAATCTGTGACTGTATTCGAATAGAGTCCGTTGCACTGTTGTATGTTTTTCCCCTTTACAGGGAATATAACTCTGTGACTGTTTGAACAGAGTGCTGTTGCACTGTATTATGTTTTCCCCTTCACAAGGAATATAACTCTGTGACTGTTTGAACAGAGTGCTTTTGCCCTGTAGTATGTTTTCCCCTTCACAGGGAATTTAACTCTGTGACTGTTTGAACAGAGTGCTGCTGTTGCACTGTATTATGTGTTCCCTTTAAGAGGAAACATAACTATGTGACTGTGTTTAAATAGAGTCCTGTTGCACTGATGTATGTTTTCCCCTTAACAGTGAATATAAATAAGTGACTGTGTTCGAATAGAGACCTGTTGCACTGTTGTATGTTTTTCCCCTTTACAGGGAATATAACTCTGTGACTGTTTGAACAGAGTGCTGTTGCCCTGTAGTATGTTTTCCCCTTCACAGGGAATATAACTCTGTGACTGTTTGAACAGAGTGCTGCTGTTGCACTGTAGTATGTGTTCCCTTTAACAGGAAACATAACTATGTGACTGTGTTTAAATAGAGTCCTGTTGCACTGATGTATGTTTTCCACTTCGCAGGGAATATAAATCTGTGACTGTGTTCGAATAGAGTCCTGTTGCACTGTTGTATCTTTTTCCCCTTTACAGGGAATATAACTCTGTGACTGTTTGAACAGAGTGCTGTTGCCCTGTAGTATGTTTTCCCATTCACAGGGAATATAACAATGTGACTGTTTGAACAGAGTGTTTTTGCCCTGTAGTATGTTTTCCCTTTCACAGGGAATATAACTCTGTGACTCTTTGAACAGAGTGCTGTTGCCCTATAGTATGTTTTCCCATTCACTGGGAATATAACAATGGGACTGTTTGAACAGAGTGCTTCTGTTGCCCTGTAGTATGTTTTCCCTTAACAGGGAACATAACTATGTGACTGTGTTTAAATAGAGTCCTGTTGCACTGTTGTATGTTTTCCCATTAACAAGGAATATAACTCTGTGACTGTGTTTGAATAGAGTCCTGTTGCAGTGATGTATGTTTTCCACTTCGCAGGGAATATAAATCTGTGACTGTGTTCGAATAGAGACCTGTTGCACTGTTGTATGTTTTTCCCCTTTACAGGGAATATAACTCTGTGACTGTTTGAACAGAGTGCTGTTGCCCTGTAGTATGTTTTCCCATTCACAGGGAATATAACAATGTGACTCTTTCAACAGAGTGCTTTTGCCCTGTAGTATGTTTTCCCCTTCACAGGGAATATTGCTCTGTGACTGTTTGAACAGAGTGCTGCTGTTGCACTGTAGTATGTGTTCCCTTTAACAGGAAACATAACTATGTGACTGTGTTTAAATAGAGTCCTGTTGCACTGATGTATGTTTTCTCCTTAACAGTGAATATAAATCTGTGACTGTGTTCGAATAGAGTCCTGTTGCACTGTTTTATGTTTTTCCCCTTTACAGGGAATATAACTCTGACTGTTGGAACAGAGTGCTGTTGCCCTGTAGTATGTTTTCCCATTCACAGGGAATATAACAATGTGACTCTTTGAACAGAGTGCTGTTGCCCTATAGTATGTTTTCCCATTCACTGGGAAAATAACAATGGGACTGTTTGAACAGAGTGCTGCTGGTGCACTATAGTATGTTTTCCCTTAACAGGGAACATAACTATGTGACTGTGTTTAAATAGAGTCCTGTTGCACTGATGTATGTTTTCCCTTTAACAGGGAATATAACTCTGTGACTGTTTGAACAGAGTGCTGTTGCCCTGTAGTATGTTTTCCCATTCACAGGGAATATAACAATGTGACTGTTTGAACAGAGTGCTTTTGCCCTGTAGTATGTTTTCCCTTTCACAGGGAATATAACTCTGTGACTCTCTGAACAGAGTGCTGTTGCCCTATAGTATGTTTTCCCATTCACTGGGAATATAACAATGGGACTGTTTAAACAGAGTGCTTCTGTTGCACTGTAGTATGTTTTCCCTTAACAGGGAACATAACTATGTGAATGTGTTTAAATAGAGTCCTGTTGCAGTGTTGTATGTTTTCCCCTTAACAAGGAATATAACTCTGTGACTGTGTTTGAATAGAGTCCTGTTGCACTGTTGTATGTTTTCCCTTAACAGGGAACATAACTATGTGACTGTGTTCGAATAGAGTCCTGTTGCACTGTTGTATGTTTTTCCCCTTTACAGGGAATATAACTCTGTGACTGTTTGAACAGAGTGCTGTTGCCCTGTAGTATGTTTTCCCATTCACAGGGAATATAACAATGTGACTGTTTGAACAGAGTGCTTTTGCCATGTAGTATGTTTTCCCTTTCACAGGGAATATAACTATGTGACTCTTTGAACAGAGTGCTGTTGCCCTATAGTATGTTTTCCCATTCACTGGGAATATAACAATGGGACTGTTTAAACAGAGTGCTTCTATTGCACTGTAGTATGTTTTCCCTTAACAGGGAACATAACTATGTGACTGTGTTTAAATAGAGTCCTGTTGCACTGTTGTATGTTTTCCCCTTAACAACGAATATAACTCTGTGACTGTGTTTGAATAGAGTCCTGTTGCACTGATGTATGTTTTCCACTTCACAGGGAATATAAATCTGTGACTCTCTGAACAGAGTGCTGTTGCCCTATAGTATGTTTTCCCATTCACTGGGAAAATAACAATGGGACTGTTTGAACAGAGTGCTGCTGTTGCACTGTAGTATGTGTTCCCTTTAACAGGAAACATAACTATGTGACTGTGTTGAAATAGAGTCCTGTTGCACTGTAGTATATTTTCCCCTTAACAGGGAACATAACTATGTGACTGTGTTTAAATAGAGTCCTGTTGCACTGATGTATGTTTTCCCTTTAACAGGGAATATAAATCTGTGACTGTGTTCGAATAGAGTCCTGTTGCACTGTTGTATCTTTTTCCCCTTTACAGGGAATATAACTCTGTGACTGTTTGAACAGAGTGCTGTTGCCCTGTAGTATGTTTTCCCAGTCACAGGGAATATAACAATGTGACTGTTTGAACAGAGTGCTTTTGCCCTGTAGTATGTTTTCCCATCCACTGGGAATATAACAATGGGACAGTTTGAACAGAGTGCTGCTGTTGCACTGTAGTATGTTTTCCCTTAACAGGGAACATAATTATGTGACTGTGTTTAAATAGAGTCTTGTTGCACTGTTGTATGTTTTCCCCTTAACAAGGAATATAACTCTGTGACTGTGTTTGAATAGAGTCCTGTTGCACTGTTGTATGTTTTCCCCTTCACAGGGAATATAACTCTGTGACTGTTTGAACAGAGTGCTGTTGCACTATAGTATGTTGTCCCCTTCACAGGGAATATAACTATGTGACTGTTTGAACAGAGTGCTGTTGCACTATAGTATTTTTACCCATTCACAGGGAATATAACAATATGACTGTGTTTGAATACGAGTCCTGTTACACTTTAGTATGCAACCCTGCCCCAACTTTTCACAGGTAATATAAATGTGACTGTTTGAATAGAGCACTGTTACACAGTAGGATGCAACCACAACCGCTTCACAGGAATGAAACTATGTGTAAATAGAGTATTTTTACATAGTATTTTCCTTCCCCCATCACGGATAATATAACTACACTATCACTAGGGTCTACATTTCACGTGCCATGCTTGTCCATCTTTTGGTGCTAGCTGTATCTCATTAAGGTGATCCACTGTCTGATTACAAAAACTAAAAACAAGTTTCACAATTGGAGCTGCTTTTCCTAATTTGTCATTATTTAAAGTTTCTATTTATTTGTAAGGTAAATTTTGCAAATTATTTTAGAAATAAGAATGATTAAATTTTCATCAGAATAATTCATGCAAATTATGATCAGTTTGTTTGCAAAGCTAACTCTAGCAAAGGCAATATGGACTGTTACACTTAAATATCATTTTGTAAATAAACTGTGTCAGGGAAACTTTGGGATATTATTATCTACTGTACACAATAGCAACAAAATGTGTAAAGTCTCCATTCCATTTTTTCTAGATTTTGTGACTTAAAGTGATATTTGATTCTCTTCGTAACAGTCAGTGCATACGTTATTGCTTGCAGGTTTGGAGATGGGTGGTAGTAAAGAGCAAAGGATTATTAGGTAAAATAGTTTTTGTCGTTTAAGACAGAACTGTATAAACCTGGCACTTCCAGTGTGTTAGCAAGCTATTGTCATTAAATAATTATCTCATAATCATTTTATTTCCTTCCCTAACGCCATTTCTTGTATCAGGTGTTCCAGATCTGCATGCCGTTTTAAACACATTCCATTAGTAAAGCAGTTAAAACATTGAACTGTGCAATAGTACATTTAGAGTTATTATTTTTCCATCAAAAATATATTTGATTTAAATCAGTACATACAAAATTGCATAGCATTGAACACATCGGCCAATTTGTTTACATTAGTTACAGTAACGGTGACCGTTGTGTATTAGGGAAGGTCACTATTTCGTTGCGTTCTTATCAATAATACAAATGTACAACAGGGGACCATTCTCTGTTTTGGCTTATTTATGACGTCATCAGTATATTGTGACGTATTAGCGGTCGACCTTATAACATCTAAAGGCCTGTGTTATATCGCCGCAACAAAAGAATTCATTACTTATTTAACTAACATAGTTTGACAAATCTTCCATTTATTTCAAAAGACACGACGGTATGAACCAAACGCGATTGAAAGTTCTAACTGAGTGTGCAGCATTTATCGAAGGTATGCTTTTGTCTAGTGGCATGTTACTGCTTTACTGTGACTGTTATTCTCAGTACACTCCAATGCCAAGGTCATGAGGTTGTTGGGTGTAACTTAACAGTGACCGTTTATTCATAAGTTAAATTGTACATTTTAACAAGAACATTTTATAAATAAAATTTACGTGTGCGTATCGAAATAATGGCTGGAATCCTTTTAAATAAGTGGCATCATCAACGCCATTTCATCACGATCAAGTTATTCATCAACATAATAAACGTAACAAGCGGCCAGGCATATGGTCATTTCTACTGAATGATTACTAACATCACCATGGTTGTAATCAAGGTCTTGTACAATGATCGTTAGTTCCGTTATTTTCCTAATGTTGCTGTTGTGATGATGATGTCGTCAATATTTCCAGATGTTTTTCTTGCAGATGTTGTTGTTGCGGTTACGGTTAGCCGTATCCTTTTTATTTTCAGGAAGGGAGAGAGCCTATTGTATTGACTGAGACGGTATTTATTATGCAGTTGGAAAGTGTTTTAAGATATGTCTTGTGAGCAGACGGCATGATTCATGCTTTTCATTATTTAAATATCAAAATGTGAGTGAAAAGCAATGTTCCTCTCATTATTCTTTATTATATTAAGCTTATTTGTTATTCTCTGGAAAATGATTTTATGTAGCGAATTAAAGGTCAATGCAAGTTCTGTTTACAGAACCATCTTCACATGCTGCTAAATGCATGGTTTGTGTTCATTTATTGTTTTATAGCTATAAGGCACATCAGATACTAGTAAACCAACCATTGGATGTATTTTGTTTGATCCTCGTCTCTACGTCAGCCGCTTGTTATTGAAACTTAAATTCATGAAAGAGAGGATAGGGGTGGGGGTTCGGATATGTAAGGTAAATTCCATATACACTTACCTATCGTGGTTATTTAATCCTCAGGCAACTTAAATAACGTGTCTTCCCCTCGAACTATTAGATAAAATGCGATTGAATGTGTGGGGTAATCTGAGTTACAAAAAAAAAACTGTTCTGTGCTGATACTCATTTCCATAGTCTCCAGACAAAAGAGTCGCTTACGTAAATTCTTTTCTCAGACGTACGAAATTCTCTCAGAGGTTATTGTTAATGGATCGCGAAAGGATCTCTTACGCTTTAAACTTGCCAATATGTTGTGCGCAAACATTCGCTGATATGTCAAATGTAGGAAAATGGATTAATTTATTTGGATACAAACATTCCATAACTGGTGACTTTTCTGTCGAGTACACTTGTTTCTCAGTTTGTGTCTTTTTTCAACACAATGTAAGTTTTCGCTTTTTTACTTCCATCTTCGCTTAGAAACAAGATATTAGAATCGTCTAACCAATTGTTAAAATATATGGTGACATTGCAAATAATTGGAAAAGATGCTTGTCACTTGCTTGGGCTAATTACAGTTTCTCTGACACTTACTTTCATTTACCAGTCATTACATATGCTTGTACTTTTTATAGTAAAATAAATATTGTGATAACATCATCACAAATCAGAAATATTAATAA
This sequence comes from Unio pictorum, assembly GCA_030141615.1. Classification (NCBI taxonomy): domain Eukaryota; kingdom Metazoa; phylum Mollusca; class Bivalvia; order Unionida; family Unionidae; genus Unio; species Unio pictorum. Next base: position 3,241,167 of record JARLTB010000047.1, on the reverse strand, counting down.
TTCTACAATTTAATTGGAAGTGTTCTTTTTCTTACATTCAGCATTCCTTTTCTATGTAAAACTTTCTCACTAATAAGGACATGGACTTTGACATTTACACCTAATTTAGAAATTATAGGTACGCCCATTAAATTTCTAACATATGTAACCATAGTTGTTTTAAATGTAAAAAGCACATTGACAGTTACTTTGATTAAATGTGCTAAACGACCTTATTTTTATTTGAATATTGAACTGATGGAATTTGGAACCTCTGTGAAGATTTTTAAATGATACGTAATTTTTTTTTTTTTGCGTTTTGTTTTGAAGTGGCGTTTAATCCATATCTAAATTTAGAATGCATTGATTTAGTGTCTAGCAATTTTCAACTCAAAATAGACTCGAATCCTGAATCACTCCTTTGTTAAAGAAAAAAACGTGATTTTCAAGAGAACATTTTTAAAAAGTCATTGAAGTCTTTTCAGTATCAGGGACATTTCTGAATCACATATTTTTCAAAAACAAGACAGAAACAAACCCATACCATGTCACGTCAACATAGCGACAATTCAGCATTGACTACTTATTTTTACCAAACGACACTCTAGTTCCTAGATGTAAAACATAATCATCATTTGACATTATGTAGAAAATAGCGTGAAATATCATGCACATTATAATAATGACTACAAACTATATTGTGATATATTCAAATTTAGCAAATAGTACTGTGTATTTGCTTGCACGTTTGGATGAGACAAGAGTTTTGTCAAGACCTGTTGTGTTACAAGAGTTTGGATGGGATAACAGTTTGTTCTATGTCAGTTGTATTAAAAGAGTTTGGATGGGATAAGAAGATTACTTACATTGAAATATGCTGCGTCAACCCTGATTACGAGATTGCATTGCAAAAAGCAATGTCATCCCTGATTACGTCATTGCATTGAAATAGGCAATGTCATATTTGATTACAAGATTGCATTGAAATAGGAATTGTCATCCCTGATTACGAGATTGCATTGAAATATGCAATGTCATCCCTGATCACAAGATGGCATTGAAATAGGAATTGTCATCCCTGATTACGAAATTGCACTGAATTAAGCAGCGTCAACCCTGATTACGAGATTGTTAACATTGATATAAGCGGTGTCAACCCTGATATCGAGATTCGATTGAGTCAAGCAACGTCAAAAATGATATCAACACTGTTAATATTGAAATAAATAGCGTCAACCCTGATAGAACGACTTAACATTGAAATAAATAGCATCAACCCGGATAGGAAGAATGTTGACATTGACATAAACAAAATCAAAATCGAGTGCAATATTATTAAAATGGTGTGATATGATGAAATAATAAATTACGTGTTGATGCAGATTAGTAGACATATTTGTATATGGCTAAATGAACTGTACCATTTTGGGGGCCCCGAGTGGCCGAGTGGTCTAAAGCGCTGTCCGTTACGGATCACTGCCATCTCACCTCTATCCGCGTGGGTTCGAGTCTAAGATTCAGCTAATGTAGTTATGTGGGAAAGCTTGCGAGCAGCTTCTCGTGAGTCGGTGGTTCTTTCCGGGGGTTTTCCGGGTTCTTCCTCCACCATTAATACTGTCCGCCATGTATAGCATATACTGTGCGTAAAACTGGCGTTAAACCATAAAAAACAAACAAAATAAACTGTACGATTTCAATATCTGATAACTTTACAGGATCAAGCTAGAAACGACTCGACAGAGAAAGGAAAACATGATTCCTTAAAGTAAATCGTGGAAATAGAATATAGCATTATATGGAATGTACCTAGTTTTTGAAAGATAACGCTTTTCTAAAGTATTCTACATCTCAGTTGAAAGATAGTGCAGAATGTTATTGCATCTCAGTTAAATGCGATAAGATACCACACTATTGCATTTCAGTGGAATGCTAGAGTGTGCCATTCTATTGCAACTCAGTTAAATGTTAGAATGTGCCATTCTATTGCATCTCAGTTAAATACTATACCAGACTAGTGCATCTCAGTTGAATGCTAGAGTGTGCCATTCTATTGCATCTCAGTTAAATACTATACTATTCTATTGCATCCCAGTTAAACACTATACCACAATAGTGCATCTCAGTTGAATGCTAGAGTGTGCCATTCTATTGCATCTCAGTTAAATACTATACTATTCTATTGCATCTCAGTTAAACACTATACCACAATAGTGCATCTCATTTGAATGCTAAAGTGTGCCATTCTATTGCATTACAGATGCGATAAGGTATCAGACTATTGCATCTCAGTTAATTGCTATAATATACCAGACTTGTGCATCTCAGTTTAATGATAGTGTGTCATTCTATTGCATCTCAGTTAAATGCTATACCAGACTAGTGCATCTCAGATATTAAAGAACAATTTCTTCCTTTTATCGACTGTATACTAAGAACAGTGTTGATATTCCTCATCGATAAAAAGGTTTGAACTGGCAGCGATGGCGGACATACTGGATGTCGAATTGGCACCGTGTTCATTTAAGACCAACAAGATATCGTAAGATGTCTCCTGGTAGAATGACAACCACAATATGTTGAAGATGTTCATTCTGGTTGTCATGTTAGAAGTCGATCGGCACTATATGTGATTAAAGACCAACTAAACATCATAACAAGTCGCTTGTAAACAAAACCCACTAAATACGACCACCTGTTAATGAGGAGTTTGTGATCTATTGTATTTTAATCTTTATTTATTCATCACACACTGGGCGATATATGGTGGCCGGTATATTTGGTAGAAGAACCCAAGAAGATCCCAAGCAGAACAACCGACACACTGGAAAGAGCTAGAAAGCATTTCCTCGTACCCATGTGGGTCTGTCCGAAAACCGAATTCACGCGAACAGAGGTGCGATACGACTTATCTATAAATATAAGGAGTGGCGATAGCAATAATTTTAAGATGGCTACTGAGGTGGCCTGTTGTGTATAACCGATACCGTTTGCGTTTTGGACCAGCAAGACAATAAAATGTTTCATTAACTCAGATCAAGATGCAGTTAAAAGAGATTGAATTTCAAATCAGTATTTTGGTTAGGACCGAATATACATTAGAAGTCTCCTATTTAAAAACCCTTGTTAATAAGACCATCTATTCAGAGTAATACTGATACCAATATTATTAAAATGTCAGCTAGTGTGGCCATATTGAATATCAGATTGCTATATTTTCACTTGAGACCAGCAAGTCATCATAATAAATATTTCAAAGAAACCTATTTAAATTGGACTCTCCATTCAGGAGAACTATCTTTTAAAGATGACTTTATCACGCCCATTTTCAAGGTCAGATCGTAACCATGTCCGTCTTGGGACAACTTGACATTATAAGAAACGTGTTAGTGAAAATCTCATACTTATGTGCCATCCGTTTGGGTGGAGTAGCTATAGTAATGTTGACCACTGTGCCAGCTATAATGGTGGTAACAAACTTGTGTTAAAGAACCATGAGCTATCCCATAATATGTTCTTGCCCATGACCAGAAGAGTTAAAAGCAAATAAAATGTAGTCCATATTGTTCTACAAAAAAAATCCACACCCCCCAACAAAAAACAAAAAAACAAAAGAAACAGAACAAGGGATATTTTTTTCAAGTATTCCTGCAAGTTGGCAGTATAAGTGAGATGACAAGATCACTGGTTGCAGGAAAGTGATCCAGCATTTAATTAGTAATGCATCAGAGACCTGACATTTGAATTAGTTAATGAATGTTTTCATATAATGTGTTGTGTTCGAGTTTTAAATTTAACTGGTGGTCTCGTACTCTCAAATGTTACCTACTCACAAAGCTGTTTCAAAACAAGGTCCATGTAAACCATTGAATACAGGAGTATAAATGTGACACGTTTAGGGTTTAAGAATGTGAAGTGAAAAATTGGGAATGGATTTAAACTTTTGAAAACAGTTTCGGTTTTGACTAAAAAGGCGATTTGGTCAAAACATTACTACGATATATCGGAAGGCGTTGAGGAACATCTAGATTAACTATGATTAAAATGCTGAAACTTGTTAGCTTATTGTCAGCTCGTGATTTATGTGCATACCCTTTGTGATATCATGAAATAGAATTTAATATGATATAAAATGTACCAATAAAATCAATAATATGTATGGAATCATGAAATAGAATTTAAGATAAAATAAACTGTTATAATAAAATCAACATTATGTATCGTATCATAAAATAGAATTTAAGATATAATAAAATGTATTAATAAAATCAATACTATGTACGGTCTCATGAAATTTAATTTAATATATAATAAACTGTGCATCATATTATCTAGAATTTGAATCAATGGCATGAATGATCGGTCATGTATAAAGGTTTCTGCTAGGTTTCCTTCAATGGGTTTAGGTTCTCGTGTATTTGCATCCAACATAAATATTTGATTACAAACCCTTGCTTTACTTATCTGTACCCTAATCCATGGTTACTAAATTCAATGTCTGCATGCATCGTTTAAAATGTAAACTGTGAATTTTAGCACAATAATTCGATCCTATAGCAAACTAAACATTAAAGTATTTCATTTTAGATTCCTTTTTCTGATGTGTTAAGGATACTATATTATGTAAAGGAATGTGGTAACTGGAATTTTAACTACTTTGTATACCTCGCAATGATACTACTACTACTACTACTGCTACTACTACTAATAATAATAATGAAAAGTGTAATTTAGACAACACCATCATCATCATCATCATTTCATTATATCTTACATCATGCATACTGGTTTTACAAGGATGATCACTGCTTTTATGACCTTAAGCTTGCATTTAAGCAACCAAATAGTTTGTATTCTGTTATGTCTTCTTTTTTGTTGCTGACTGCTTAATATTGACATAATTGTTTAATTCTTAAACTGGTTCACTTCAGAATAAGTTGTACGTTATATGTGTGCTTTCAATATTTTAGATATTTTGGACAAGCTGAAAAAGGACAACTCTCCAAAAGGCGCTTTGAAGCAGATTGTTACATTTTGTAAGTATAGTTAAATAATAATTGAACAAGATTGTTACATTTCGTAAGTATAGTTAAATAATAATTTAATCAGATTGTTACATTTTGTAAGTTTAGTTAAATAATAATAGAATGATATGCTATGTTTTCAAATATAAAGTATTGAATCAGTTTGTTACATGCCGTAAGTACAGTTAAAAAGGAATTAAATTATACGTTATATTTTCAAATATAAAACATAACTTGATTTATTGAATATCTCGTTACCAAACTCTTAGAAACTTTGCAAATATGATAGTCAAAGTGAGATACAGGTACTGTTTTATGTACTTATTAACAAATTATACATTTGCTGTTGTTGTCTATAATTACTTTATTACTGTATAGACAACATCTTTAGATTTTTAAGTAAGTGAGTAACTAAGTGAGAGTAGGATTTTTAACTTAGCTTTAACAATTTTTCAGTCATATCGCTACAAATGTCTGCAGTGAAGCAGTTAATAGTGGGGCGTCATGCCGCAGACATGTAGCATGATGTCATATCCAGTCACATTTTTCTGACACCAGGCCTACCGGCTATAACACTAATTTTTTAATGCTGAGCACCAAGCGAGGCAGCTGATAGTACCATTTATGTAAGTCGTTGGTAGAACCCGGCAGGGGATCGAACCCACGACCTCCCGCTTCCGCGGCGGACACTCTGACCACTAGGCCACCGGAGCAGTTTTATATGTTTGAACAAGTCATAGTTTGTTATAAGTTTCAATATGTACCTATCTTGTTACTATTTAATAGCTAGTTTGACAAATTAACTTAATTTTAAAATTTACTTTTTCCCTGTTGTATCTTCTATTGTGGATTCAGACAGGGACGTCATTTCAAATTTATTTAGGAGGTAGGTTGGTTGGTACTTGACAGGCACGTTAATGTTCGTATATATGCTACATAAATTTTACAGGACAAGCAAATTACCCAAAATCCCGCCCTCCCCAAATGACGTTCCCGGATTGTGAAGACACGTGAGCATATTTGTATTTGTTATGGTAAGTATGAGTTTTATCACAACGATGCCGCATATACCTAGTCGACAAAGTATTAATAACACAACCACGACAATGAATGATAAACTTACTGGTGAAATCGTCTCTGCGATATATTTCACCAATGACAAACGGTATTTCATACAAAAAACATTTGCTAGATTTAGCGCGCGCACGTGGCAAATTCAAAAACAAGCGCGATCGTTTAAGGACTCTGCACACGGTATGTGATTATCAGTGTTAAAACTAAACCATAAATGTTGGTTGGTATTGACAAGTATTATTATAGTATATGATATCCGGAAATCACTCTCATTTACGGATTTTCATCGTTAACTTCGTCAAGGCTGAATTGTGTAACTGAGCGAGTAATTAAGCATATTACAAATGTGATGCTGACTAACGGGTTAACGGATCGAAGACGTGAAAAGTAGCCAAGTGAGCTGAATCTGTCATAAACACCAGAGGTACAATAAGTGATGTTTCTAGATTGGAAAAAAAGATCGTAACAACAGTCGTAACAACGATAACAGGAGAGTTTTTGAATGATTCAAAACACTACCGAGCAAATGGAAGAGCTCCAATAAACATAGTTGATCATAACGCACACACGTGGACTAGGGTGGTAACTATGTTCCAGCTGAATCGAATTGTAAGACTCTACCCATACTCGGAAATTATATTTGATGTTATTCACCAAATCCGTAAAAATGATTACGTGTGTGTATGGCTGCTCTAGAGTTCATATGATGGAAAAATTATCAATGTGTTCTACCCGACGGCGAATTATATCGTAGTCAGTCTCTTGATGAAACGAAGACTTTCAACTGACAACGTTGAAAGTAATTATTTTACGATAGCGTCAGTTGCAGCTTATTTCGCACGAAAAAGAAAGAAATGGAAGCCAACACAAGCTCGATTTCTCAGCGATGTTCAGTTAAGCTGTTGCGATTACGGACAAGGCAGTTTATGGAATACCCGGTATAACCGCAAAGACTTCATTTCGGTTGATATGCCGCGTGTTATCCCAGGAATTATTTTTAGGAAAAGGCGAATGCACCGGCAATTTGTCGCGGGTTTGACATTCAACGCATGAGATGACCCGAGTGGTGATTAATGGACCATTACCTGATTTTGATTTGTTCGCTAAGGATATTCGTCCGATTTGTTATGTCTCTTTTGGTACACATTTTTCAGAAGCGCGCTGAGATATCATAGTGCTGTTAGGATACATGCTTGATATTGTAATATTAACATTGTAGCAATTATATCATATCACGCACATACCAAAGTTTGGATAACTTCACTTGAGTGTATTAGATATGACGAGGTCATCAGCGATTTATCGAGAATTATACAGATACTCCCATTGATCATATTGTCAGTGAAGATCCTAAAATTCTCAAGATTAAACTCATCAACAGTGAATACAAAAACGCAAAGGATCTCGGTAGAAACATAATCGGTAAGTTTACTCAGGGTGGCGGCGTGATTAATCATGCATGATTGATTATGGATTCCGCCGAATATGAATCTGTGGTCGCTGATACGGTGACGAAAGAAATATTATCATTCAATGAAAACCCCTTCTTGTCAGACGGAACACACGTAGGTGTTATTGGTTATATCAATGGCGAATCACCACAATTCACACATCTAAGAGCTTCGTTGCTCCCATATGTCTCGATAAATTTATTAATAATGATAAGCAGATTTCCTCGCTCCACAGTCAGAGTTGCCACGGATTCGTTTTATATCGATAAGAAATACTCGGCGTTGTTATCTCATTTTATCCTCGAGGATGGATCGTAGGGATCATAGAGAATACAACAGGAAGAGCTGTGCAATTATAACCCAACTGCAGATGTTACGATATTGGGTTGTTATGAACGCGATCAGATATCGTACATGATCCGGTATTCAGGTACACAACTGTGTATTTGAATGGACCTGGCTGTTGTGGCACAACAACTTGGGTGAGTGAATTAATTAAATTTCCAAGCGATGACATGATTGTGCTAATACCAACACGTAGACTTGCCAGGGAGATGAGGACCTGAGAAGTTAATTCGTGTACTTATCATAGCTTTTTCAGATACAACGGTGATGCGTAGATGCCTGACAGGATGAGTGATAAATATATCCCCTGGTTTACTATTTGGGTTGAGATATGCACAAATGTTTCTTGATTGGCTGTTGTCGAAAAACACAGCTGTGAGTATGTGAAGAGATCAATGTCAGGCACCATCGTTTACTGGAATATCCTAAACATGATTAGCTTTAAAGTTTTGTTGATTATTACAAAGAAATCGATGTCGATCACAGATCACTTGATGATAAATTAAAAAGAACTTAAAAGTTTAATCAGGCTGGAGCGAAATAAAAATCAGTGTTGGGCATTAGGCACAGAAAAAAGAGAAACCTTCAGGGATGATTTCTTGCAAACGTGGACTCCAAACGATGTAATATTAGCAAGTAAAAAAAATAACTGATATTGATGAAGCGCCATCTGTAGATGATATTGATGGGATTAGCAATAATTTAGTAGTATATGATGATGTTATGTTTGATAAACAATCTAATCCAGTCCTGATATTTTCTCGAGAAAGGCATGATTTTACAAACAACAATACCTAAAAAATCAGGGATAACTAATAGTATTGATGTGTTTAACGGATACGCTCAGAAATATTCATCAGACTTGGTTCAACAGAGACATGGATTATAATCGTTTTAGAAATTTATTTAGTCATGCTCGGGCAACCCCGCATGTATTTATAACGATAAATTTGCATTATATAATCTGTGTCTGAATCCATTAGGATGAATGCTATTATATTTGTTTGAATCTAACCATTAGGATGGATGCTATAATCTGTGCGTCTGAATCTAACAATTAGGTTGGTTGCTATAATATGTGAGTCTGAATCTATCAGTTAGTATAGCGGTTATTATAATTGTGTCTAAATCTAACCATTAGGACGGATGGTATAATCTGTGTGTCTGAATATGGCAATTAAGATAAATGCTATTATATCTGTTTCTGAACCTAACCATCAAGATGAATTCTGTTATATGTATGTGTGAATCTAACCATTAGGATGGACGCTATTATATGTATGTCTGAATCTACCCATTAAGATAAATCCTATTATCTCTGTGTCTGAATCTAACCGTTAGCACTGATGCTATTATCTCTGTATCTGAATCTACCCATTAGGATGGATGCTATTTTATGAGTGTCTGAATCTAACCATTAGGATGGATGCTATTATCTATGTGTGTTTGAATCTAACCATTGTGATGGATGTTATTATCTGTCTGTCTGTATCTAAACATTAGGATGGATACAAATCTCTCTGTCTAACCATTATGCCGGATAATATTATATGTATCTAGTGATTAAGGAAGATCATATTATATCTGTATAATCAATAGGGTGGATCATGTTATTTATGACTAACCATTAGGATGGATGGTTTTATCTGTGTTTATCCATTAGGATGGATGATGTTATCCTATTACAGTTAAGTAAATTTATAGAATGGTACATACTTTCCCCATTATAACATGTAACAACGGCCAATAGACCAATGCCATATAACGTCACGACAATAAACCCCATTGACGCATTGCGTTATTGAACAGAAAAGGACGCGGTGGAACTCCGACACCTCTGTTCGGATTTTGACAGCTGAAATCAGGCGAAAAACGGTCCGGTTGAAACTTTGTATTTCTGGTGATGCAAACAAATCAAAGCAAATTTCCGACACCAATATAATAGTGTTCATGTCATGTTTACTTGAGCAAATGTAAATCTGCCATTGACTTGTGTTACGTATATCTGATTTAATATACACTTATTTTTATTTTTATTTTCATTACATGCTATTGTAATGTACGTTTATTGATGATTGTTTTTTTTCTTCAGAAAATCGGTTGACTAAATTATTTTTGGTAAGCAAGTAATGTTGACCTAGAACCTAACATTTATTCAAGGCTAACCGCATCCACGTACACAGGTTTTATTTTAATTGCAAAATAATTGGTTGATGTCAACTTTATCATTAGAGGTGAAAACTAAAAATAATACTAATTATGGAAATCCGACATAGTCAATCAAAAGCAATGTTGTTTTGTTATTTTTGCATTACCAGATGGTATTAGGCTACTCATAGCACCTTCCAATAATGTTATTTGATATAAAACAGCTACCGGTAAATCAATAATTAGATATATACTGAATATAATTATCATTTTACATCCATTCACTCAGTCGGACAACTGTTGTGAATGGCCGTTTCTCCCCCACGCACTCTTTGAGTTATATCGGTATTGTTATGTTGTGGGCTTAGTGGAAATATGCTACTTATATTAGACTTTAAGAAACAAAGCTAACATAACTATGTAATATAGATTTAGTCTTATTGAAATGTTGACTATGGTATATCATTTTGCGTTTAGAACGTTATTAAATACCATGTTTACGTATTTAAGTGTAAGAAAAGAACCCATAATGGTTGTAATATATGACTTATCTATTACATACCTTCCATTTCTAGTTCCAAAGTCCTATCTACGACTATGCGGCAAATAGCCTGATTTGAACCTGCAGTGGCCATCGTGTCTTTTCAAGGACTTATGGATACAAACGTGTTGTTTCTAAGACGAAGTGAGTTGTTAACCTAAGACAGTGGCGACGTTAAGGCCTGGGCTGCAAAAGGTAGAGCAAACGTGCAGCAAAAATCCATAAATATATATATATATATATATATATATATATATATATATATATATATATATATATATATATATATATATATATATATATATAACTATTTTTAAATGTAGTAATTATTCAAAGAATAACCACTTGTGTGCAAAAGATCAAAATCAGATACATATGTACGTGTATAAAATACCGAAATTGTTTTAGATCCAAGTGGCTGACTAGTCAAAAGCGCTAGTCTTTACAGATCACTATCATCTCACTTCCGTCTGCGTGGCTTCCAAGCTTTACCGGTCCAATGTGGGTATATGAGAAAGCTGTCAATAACTTCCAATGGGTCGGTAGTTCTTACCGCTGTTTCCCCGAGATATTTCACCACTATTCCGAAAATTCTGACTATTCCGCCACCAGATATAATTGCCACCAGGTGTATCCCATGTAGCCCTAAGCAATGGCGTTAAACAACAAACACACAACATCCAAAATAAGTCTACAATATATGCATGGCTCATCTATCAATAGAAACACACATTATAATTGCTTTGCATACAAAGTAGTAAAAAGTATTTGCACACTTGTTATAGTTTACCAGATCGAAGGATAAAAAGTATTTGCTCACTTGTTAAGTTTACCAGATCGAAGGGTAAAAAGTATTTGCGCACTTGTTCTAGTTTACCAGATCGAAGGGTAAAAATTATTTGCGCACTTGTTCTAGTTTACCAGATCGAAGCCAGGTATGTTATTGGTATGCCGTCCTTAGTCAGTCGTCAGTCGTCGTAAGTGTTGTTTGTCAATCAGTCTAGAGGGTTCAGTTAAAACAGCACGTGATCTACCTGGGTGCATATTGTTATCTCATTCAGAGGTATGATGAATTTAATTATGGAAGATGGTTGAAACATACTTGCATGTAATTGGCTGAACGTACAAAAACAAGGAGAGGCTTTTTTCAAACTGGTAATTTTAAGGGGTCCCTAACCCACTTACTCCTTGTCCCGCCTCCAAAAGAAAATGTAAGCCTTAACAATTGTTTCATTTCAGAACATTGACGCATCATAGCACTTATAAGAGTAAAGACCATCCTACACGCAAGATGTTACTAAAACAATTGGCAGTTTCCACATCTGTATCAAGCCTAAACTCAAACAAGTTATGCATCTGTATCATTACCAGAAAATAAATGCTTCGACAAGTAATGTAATTCCAATAGCATTTCATACACTGACTAGATACGAATCCACGTAATTGTGAACACAGGTGAAATGAATGTGTGTTTCGTCAAACTGACCAGCAACAGATATTGACTAGACAGTAGTCACCCACTCTCAACACAGTAATATAAATGTGTATTTTGCAAATTTATAATCATATAAAGAAGACTGATGCTTACAAAATGTATACAAATCACTCAATCTCTAACCTTGGTGCGTTTACACAGTGTTTCTTCTATTCTTCTGTGCAAAACCCCATTGCTATAAACAAACAAACCAAACACTACAGATAATGAAATAAGTATACAGCAAAGAGCTAGGTCGTGAATGTTTGCTTACCCGACTAATTTATTTTGCTATTGCAATATGTAATCTTTTTCTTGTGGTTTGTTCCAACAAATGCATGTATATATTGTACAAAAAACAAATAACTGGTAAAAATGAATAAAGGTTAATTTATAACCGCAAATCTCCGTAGTGTGCTTACATGCCGTTTATTCTTTTATTTCACACCAATAAGCCCGAAACTTGCATCTATCTTGTATTGCTCTCTATTTTGCCATTCCAGCATATACAACTGTTTTAAGCTGAAGTCATCTTTCGGCCATTTCTTTTTTCTGTGCCCCGTCCCCATCAATTGCTACTGCTACTGCTTCTGCTGTTGCTACAACTGTAATCGAATCACCTCACAGGATATCGCTAAACAATGCAATATTAATGCAACTGTGTATGTGTTAACGTATCATAACAGCGTTGTCGACTATTACATTTGCAAACAATGGTAGTAGTGGTATTGTGTTGTGGTGATGATAATGGAAATGAGTATGACGACAACCATATTAATAAGGTATTACCACTCCGCTTTTCATTTCATTTTGTGTATATGGAGCGTTAATCTAATACCGAGTACAAAATCTACCTAAAATCTACCCAACACTCACAACCTGTCCACTGCATACTTTATACATTATTACATATCACCAATTCCCATATATGATGACGTTGTCCGCTGTATACTTTATACATCAGTACATATCACTAATTCCAATATACGAGGACCTTGTCAGTACATATCACGAACTCCCATATGTGAGGGCATCGTACGCAATATGCTTTATAAATCAGTACATATCGCACGAGGGTTTTAGTAAAATTGCACGCGAGAAATACTAACATAACGTGAAGAAACTAATATCGCCGTGGTGGGTGGGTGTGATTAAACATTCGTGTGTAAATTGAACTCGCTTCAAACTTGGAATTGAAAATTAATTAAAGTATTACATGATATCATGTATGTGATATACGTTGATGGATGCGTTCACTTCTTCATCCTTTGTGTAATTACACAGACGGTTTAATATTGTGAATACACTAATCTATGTCACTACTCAAAACCTCTTCTACACTTAGTCAGATGCTTAAGACAAAGGAACTAAATAATAGGACAGGCGATAGTCACTCTAAAGAAGAAAGACATACAGTAGAAAATATACAAGTAATATTAAATGTATTGATATATAACACTAATAATGCACACATTCACACATCTTAACAAACATCACACACCTCTCGGGATGAAAAATGTTAAACAAAATACAATGTAAACAGTACTGATTCAAGTCCTGTTATTGATCTCTGGTAATGGTACACTTCTACAGTGAGAACTCAACCAAAGTCATCTTTTTGTATCCTGGACCGAATATCATTACACATTTTGGTTCTATGGATTTACACATTTTTCCCTGCTTAATTCACCACGATACATAATAAATGAACATTGCCACAATCCATCTCTCTCTCTCTCTCACTCTCTCTCTCTCTCTCTCTCTCTCTCTCTCTCTCTCTCTCTCTCTCTCTCTCTCTCTCTCTCTCTCTATATATATATATATATATATATATATATATATATATATATATAGACACACACACACACACACACACACATATATATATATATATATATATATATATATATATATATATATATATATATATATATATATATATATGATTGTACTTTGTAAGAGTCATCTGGAAACAACATTTTCGATAGCTAACAATTGTACGAGAATGTTAATTATGCTGTATTATAATTGTACTTTGTACATAACTTGTTTCGGTGGACTTGATGTCAGGACGTTGTCTAACCGAGTGTTGTCCAGTTGATCTTTGCTAAAGTTTAAGTAAACAGGCCGTACCTTGCTTACGCCTTTGTCCAGGATATTTTGTTGTATCATAAGTCATTTATATAAAGATGGGGTTGTATGACTTGATATGATGGAACAGATACTCGAGTTATTATATGTTTTTGTATGTTTTTTAACAACCCTCGGTGTATGGGGTCTCGATGACTACTAGTGATTATTGGTTTGATGTTTACTATTTTAGTGACCATAGCCAGATATCAAATTGATGCTACTAATTCTGTATAACGTACAATTAACACTCAAAAAATGCTGGTTCGTTGTTCACGCCCCTATTTGCAAATTTTTTCCTATGGCATCAGCAGTTCTGATTCCTCAACTCCATACAGCAGATTGTTCGCTGCCAGCGATATTTTAGAATGTGATGTGTTTCTATATCTTGCCGAGAAAAGGGGAGGTAAGCGCGATGGGTAAGAACACGCCGAAGCAGCATACATACGAATTTAGATTAAACGTCCAATGTTATAGCAACTGAACTACGGTGGATCTGCAGTAGAAGGTCGCCACATACATATAAGTGCTGTCAGAAAGTTGAAAAATAAGCCACTTTGAAAATACTTACTTAATTTGCCTAGTATAGTCGGACGTTAACGAAAATATAGAAATAAAGCTTTACAAATATAACCATCTCAATGGGCCCCACAATTCCAAGCTTATGATTGTGGACAGGTCTACAAAATATACACATTCATGCATCACCTACAGACAGCAATAATGCATTTCTCATGTTTTTTCTCCTTGTATTGTAAAGCAAATTTAACACAAATCTCAGGATCCTATTGGTAACATACAACGTACACATGGAAGCCCATAACGGGTACTATCAACAAGGAAGCATATACAGTAACGGGTATTCCCATCATGGAAACATACAATGTACTCGTGGAAGCCCATAACGGGTACTTCCAGAAGGGAAACATACAATGGCACGGGTACTCGCATCAAGAAAACATATAACGAGTATGTTTGTTTGTTTTATAGTTTAACGCCATTTTTCAACACAATATAGGCTATACATGGTGGCCAGTATTAATGGTGGAGGAAGAACCCGGAAAACCCCCGGAAAGAAACACGGACCCACAAAAAGCTACTGACAAGCTTTCTCACATAACTACATTAGCCGAATCTTAGACTCGAACCCACGCAGAGGTGAGATGGCAGTGATCCGTAACGGAGAGCGGACCATTCGTGGCCGGTTCACTTTAATTTAACATTCATTCATTCACTTAAATGTTGTGATGTAGACGAATACCAAACCGTATGTGATTCAAAAATAGAATTTTTTTAAAAATGCAATAAGTTTAGATTTTTAAAGAAAACCTATATCATCTTAATACTTTTAGTAAAAAACACACATCAACGATTTTCTTCAGACTGTATATACGACGTTCGAACGTGATTGCGGAGAGAGAGAGAGAGAGAGAGAGAGAGAGAGAGAGAGAGAGAGAGAGAGAGAGAGAGAGAGAGAGAAAGAGAGAGAGAGAGCCACCCCAATATATGCTACATAGTGTGCCTTTCCAAGTAAAAGGTATTTTAAAACATTTGTAAATATTGACTTCACTGTCAACGAAATCCCCATGTAAACTTTATGTTTGCATTATTTATTAGGTTGAGCAATATAAAAAAGCGAAACATTAAATCGTCACGATTAATGAAATTCCGTCTATCGTCAAGACAAATACCCTGGTATATACGGCATACCAGGGTCATGAAGTGCTGATATTCAGAGAAGTATTCGAGCCAATATATCAAAAATCAATATATTTGGCATTTTGTACTTAAAAAGATATCAATAATGACAACGTGTGAAGTACAAAGAAAAGATTATTGTCAAAATTAAAGATCTTACCTTACAAACAACTTCGCAACAGAAGACAATGACATAATTTGCAGATTGCAGTATATAAAGTGTAACTGGCTGCAAAAACGGGCGAGACGAATGACGGGAGAGTTAGATGTATCGACTTAAATCTACTTTAAATAAATGGGTTATCGCTGTTCAAATAATGGCGTAGATCATATGACTGGGTCCAAATGTACAGTGCTGAGCTTAAATATTATTTGCTGTCTGTTTGCAAGGTCGTTTTGTTCTCATACTATATCTGTAGGGCGAAGTAGTTCTAACCTGTTCTTGCTCTTTATACCCAAGATATTGTATATGGTAGAAGTATAATATATCAAATATGGTGGTCGAGTGATTAGAGCGTCTCCCTCAGATGAGAGAGGGCGTGGGTTCGATCCCTGGCCCAGTCATACATATATCACAAAAAACTGCCACAGTGGAGACCTCATAGCTATATGACTGAAGAAAAATCCAGATTAGCTTTCTTGTTTATTTTCTTCCTGTTGATTTTTTTTATATTTTAAAATTTCCCCTTCATCTTTACAATGAGTAACCAATCATATGTCTGGTTCCAAGGTGCAGAGCTTTGTTTGAGTATTACTTGCTATCTGTTTGCGTTGTCGTACGTTCTAACCTGTTCTTGTTCTTCATGTCCAAGTATGTTGTATTAAGTATTAGTGTACATAAACGATTGTGGATTAGTGGTTATGGAGTCTGCATCGAATGCGGGAGGGCGTGGGTTCGATCCCCGGCCGAGTCATACCAAAGACTTACACAAATAGTACTAACAGCTGCCTAGCTTGTCGCTCAGCTATTTACTTTATATACGTGCATTAGTACGTATTTACTTTATATACATACATTCTAACGTATTTCACTGATATACGTACATTAGTACGTATTTACGTTATATACATACATTCTTACGTATTGCTTTGATATACGTACATTAGTACGTATTTACGTTATATACATACATTCTTACGTATTGCTTTGATATACGTACATTAGTACGTATTTACGTTATATACATACATTCTAACGTATTTCTGTGATATACGTACATATTAGTACGTATTTACTTTATATACATACATTCTAACGTATTTCATTGTTATACGTATATTAGTACGTATTTACTTTATATACACACATTCTTACGTATTTCATTGATATACGTACATTCGTACATATTTACTTTATATACATACATTCTAACGCATTTCATTGATATACGTACACTCGTGCGTATTTGCTTTATATACGTACGTTCTGTAATAGATAATTCAAAAAATTATATTATACCCAGGCGCGGATCAGTTCAAGTGTTGTTTTTTTTTCGAAGATTGGGGATTTTTCAAAATTTCAAATAACTCTAACTTTCCTCTAAAAGGCACCAAATCAAAATTCTATATCTATGTCTCTATTTAATCAAAGTCGTCATGATACCCAACAAGCGCTCGTCAAATTTCAAGTGACAAATGACTGTATGTTTATGTCTACATTTTTTATGAATATATTATTTTTACTGTAAAATATCTACCTAAACGGTTGATACATATTGATGAATACATTATTTTAACTGTGAAATGTCTACCTAAACGGTTCATATATATTTACGGACACATTAATTTAACTGTGAAATGTCTACCCAAACAGTCGATACATATTGACGGATACATTATTTTTAACTGGGAAATGTCTACCCAAACAGTCGATACATATTGACGGATACATTAATTTAACTGTGAAATATCTACCTAAACAGTCGATACATATTGAGGGATACATTAATTTAACTGTGAAATGTCTACCTAAACAGTGGATACATATTGACGGATACATTAATTTAACTGCCCTAAGGTTTTTTCACAGAGTCCATAAACTGATGGATACTTTAAATTTACTGTTCTATAATCTCGATAGAGATTATAGCAGCCATGTAAATTTACAAATGTTAAGTTTGTCATTTGTCTAAATCGGTTATCGTAGTACAATAGGATAGGTTGTGTGTACAGAGTTGTGATTGCAGGTCGTAACATGATGGGAAAGATTAATGTTGTTGTTGAATTGGGGTTTAGCGCCATTTTTCAGCACACGTTAGGCTATACATGGCTGCTAGTATTAATGATGGAAGAAGAACCCGAGAAACCCCACAGAAAGAACCATATATATCTGTATGTCTGTCTGTCTCTGTCTTTGTCTCTCTGTCTGTCTCGTGTATGTCTGCCACTGTGTGCTTCTCAACAATGTTTCTTGTTCTTCAATCATCGCTCTCTTTATATATCTCTCTGTCTCACTCTCTGTCTGTCTGTCTATCTCTGTCTCTCTGTCTTTATCTCTCTCTCTCTCTCTCACTCTCTCTCTCTCTCTCTCTCTCTCTCTCTCTCTCTATATATATATATATATATATATATATATATATATATATATATATATATATATATATATGTATGTATGTATGTATGTCTGTCTCTGTCTCTGTCTCTCTCTCTCTCTCTCTCTTTCGTATATATGTGCAACGGTGTGCTTCTCGACTAATGTTTATTGGTCTTCAATCATCCCTCTCTTTATCTATATCTCTCTGTCTCTGTGTCTCTCTCTCTCACTCTGTCTGTCTGTCTATTTATGTCACTCTGTCTCTCTCTCTTTCTCTATCTGTCTGTCTGTCTGTCTCTCTGTCTGTCTCTCTCTCTCTCTCTCTCTCTCTCTCTCTCTCTCTCTCTCTCTCTCTCTCTCTCTCTCTCTCTCTAGCCACTTCGGGTTATCATCTTTTTCATTGCAGAGTTTGTTTGCTCTTTTCTACCTGTGCAATACAGGTGTAGAGTTACTTTTTCCTCTAATAAAACCATAAAACCCATGATACATACGTCAGGGTTTTCTTCTCCTTGGGTCAACCAATACTCACATGATTTTGCTTCAGACATCGACAATCGATATTCAGCATAATTATCTATGGTCATTTCGCATCTAATAAATACACACAGCCCTATTAAGATGCATTTAGGTATTTATTTCTTCTCTAATATTCCTACCGAGACCATGACATAATTAGACATTATTAGATAAACCATCACAACCCGCTGTGGTTATAAATTACCAGCTGAGCTATGCCAGTCGACAGACACCTCAATTCTCTGCTGAAGAGAAAAATCAACGTAATTATTTACGAAATAATTGACTGTATTCCACGTACTAACTACGTTATATTTTTAATTGACAATTTATTGACATGCATTTCCAGACGTAAGAAAAATCAATTATTAGCATCATTTAAAACAGGCAACGTACATATTCACACAATTCGTATGAGGAAATTCACGAAATCTTGCACTACACGATCTATATGCAACGGTGTGCTTCTCGACTAATGTTTATTGGTCTTCAATCATCCCTCTCTTTATCTATATCTCTCTGTCTCTGTGTCTCTCTCTCACTCTGTCTGTCTGTCTATTTATGTCACTCTGTCTCTCTCTCTTTCTCTATCTGTCTGTCTGTCTGTCTCTCTCTCTCTCTCTCTCTCTCTCTCTCTCTCTCTCTCTCTCTATATATATATATATATATATATATATATATATATATATATATATATGTATGTATGTATGTATGTCTGTCTCTGTCTCTGTCTCTCTCTCTCTCTCTCTCTTTCGTATATATGTGCAACGGTGTGCTTCTCGACTAATGTTTATTGGTCTTCAATCATCCCTCTCTTTATCTATATCTCTCTGTCTCTGTGTCTCTCTCTCTCACTCTGTCTGTCTGTCTATTTATGTCACTCTGTCTCTCTCTCTTTCTCTATCTGTCTGTCTGTCTGTCTCTCTGTCTGTCTCTCTCTCTCTCTCTCTCTCTCTCTCTCTCTCTCTCTCTCTCTCTCTCTCTCTCTCTCTCTCTCTCTTAGCCACTTCGGGTTATCATCTTTTTCATTGCAGAGTTTGTTTGCTCTTTTCTACCTGTGCAATACAGGTGTAGAGTTACTTTTTCCTCTAATAAAACCATAAAACCCATGATACATACGTCAGGGTTTTCTTCTCCTTGGGTCAACCAATACTCACATGATTTTGCTTCAGACATCGACAATCGATATTCAGCATAATTATCTATGGTCATTTCGCATCTAATAAATACACACAGCCCTATTAAGATGCATTTAGGTATTTATTTCTTCTCTAATATTCCTACCGAGACCATGACATAATTAGACATTATTAGATAAACCATCACAACCCGCTGTGGTTATAAATTACCAGCTGAGCTATGCCAGTCGACAGACACCTCAATTCTCTGCTGAAGAGAAAAATCAACGTAATTATTTACGAAATAATTGACTGTATTCCACGTACTAACTACGTTATATTTTTAATTGACAATTTATTGACATGCATTTCCAGACGTAAGAAAAATCAATTATTAGCATCATTTAAAACAGGCAACGTACATATTCACACAATTCGTATGAGGAAATTCACGAAATCTTGCACTACACGATCTATATGCAACGGTGTGCTTCTCGACTAATGTTTATTGGTCTT
Source organism: Unio pictorum (assembly GCA_030141615.1). Classification (NCBI taxonomy): domain Eukaryota; kingdom Metazoa; phylum Mollusca; class Bivalvia; order Unionida; family Unionidae; genus Unio; species Unio pictorum. The sequence continues at coordinate 3,220,623 of JARLTB010000047.1, read as the reverse complement.
CAATCATCCCTCTCTTTATCTATATCTCTCTGTCTCTGTGTCTCTCTCTCACTCTGTCTGTCTGTCTATTTATGTCACTCTGTCTCTCTCTCTTTCTCTATCTGTCTGTCTGTCTCTCTCTCTCTCTCTCTCTCTCTCTCTCTCTCTCTCTCTCTCTCTCTCTCTCTCTCTCTCTCTCTCTCTCTCTCTCTCTCTTAGCCACTTCGGGTTATCATCTTTTTAATTGCAGAGTTTGTTTGCTCTTTTCTACCTGTGCAATACAGGTGTAGAGTTACTTTTTCCTCTAATAAAACCATAAAACCCATGATACATACGTCAGGGTTTTCTTCTCCTTGGGTCAACCAATACTCACATGATTTTGCTTCAGACATCGACAATCGATATTCAGCATAATTATCTATGGTCATTTAGCATCTAATAAATACACACAGCCCTATTAAGATGCATTTAGGTATTTATTTCTTCTCTAATATTCCTACCGAGACCATGACATAATTAGACATTATTAGATAAACCATCACAACCCGCTGTGGTTATAAATTACCAGCTGAGCTATGCCAGTCGACAGACACCTCAATTCTCTGCTGAAGAGAAAAATCAACGTAATTATTTACGAAATAATTGACTGTATTCCACGTACTAACTACTTTATATTTTTAATTGACAATTTTCTGACATGCATTTCCAGACGTAAGAAAAATCAGTTATTAGCATCATTTAAAACAGGCAACGTACATATTCACACAATTCGTATGAGAGGAAATTCACGAAATCTTGCACTACACGATCTATATAAAGACAAAACAACTAATTCGAACTGATTCATATCACTAACTAATGCATGTCTTTCTTATAATACACGATTCACATAACATACACGACTATCCCCGAACTAAACTCGAGGTATGAATTTAAGATGAATATATTCAACAATAATTTCATACCTACACCAGTTAACAAATCGTATGTAACCGAGACTACCCTTTCATTTCAGATCCTTCACTCGCTTCCCAAAAGAGACGTAACTCTGTTTCTACTCTGCTTTCAAGTCACACATATTTTTAGACCGATATTGTTATCAGAGCACCTCAGACTTTCTTCATCGACAGAAAAACTTGGACTGACTAATATAGAGAGATTAATTTGAATCCTGAATTTCGTATGGACATACATCTCATTTAGCTTGGCCAGTCTGGATTGATACATTAACCAACCACATTTGTATTACTCCCATAAAAATCATCATAATCATCTCTAGTCTGCCTTTATTAATAACTGTTCTGGAAAATATCATTCATGAAACCCGTTTTTAATGTTTACAGACCCTCATTATTGTTTTCCTGGTTTGACTTACACTTTGTCATTTTACCGCAATTCACCTTGGTAACATTAAATTCATGCCCCAGGTAGAACATATTAATGTTTACGTGCCATGTTGACTATGACAAAATGCACTGTGCATTTATTCTACAGGAATCATTTACTATTGTAATTTTCAGCTAAATATAGTCTCCTTTGTTTGTTCCAGGCTCACATTTTGTAGGCTTACACAGTCAGGTGTCGCACGGCATGATGGCAAATCTAATATTTTGACATGTGAAGATATATGGTTATATTTGTGACATGTGAAAATATAAGGATATAATTTTGTGAAAGTATACGGATATATTTTTCACATGTGAAAATATAGGAATTATGAAGTATGAAAATGATCTTGCCAATACGGCTCCACATTTTACATTGAAGTATTTACTACATGTGATTATATGTATGCGGTTTAGTTTTGTGATTGGCTGCCGCCAGATATCACAATAGTGCTACTAATTCCGTACGAATTCCGTAAAATAAGGCAACCCGTTATAGATGTGCGGATCATATGGTAAGCTCAAAAGAGTTTCCCTGTGCAGTATGAAAATCATCCCTTCCTTGATCTCAGTGAAAAATATAATGTTATTACTAGTATCCTTGAGAAGCGTAGTGGGAGATAGCAGAGGTTTTATAAAGAATTATATAATAATTAAAAAGCATTTAAATTCTATAGACATCAAGCAATAAATCAATACAAAAAATTGAATGATAATATCGATTATATAAAAACAAAGTATAATTTATGGTTTGGGAATGGATTTAGAAAATTTTACCGAAATTCTCTTTTACTTAGATGTGTGATCCATATAGATACAAATCACTGACGGACAATCATAAGTCACTATCGATGTATATGTGTTTACATTTTCAAAATCATGCAAGCACAGTCACTGTTAAAAGCAATTTTATATATATATATATATATATATATATATATATATATATATATATATATATATATATATATATATATATATATATATATTACCTATGGGACGAAATAGGAGGCATCGTACAAAACAAACGCTTTGCTAAGATAACTAATTTATCAGATGAAATGAGATGCATCACTGGGAAAGGATTATACGTCTGAAAGGAAGAAAGTAAAAATTCATCCAAGTCAGCTAAATTAGATTGCAAGTACTTTTCCGAGTCCAGGACCTTCCCCTATTAATAATATAATTTTATCTACACGGATTTTCGTTTTACAGTAACGAAGAAGCTAACAATACTATATATAAAGTTGCTGCTATCAACTAAGAAAATATACGAATTTAAGGAAGGTGGCAGTAGGAAATGTGAATGATATAAGTTTAGATAGGATGTGATTCTACGACACACGGACACTGCAAATTATATCGTCCTTTACCACTAGTATCATTTGATGTGTTTCTTCCCATATTTTATTTCGTAATTATAATAGAGTATAAAGTGCAGTTGTTCGAATTGTCTACATTTGTAATTGTGAGAATATTGACATATTTATATAGTAAGTTCATCTAGTGTGACTGTAATTGAATCAGACATAGTAATTATGGAAATTTAGGTCAAACTGATTACTATTTAAACAAAAATTAAACGCATCAGTCATTCAACAAAATAACAGAAAGTATACGTTTTGTTAGCAATACATAAGATGTTTAACGTCTTTTATAAAAATCCAGGATTACCAATGTGGAGAACCTGGATATTTGTCTCATTAAATATCAGACTAAGTGCAAAGAGCTAAACTGTAGAATGGAATCTTTACATTATAAAGATACCCATGTTAAAAATACCATGATCAAAACATTTTCAAGTCAATGAGTACCTACCCAATACTTTCGCAATTCAAAACGTATCTAAGAATGCCAAACACCAAACAACCATCCCTTAAAATGTTCTCATGAAGTAAACAACTTAACCTGCATGATTACTGTACTTATCTCTGTTCACTGTAACACCTAAAGCGTTCCAACACAGGCAATGGATCCCAAGCAGATAATGATGACACAGAACACAGCCAATGAAACACAGCGAATACTGATAATTTAGAACACTGACAAAGAAACCCTGGCAAATATGTTATCAATATAAATCGGTATACAAATTGTTGGGCCAACATTTATCGGCCATAACACAAGTAATATCGGATAATAAAACTATGGAAATGTGCGTGTACTAACAATCAAGGCATTTATTGTTTGCAAAAAAGTAACGAAATTATTTTGTGCAACTAAACCTGTAGAAGGGAACGAATCTTGATGTTGTTATGATCTGTTGATATATATTTGCCGCTATATGTTAGCGCAAAATAGGGTAGACATGTCGGCCAGTATAAATGATGGAGAAAACCCGTAAGGGAAACCACAATAAGAACGATCGAAACACGGGAAGAATCTGGCAGCTGTGTCACATAACCACAATAGCTGAGCCCGATACTCCAAGCCACGAGACAGAGGTTAGCTGGCAGTAGTAAAAATACGTTGAGTACTTCAGACCACTCAGATAAGCAAGGCCTCTAGAAGGGAAACAAAGGATATAACAAATATACTACATTGTCTAATAATTCATGTGCCATCTTTTCTTGTTCGACATGCTGGTTACCCCTTCAAATAACAGTAAAACTATGCAATATGTAAATTGGTAAAGAAAAAAAATAATTTTCGTTAAATATTATCCTGATAAAATAAGTATGAGAAAATATTGAATAAATTTGTCCTGAAATTCTTTCTACTTTTAGATATTGTTTGTTGGTGAGAAAATGAGAAATCAAGCCATACGTAAGCCTTATTTGTATAATTATTATTAAAAATTGTTCAAAACATACGCAAACATCTATTTATATATTGTTTGCAATTTTATACGCCTAACAGATTCATCTCATGAAGACCAGACTAAAGCGAATATATTCTGAACACATCAAAACTAAATTATCAAAGCCACCATATAACAACAAATGAACACTCGCCAAAACCAATAAACTTTAAAACATTTTCACACAAAACTTAATTAAGATACCCCTTTCAAGCAAATTAACAACACGAATTATGAACCGTTACTAAACATAGATAAATGAAGAAAAAAAAATTTAAAGACGCATATTCAAATAAAGTAACAAAACTTAACATGAACTAATTTATAAATAACTGATCCCACGATAAAAGTAGCAAAAACACGAACATTATTAACAAAAAAGACTCATTGAAACAAATTTGCAACAAACTAAAATACAAGAGGAAATAAGAGCTAACTCTCTAACGCAAATAATCAGATAAAAAAGTTAATTAGTCAAACAAATTAATACAATAAGTGTTAACAAAACATTAGTAAAATGCAACTTTCTTAGTTAACTACATCTAATTAAATGTTAATAAAACGGAAACCTTACAAGCAAAATCATGCATCAAATGTAGAAACAGTTACCAAAGGGTCTTCCATGATTTACAATTTTATGCAAATAACATCATCCCGGACTGAAATATTTCTTACAGATATAAGCATGATTAATAAAATGTTAAATCAGTGATGATATAAACGTCAAACTAGCCAATGACAAACAACACTCAAATAAATTAGTGTTATAAGTTATGATGTTTAACTGGAAATTTAAACATTTTGCTAAATAGTCATATTTATCGTACTAAACAAAACTTAAATAATTGCCAAAAATAATCACGTGATCTTACAATTAAACACGATTATTTGTTATATGATGCATCTTTAAGTTCAGCTGTATTATTTATTAATTTGCGTTTAGGCTTATTCAGATGAATTATTATAATCTCTACATTTGAGGTTAACATGCTGGTTTACCTAATTTAGAATGAATTATGCTTTAACATGAATATTTATTAGAATGATTAGCATGTATGATGGAGAAAATGTAAGTTTACATTTATTGTTTCAGATGCTTTTTTAGTGTTGATATTTTAGGCATTATTTGCATCTACGCCAGGTATAGTTGTTTATATTTATCCAGATGTTTTCTTTCAGAGTGTTAAAATTTTACGATCCTTGGGGGGACGCGCACGACCATTCATCGACCACCGTTATGTCTTGCCGCAACCGAACCCCAAAACTGGACACCGATGCCGGTGCGTGCTCTGGAAACCAGCTTCCAGACTCGACAGACGAAGCCAACTCCGATGGAAGTTAAGTTGACACCGGCCCATAATCTATTTCCGGCCACATTGAGAAAACCTCAGCAGGAAGATGCGACTCAGGTGCAGTTGCACAAATACGCTGAAGAGGAAACCGAGAAGGAAACCACAAATGACGCGGTGAAGTTCGCATACAAGAAAGGGAACTTGCACCGTCACGCCAAGAAAGGCAGCAAACACTTTAAGCAAGTCATCGTGCCGAAAGAGAAGTTATGTGAAATGTTACAACTCACGCACGAAAGTATCAAGGGAGGACACATCGGAATTGCCCAGACGAGTAACCGTCTTGTCAAAGCATTTTACTGGCCGTTGGTCAAGCAGTTCTTTATCTCCTGTGACAAGTGTTAGAGAATTGCACCAAAAACGGGTCATCGACCCATCCCTTTGGGGAGTAACCTCCTTATCGATGAACCATTTCGACGCGTCGCGATGAACTTAATTGGACTGAGAACACCCGCGTCGTTGCACGAAAATCGGGATATTCTAAGGGTCGTACATTATGCTACACATTCTATCCGGACGCCGTCGCGTTGCGTAATATTAATTGAGAAACAATCTCTGAAGCATTGTTTGGGATTTGGTCAAGAGTCGGAGTGCCAGACGAGATCCTGACTGACCAAGGGATACAATTCATGAGTCGCGTGATGACAGAGGTAAATCGACTAATGTCGATTAAACACCTCACGACTATACCGTATGACACGCAATGTAACGAACTGGTCGAACTGTTTAACGGGACTTGAAAAAACACCGCTCAAGTAGCTGTACGAAGGCCGCTACAAATATTGAGTCGGTACTTTCCTGCAACGTTTTTTGCATATCGAGAAGTACCCCAAGCGAGTTTAGGATTTCCTTCCTTCGTACTCTTTTGTACGAAAGGACTGTACATGACCCAACTGCCGTACTAAGATAGCCATGGACAGACGCTCAAGCTGTTTATGAGGTACGTACTACGTATCAGTACGTTGCGGATTTGGGAAACAAATTGGAGAAAGTTTAATCACTCACACAAGAGAATCTCAAGCGATTGAAACCACATCAAGTGAAGTATTACAACAAGCACGCGACACCACGTCAGTATGACGTAGACGACAAGGTCGTGTTGCTGTTACCCTAAGAACACAACCATTTGCAGGTTTCTTGGAGGGTCCGTGCGTCGTAATTGGGAAAGTCGGAAAACTTATCAGATACGACTACCGACTAAGGATAAGCTATACCATGCCAATATCTTTAAGCCATACCAGGAAAGGTAGACCGTCAATGGTTTTGTCGCCGCCACGATCGTCACCGATGACACCGACTGAGACATGTAAGGTGCGAATACTATCCCGAGTTGTCCGTTAACGAAGACACTTTCGATGGTGGAGTGAGACCCTATGTTGACCACGGTACAGTGGGACGAGAGAGAGAGAGAGAGAGAGAGAGAGAGAGAGAGAGAGAGAGAGAGAGAGAGAGAGAGAGAGAGAGAGAGAGAGAGAGAGAGAGAGAGAGAGAGACATTGATGGCGGGGTATTCCGATTTATCAACGGAAATACCTGGGTCAAAGTCATTTGAGTTCAGATAAAGCTGGTAGACGACCAGAAAGTTTAGCGGAACCCCTATTCTTCCCCACGCAAAACTACAAGTCGTAAAGGAAGAGATCGAGTAAATGATTCTTCTGGTAGTAAACGTGGAGTAGCTTTGAAACCCCGGACGGCTCATCACGAAGGCTGAAATGAGATCACTCCTGGGATTGACCGGGTGTACACAGAGGTATGTGGCCAATGTCAGTGCGAATGCAAGGGCGTTGTCTGAATTGACCAAGAAACGGGTTCCGGGTAACGATATTTTGACGGTTGCGTGCGAGCACGCTTTAAAAACTCTAAAGGACAGGCTTACCTCCGATGCGGTTGTCCTCCTACCAGATCTGTTAAAAGACTTCGTGCTTCACACTGACGCATGCGACACAGGAAAATTGTCTAATACCGAAAGGAACTGCTCCCTATCTGAGAGAGAATGCTTCGGAATCGTGTTAGGAATATCACGGTTCGATCGGTACTTGTATTGGCGCAAGTTCATATTGGGCGCCGACCATCAATTACTCGCGTATCTCACGCAGGCAAAATTGACGAATGGACGCTTGATGCGATGGAAGCTATTCTTGTAGCAGTACCAGATGCAGATCAGATATATCAAAGGAACATAGAAATTAGGCGCTGTTTTCATGAGTGGGAATGGCACATATCCCTCTTAATAAACGTATATTGTGTAAATAATCGTGTCCGTAGTCAGCCTGTTGCGTCGCTATGTTTTTTCTTTTATTGCGTGTGTAACGCACATTTGCATTTGGAGCAAATATAGGGAATAAAATCCCAATATTATTCTCAAATGTGCGGAAGGGGGGGGGGGTCACGTTGTAAGTAAGGAACAATAACCAGATTGCAACATCTATATGCTAGGCCCTGGGGCTAATAATCCCGCTTAATAAATGTTAAGAGGTCAGCCTTGCCAGCAATGAATTGTCAAAGCCAGTATATGTAACATGGCCAAATGAACTAGTGACTGGCGCCTTATTTTGTCACAGCGCGATTCACAAGGAAGTGTTGAATTGCCGGTGTTTCCTTCAACGGAATATCAAGTGGGGGTCGTCAATCCAAACTTGACAGACTGCCGGGAAGGTGGCAATGTCTGCTAATTATGTAGACGATGGGTGAATCAACATAGACTCGGAGTTGAGCAAAAACTCGATTGTCACATGCAACACATTGTCTGATTAGTTACGTTTTGACATTTAAAAATTAAAAATTACCTGAAAGTCAAAGGGGCAAGCTAGTGCATCGTATAATGAGTTGTTGTTGCGCTTTTTAATGACACACACGTCATGTTGTTCACAAAATGACAAAAAGTAATCTTTCAGCAAAACCTTGAAATAACATTTTTATTTAAAGAGGCCTTAAAACTGGTTGCGGATAAAATCTTATAATTAATTGTCAAGGATTCATATTAATTGAACCAATGATTATCATTTTCTATCTATGTGTTTAGAAAATATTTGTCAATTAAATAATTTACATTTAAGGTTTCCGTAACATCGCATGGAATATCTCATTATTCACAGACGAGACAAGTGCTTTGCGTTAAATAATTCACTTGGCACACAAGTATTTTGCATGATATAACTCAGTTATTAAAGAAGAGTATTAAATATATTATATTTATTTAACAAAACATGCGCGGCAACAAATTTGAGAACAGGCCTTTTAAAATGAAGAGTTGTGAAATCCATTTGTAGTTGTATTTTTTTGTATTAATATATTTCTTACCAACCGTATTGAAAGTATATCGTTAAAAGTTTACAAAATAGCATATACAAGGTATATTGAAAGCAAGTCATGACAATTATAATAAAGTTGCATATTGAAAACGTAGGCCATTAAAACTATAAGCCAATATAACATTCAAAAGTCCTTGAAAGTAGGTCAGTACAAATTCAAGAAAGTAGTATATTTAAAATAATATAATGTTCCAGATATTGTAATTCAATACTCTGTTTATAAAAACTATATGTATATTGAAACAAACTATATTTATCTTGAAACAGACTATATGTATATTGAAACAAACTATATGTATATCGAAACAAACTACTTGCATATTGAAACAAACTATATGTTATTGAAATACACTATATATTGAAATAAACTATATGTATTTTGAAATAAACTATATGCATATTGAAAAAACTACATGTATATTGAAACAGACTTTATGTATATTGAAATAAACTATATGTATATTGACACAAACTACATTCATATTGAAGCAAACTATATGTATATTGAAATAAACTACATGTATATTGAAACAAACTATATCTGTATTGAAGTGCATGTATAATGAAACAAACTATACGTATATTCAAACAAACTATATGTATATTGAAAAAAGCTATATGTAAATTGAAACGAACTATATGTATATTGAAACAAGCTATATGTATATTGGAACAAGCTATATATATATATTGAAACAAGCTACATGTATATTGAAACAAACAGTATGAATATCTAGAATATGATACTATGAAGGTGATTATGATGAAGAAGATCATTTTTATACTTAATTTATATTATTATTATTATTATTATTATTATTATTATTATTATTATTATTATTATTATTATTAATATTAATAGGGTGTGATCAGGGTTTTTAACGTAGTTTTTAAAAATAATTCAGTCATAACGTAGTTATGATAATTTTTTTAGTCATATCGATACGATGTCTGCAGTTTAGCTGGTTATATTGATGTCTAGCACTAGGACAGCAAGCCACAGACATATAGCATGATGTCCCACCCAGTCATATTATACTTACACCAGTCATACCAGTCCTAACACTAACCACATTATGCTGAGGTTTCAAGCGAGGCAGCTGGCAGTGCCATTTTTGTAATTCTTTTGTTAGACTCGGCCGGGGTTCGAACCCACGACCTCACGCTTCCGATGCGTACGCTCTAACGAATAGGCTACTAGAATAGTTGTATTATTATTATTATTATTATTATTATTATTATTATTATTATTATTATTATTATTATTATTATTATTATTATTCATCTCAATCGAAGATTGTTTTTATTTTATCACTCTTATTTATTCTTTCTAGACCATTTATCTTCCCCTATCTTCCAATTTTTATTAGTTGTAAACTATGGTTGAACCATTTGATTATGTGTACGAGGGTAATAATAACGTTTCATCCCTCATCAGTGTAGTTAATTGCATATGTTGCCAATATCGCTTTTGCTTTATTGTGTGGCTCAAAATTAACGGGAAATAAGCAAAATTTCAATATAATCAAATAATATTTTTGCTTCACATTTTGTATACTTGAATTGCATGTACATTCTTAAATATAAATCTGCATCATTACCACAGAAGGATTAATTATATAATTATTTTAAAGAAAGTCAAGACACGTATGTATGTATGTATGTATGTATGTATGTATGTATGTATGTATGTATGTATGTATGTATGTATGTATGTATGTATGTATGTATGTATGTATGTATGTAAGCAGACAAGCATGTCCACATGCTTTTTCGATTGCTTTACTTAAACCGAATCACCGCTACCTAACCTCGTCGATTGGAAGTGATTACAAATTCCAGGACCAGTCTCCAATTCATCCTGTACCGTATTCACACGTGCAGCGTATCTAACTTCAACAGTTTTGGAAGATAAACGTGATATCACATAAAATCACGGACAACCGCAATCTCGCAGTATGTTACGTTTCAAAATATCTATAGAACAGTATGGAACAGAGTTGCTGGGCTATACGGAGAACAATATATATTTTCTCTAAATTGTATCATGACCATTATAGCAACAAAAATGGACTATATTAAGTTTCTTCGCAAATTACTTTGACAAATATTCGATCAATTAGTCGGCAAATGCGCCGTTTTGTAGAAGTCTTTAAAATTTTCGAACGAGTTTTAAAATTATTCTGAAAAATTCTCATTCATATCAGGCAAAATTTGTGACGTTATGGCAACAATAATGTTTAGATTGGACTATATATTATATACTATATAGTCAAATCAGACTTTTCAAATATAAATTATAAAGGCGGTCAACTGTCAGCCTACATATCGACGTATATTAAGTTCACCCAGATACTTGTAATAAATTTTATTGCGAAATAAAGAAGAGACGGATAGAGCAAGACACAGACATACAAACGAACCAAAAAATAATGGATAGTTCCTAGTTAGAACGATAATATTAGAAGGTTAGTTATTGTTGATTGGGATCAAAATCTGTCGTGAAAATCGCAGATCCTGTAGCATCACAAAGATCCATGACATATTTCAAGATGATGTTTTGCTAGAAGAGGAGAAACAATCAACATCTGTCTGTTGTTTCAAAGATAGGCCTACTTATTGTGGGTCAAAATTTATAGTATATCTTCAATATTATTATAAAAAAAATTAAAATAAAACTTATATATTTGATAACTCAGTTAATTGAAATTGTATCACATCCATGTAAAATGATCATTATCCATAATCTTTTAATAAAGAAGGAAACAATAATGACACTAGAAATACGCCACTACATGCAAGCTGACAGGGGACACACATCATTCATGCTCTTACCCTTGTTTGCTAATTAGTATGACCCGTTTTATCTTACATTTTAGATGTTATAACAATTTGTATATGTTATAAAATCACTAATTGGTAAGAGACCGGTTTGACTTGAAGTCAGCAAGAACAAATTTTTAAAACTAGAGGGTCATAGTTCGATGTTGTTTATATTTTTAAGTTTAATCCATTTAAAAAGCTAAAATAAGTATAAAAACACAATAAACTTGCATAACATAAAGTTAAAATAATTGATGACAAAATCCAATATTTAGACTATAAATATGGATAGAATCAAAGACAATACATAATTTAAAGTAAAAGGCCGTGTTTTGTCAACCTGAAAACAGTTACAAGAAAATACTTAACTTTAATAATTTTAATAATGTCAACATTGATGAAGCATGATGCAGGATTCCAATATTCCAATTTAACTTCCAAAATATCCATTGTAATAAAATGACAAAACGTAAAACAAGCACAAACATATTTTCTCTATTTTCAACATTTTCACACGCACAAGAAGCAATATTATCATTTCAAAAACAGTTTTGTGTGTTTATGCGTGAAATATGATTATAAATAATAAATCGCTTTTTTATATAGGTGTTAGGTTTCGGAAAATCGTTTCCGAACTTCAGCTTGAATCCCTTCTTAATAACGGCAGTTTGTACCGCATGTGCCCCAATTACATCGACAAACCATTTTATAATAAATGTTCAATAATTTTCTTCGTAATCTTTCAAATTACTTTGCAGTATAATACGAAACTAATCAATCGTAGTCTCATGTTTGTGAGGAAATGTGGCGGATTGCAACTATGCATTGCATTCGATGCCTATTTTTGATTGGTCCATATTGATTAACATGTCGGAACCCTGCATATCTAGTGGAAGGGAACTTACCTAATGTATGCCCTACAATGTAACGTTCTCTCCCAGACGAGATGTTGCAATGGTATTTGTTCTTCCAATGCCGTGACTGGCTATAGTGAGAAAATACTTCGTCACAAATTACTTTTCCTTTTGGGGAGGAACACATAAACGAAACGTACTTTAGAATCAGTAACACAATACAATATCAGTTTTGCACAATGGTTGCAACTACTATCCGTGTTGATAGCTGTTTCAAAAGGGAACAATTTTTTTCTTACACTAAATGAAGTCTATTGATATGAAAGACGACTAAATGTTTTCGGAGGACGTTCCTTCATTATAACTTCTGACATATCGCAAGAAGAGTAGTCTTCAAGATACATTTGCTAGCAAAATAAATACGACATTATTTGTCCATCCCTACCTTTGCATGATAACGTTCCTAAAATCGAAGATATCGGGCATTACACGCAATACAATTCGTGCATTGTCAAGTGTTCTTGTTTCGCAGAGATGTTTTGGTGGAATCGAAAACTACTACAAGAGTGCGTAAACTAATACCGATAGAGAACTTTTAAGACGATATTTAGAAGTCAATACCATGAACGTATGAATTTAAAATAGAATATTTGGAAAGCTTCCCAACATAACAAGACGTGACCTTGAAAGATTAATAACTAGATAATAAAACCATTGAACTATATATGCCTTTAAGTAAATAAATGAAGACATACCTACCATTCTTCCATACCAGGGGTATATATCCATAGCAGGGTTATATACATGTAGTTAAGAAAATGGCCGGACATAGGTACCATTCTTCCATATCAGGGTTATAAGAGTAAATAAATGGTGGGACATAAGTATCACTATTTCATACTAAGTGTATATAGTAATTTAATGATTCTACATAGGCACCACTTATCCGTACTACTTTATGTAGAGTTATCTCCAGTTTGTATTGTAGCTTGATGCAGTGTAAGACAAATCTCGTTATTTGCAACTAGTTCCGGTTTTTGGTAGATTTCCGAGAAATCGGTAAGTGTAATACCGGTACCTAGTATTATGGTAGATTTCCGATAAATCGGTAAGTATAATACGGGTACTTAGAATTATGGTAGATTTCCGAGAAATCGGTAAGTGTAATACCGGTACCTAGAATTATGGTGACTAGCATAAGATGCTAAACTATACATGTTCTGCTGCTCTCGCAACTTTCGTTAGTCATTTCATTCACTGATTTATAATTCTAAATCGATTGCCACCAATCTATCCTGTTGCTAACAGCATCACCTTTTTATCGCTTCAAACTGAACGAAATTTAAACATCAACACGGCATCCTTATTTGTGGAACAAATACGATTGGCTTAAACGTTTTGTTGATTATTACGAAGAAATCAAATCGATGTCGACCACAGATCAATTGATGATAAATTAAAAACAAATTAAAAATTTAATTAGGTTGTTGCCAAATAAAAATCAGTGTAGGGCATTAGGCACAGTAATAAGAGAAACTTTCAAGAATGATTTCTTGCAACGTGGACTCCAAATGATTTAATTGTAGCAAGTACAAAAATAACTCGTGATACACTTCAGCAGCAATTTATTCAGTTGCATAAGAAAACGTTCCGGACGCTACCAACGTCGTTGTGTTGTAGACCAGCTTATACACGACGGTAAAATATCAACGTTGATATACCAGGATGAACTGAGAAGCAAAATCAAGCATTAAACGACATTCTCATGGTTGATATTAGCATTGTTGAGAATGCATTGCGCGCGGACAAATCTCCATGGATGTTAGGATACGCGATGACGATTCACTCATCTCACAAATTAACTATTTCTGATACTCGAGTTGGGATCGTAGATAATCATGTCGAATGGTCAAACTTGTTCTTTTTTGGCAGTGTCTAGAGTTAGAAGTATATTTCGGCTGCGAAGGGTTGTAATCGACGACGCAGATATCATCGACAATATAACCGACGATAGCACAATAAGAAAAAAATAGCCAGTTATAAGCTAAGTGATAAAAAAATAATCAAGATTTTTATATCGATGTCGAATTTATCATGAGTCTGAAGCAGAAACAGAATAATCACTGTGCGAGATGTAATTGTGTAATGTTAAGGTGGTATCTGAAAAACGATTTAAAACAATTTACCGTGGATAAAAAAGATAACAGTCGTCGTCATACGCGCGAAAATAAGATGTTAACTTGCCTTTAGTGTAATCGACGTCGAGGTGCTAGTTAATCCATCGGGGCGACAATTGCATGTCTTCGGGAGTTATTTGTAATCCTTTACGCATAAATCCACGTTGAGGAGCAGTTGAATCTAATCATTATATTCCAGGTCTACCCGTGGATGTAACTACGCTGAAAATTGTGTGTTGTGATTCTCCAGACTGTATCGGTCGCTCTGTTTTTTACCACCTTCAAGTTCACCAGGTGACATTACGCAGAACTGGATATGCTGACAAATCATCTTGCACAGGTATATGCGCGCGTTTGATTGCGATAACAGGTTCCATGTTCATAGTTCGAGTAATTTAATTATTTAGAGCAGATATCACACTTGGTAATCTTAAAACCCATTCGCGAGATATTTTCTTTTGAATTTACTACTTCCCGTATTGATATCCAAATAACCTCTCAGCAAGTGTTCAATTAAATCTCTCAACAATGGCCTGATTGCGATGAATCGCAGTATGTCCGCGTTCTGTTTTGATGTTGTGTTGTTTGATCAAAAATGACATTGCGCCTTGAAATTCTTTGCCAGATTTAACTTGTAACAGCTGAGGCCACCGTATACCACCTCGTTGATAAATTTATTTAAACGTAGAAGATACTGCACCAGTTTTGTATGTTGATATCGGTTCTGCTTCTTTGTATCTACTTGCAGCATGAACGATAGTTAATGCGTATTTTTATGTTTTACGACGTCTAGTATAATGTGTTAAAAATAAAATATCAGACTGATGAACTTCATTAGGTACGCAAACATCAAAATGTTCGTATTGTATTCGTTTAGGCGGTGTTAGATAGATTTGCCATATAGGTTGTTGGGCTAACTATGTTGCTGCGGTGGCACGGTCAACATCAACATCTAAGGCGAGTTTACTAATCGTGGCGCTACATCTCCATTATCCGCTCGGAGAATAATAATCTGACTCCATTGTTAATTACAAGCCCCATATACTAGTTTACCTTTCATAGCGTTTTTTAATAAGCAGTTAGCCAATGATTACTTGAAATTTTGTTATGGAATTTAACGCGTGAATCAATTTCACATCTGTGATGTGTTGCTGCTGAAGATCATTTGATCAATAAGCTACATCATAAGCATGCATGACAAGCTTGTTCGAGAACATAAATTGGATATTCGCCTGATTTTTGTTGGTCTTGGTTGTCAAGTCGGATATCAAGTCTGGTTCCACTGCCACAGTAATTATGTCATGAAACGTGTTTTTTTTCCATGGGTATTTGGCCCATGGAATTCCCAGTAATCTGGCTAACATGGCTTCAATATCACCCCCGTGTTGTATTTGTTAGAAAACCGACTTATCAGCGGCAATATATTCAAGTTTTTGTAACACAGCGTTCATAAGTAGCAGTAAGCGCTGGTCTATTTTTTTTCATTCTGATTGTCATTAATTCACCTGGACAAGTACACCTTTTGTATTTACACAATATACTTCCATATGTATTTATTATATCATGGATGTAATTGACTGTTCAGCGACAAGAACACGGTAACCGGTCAAGCATCTTACAGCGTTACCAAATTATATCAGAATAATTATAATTGGACCTTCTGGGAGTGGTAAGACACAGTTGTTACTTAATTTATAATGAGGTGGTTAAAATGGGATACATTGTAATGATAGCTCCGTCTGTACATGATCAGCTCTGTTATGCAGTGCTAAAAGACTAATGAAAACGCAACGATGATAAATGAAGACTGTGATGATGTTGAATTTATTAGTGATATTGATGAAGCGCCATCTGCACATGTTTTTGATGGGATAGTAATAATTTATTTATGTATGATGATGTTCTGTTGGATAAACAATCTAATGCTGCCCTGATATTTTATCGAAAAAGGCCAAAAGCACAGACGTGATTTTATGTTACTTAACGGTATACAACAATAACTAAAGTAATCAGGGATAACTAATATTCTTGCTGTCTTTAACGGATACGCTAAGAAATATTCATCAGACTTTGTGCAACGGAGACATGGATTATAATCGTTTTAGAAATTTATTTAATCATGCTTAAGCATCCCCGCATGGATTTTAAACGATATATTTGCATGATCCTCGAACACGTTATTGAATCTGTCATGATCCAAATTTTAATTGATAGCAGCAAGGAGGGCACGTCCACATTAACGAGGTCAAATCGTTATCTGTGTATACGCGTTGGCACACGCACACAAATGTATCATGGCGGTAACAATACATGTTTTTGGTTTTATGGAAGGGTCGGTAAAGCGATTGAAGCCTTCTAAAAGTGGTCCATTCACCCTCCAAACTTCTGAATCTAACCATTAGGATGGATGCTATTATCTTTGTGTCTGAATATAAATATTAGAAAAGATGATAGTATATGTGTGTCTGAATGTAACCATTAGGATGGATGCTATTATCTATGTGTCTGAATCTAACCATTAGGATGGATCATATTATTTGTGTCTGAATCTAACCATTAGGATGGATCATAATATTTGTGTCTGAATCGGACCATTAGAATGGATGCTATTATATGTGTGTCTGAATCTAACCATTAGGATGGATCATATTATTTGTGTCTGAATCTAACCATTAGGATGGATCATAATATTTGTGTCTGAATCTAACCATTATAATGGATCCTATTATATGTGTGTCTGAATCTAACCATTAGGATGGAAGCTATTATCTGTGTGTCTAAATCTAACAATTAGGATGGAAGATATTATCTGTGTCTCTGAATCAAACAATTATCATGGATGCTATTATATGTCTGTATCTAAACATTATGACGGATGCTATTATCTGTGTCTTCCCATTATGACGGATGCTAGTATATGTATCTTGTAATTAAGAAAGATCATATTATATGTGTATAACCAATAGGGTGGATCATGTTATCTATGCTTAACTATTTGGATGGATGGTTTTATCTGTGTTTATCCATTAGGATGGATGATATTATCCTATTACAGCTATGGATTATAATTAAATTTATAGAAGGGTACTTACGTTCCCCATTAACACATGTGAGAGCAGCCAATAGACCCATGCCATATAACGTCATGTCAATAAACCTCATTGACGCGTTGCGTTATTGAACAGAAAAGGACGCGATGAGACTACGACAGCTCTATTCGGTTTTTGAGAACTGAAATCAGACGAATATCTGCCCGGTTTTAGCTTTGTATTTCTGGTCATGCTAACAAATGAAAGCAAACCTCGGACACAAATATAACCGTGTTCATGCCGTGTTTACTTGTGCAAATGGAAATCTGCCATTGACTTGTGCTACTTATATCCGATTTAATATAATTTTTTTTAAATTTAATTGTTTGTTTATCGGATTTGAATAATTTTCATTTGTGATTTTATGCTATTGTAATGCACTTTTATTGATGATGGTTGTTTTCTTCAGAAAATCGGTTGACTGAATTATATTTTGGTAAGCAAGTAATGTTGCATGATCCTTTCCTTTATCCAGGGTTAACCACAACCAACAACACAGGTTTGATTTTAAATGGTAAAATGGTTTGTTGATGTCAAGGTCAAGATCCGACTTGTGAATTAAGAAGTAAACAACTTTTTGTTCTTAAAGTAAAATGATTGTTTCTCGTCTGGGTTATGTTAGGAGTACGTGATATAAACACGATAATTTGACCCTTCCCTTTTTTCTCTCAATTTCGCAAGTTGCTGATCTTTGCAAAACTGAATAATATAATAGGATATAATTACATTTTATTGAAATATAGTTAGCATCTGACATAAAGTCATTTTTTTGGTTGTTGTAGCCGTCATGTTTTTGGTTGTTGTAGCCAGTGTTTGAATTCATGTTAATTGTTTTAAGTTCATATGGATTTTAAAAGGACTAATACGTATCTCGGAAAATATTTGATGTGATCATATATAATTGGTTAACAGAGACAGTTTATCAAAATTGTATTGGGATTTCCATCAGCGGAGTGTTAAGTCCTGTGAATTTACAAGGAACTGTAGATAAACAAAGTACAGACTACAGCATGCGTGATCATCTCCCATCTTGGATTTTCAAACAGGACTCTAACTTGAATGTTTTGAACATTTCGTTACTAGGACTTTTGTAATTTAAACCGTGGACTATTCTTTTGGATTTGATTCTTAAAACTAATTATATTGTCATTTTTACAACCTTTTCCAAGTGAAATACATTATTTTGTTAAATGTTTACCAACCTTGTTGGTTTCAAGTTATTTATGTTACTGTTTATTAGAACCTAAACACGTAACACTTGATCGATAATGTAGAATCTGTCGCAAATTATTCCGTACAATTAACCGCCAGTGCAGATCAGTCACTCTGATAACCATCAACGAGTCCATCGATAAATTCTCGATATACACCTATATCCACGAAACCGCTTAAAAAAATATTTGACAGATATCAGAGGCTTCATTAATTGTTTCCGGTGAGTTATTTCCAGCTCGTGCTGCCCAATGAAATTTTCTAATCGCGCTCTGTCGAGAGAATATTATTAGGACAGGCAACAAGACCAATCCCGCGAGTTCCACTCGGAAAAATGCCACTTCGTGTTGCCCCATCTTCCTCCCTTGTATTAAATAGTCTTAAGGATGATCTTTCTACTTTTGCTATTTTTATTTGTTCACTAGCATTTTCAAATTTCAACAACAGTCTTTGTTGCAGTGAGAATGAATTTTGTTGTTGTTGCTTAAACCTCTATTAAATGTTTTTATTTTTCAAAAAGCGTATCAAACATATAATCATCACAACTGACTTGATTTTTATTGTAATATATACGATATGCCCATTTATTAACATTATCATTACTTACTGTTTCATAACATGATTTTACCATTTTAAATTTGTCATACACATCATATAGTAGTTTTGCAGGTAAATCAGGATATTTAGTATTCTTAATATTCCCAATAGCTTTTTCTCAACAATTTATAATGAGATAAATATTCTCCCTTGTTATTTTAGGTTTAGCTGCAAGTATTTCTTTCACGTCAGTGATTTCATAACGAAATTTATCTTGAATATTTCTTGATATACAGGAGGATGTTGTGCTGCAACTTCAGTACTTTTTAATATTTTTTCAAGTTCAGGAAGAACACATTTTTTTTACTTCTTCTCCTTCACTTTTTCCATATATAACCTCCATAATGGTTGTAGTAATGGGTTTGAATAATTATTCTATGACTTTTGCAAAATCAGCATGAGATTCTTGTCGTTGCTGTATATTTTGTCTGACAGAATCACGGACGGGTATAATTTTTTTTATCGCCGCTAGTTTTTCTGGAGCTAATCTAGTTGTTAATGATTATCATACCATTATTGTTGTATGATATGTTATAAATCGTAGCAGCAGAGAGGGTGTGACAATGAATATGCGTCTCGGTTTGTCAGATGAGTTATTCTGTTTTTTTTCACATTATTTTGTTCGGTTTTGGAGGAGGCCATTGTTTGACAAATAGACGCCTAAAAAAAGTTGTAGGGTGTACCCTCTCTGATGCTATGACACCATTTTAACTTAGTACGCCACTGGCTAGCACAGTAGTTTAAACAGGGCACACTGTAATTCTCACTGGTTTCATAAACACCAGACAAAGCAATGCTGACGCGGCACAGTAATTTGCACTCATTATTAGAAACATCAGACATCCGTTTTTTGAACACGGCTTCCAAATCGGTATATAAATCATGAAGGAACAGATGGTCAATTATTTCCGACAGATTTTGATGAATGTATACAGGGCTTCGTTGAGCGGAAATTTAATACTTTATATTAGTGCTTTCAATATTTGGGAAGCAGTAGCCATGATAGAAGATACAAGCACCTAAAGGAACATTCCGAAACAAATTGTTACACGCTGCAAGTGCATTTAAACAGGAATTAAATTATACCTTTCTATTTCTTACTTCATATTGTCAAAACTAAAGCATATTGAATATCTCATTTTCAAACTCTTAAAATCTTTGTGTACATGACGCTAAGAGACGAGTGTTTCATGTACTGCTGTACTTCATGAACAAACGTATTTTTCTGGTGTTGTCTATAATTACTTTATAACAGTATACACAATATGTTTGTATTTTTGAACATGTCATGGCTTTGAAAATATAGGTATCACTATGTCCTTGACTTGTTATTATTTTCCTAGCTAATTTAATAATTGTACTTAATTTTAAATTTTTTTTCTGCATATCGCATCATATTTTGTAGGATTGGGAAGACACATGTGGGTATATTTGTTTTTATTATTATGCAAACACCTTCGTTTGTTTTGTTCTTTTGTACAAGCTTTTGAATTTCAATGTTCGTTGTTATAAAGTATAGGCTGTGGAAACAAAAGGTTGCATCTAAATGATATTTAATTAAGGCTAACCGTTAGAGTGGGCCATGTTATCTCAATATAGCCATCAGGATGGAACATGTTATCCGTGTCTAACTATTTGCGTGGATCGTGTTATCATTGTATAACCATTAGGGTGGATCATGTTATATTATGTCTAATCATTAGGGTGGATCATGTTATATTATGTCTAATCATTAGGGTGGATCGTGTTATATTATGTCTCATCATTAGGGTGGATCATGTTATATTATATCTAATCATTAAGTGGATCGTGTTATCAGTGTATAACCATTAGGGTTGATCATGTTGTATATGTCCAACCATTAGGATGGATCATGGTATTTATGTCAAAACCAATGGATCATTCATCATGAAAACCTGTTAGTGCCTGATTACATGGAAAATTGGTAGTATGGGACTACGACCCAGTATTCTGTTTTTGAGAGCTGAATAAGGAGAGAACCTGCCTTGTTTGGTTTTAATTTTTCATTTATGGTGATGCTAAACAAATCAAGATAACATTTCAATACAAATGTAATCGTTTTTCTGCCGATTGTACTTGGTGCAAATGGAAATATGCCTTTGACTGGATCGACAATGTAGAAATTGTCAAAAGTTCTCCATTCTTAAAATATCAACATTTAAAATGTATCTTATGTTTATAACTAATGCATCATGTTAAAAAGGCATACTAAAACTGTAACTTTATGATCATTAGAAGCAAGACCTGAAAATAATACTGATGATGAAACACCGACTTAGTAGAGGAAACATCAGTTGTTTTTGTTCAATATCAAGTTGTAATAAACTACGGCGTGTGGCACAATTTAACAAGAAAATATAAAACAGTTCAGACATTATTCAGATAGCAACTGTCGTTATGCTGAATAAAATTATCATTTTATATTCATCCGCAGAGTCGGACCATTGTTGCGAACGGAAATTATTCTCCAAAGGGGCTTATTAAAACCTTAACGTAATGATCATTATAGGCAAGAACTAAAAATCTGCTCAAAGATTGCGCTGCATATATTACATTAAATAACAAATCAGATTGAACTATGGTATCTAAATTTAGGGTTCTTAAAACCTTGATTTAAATTGCACCTGCTGTGTTTAGTATAGTTTGGAACATCATGTGTTATCATTGATGTGTTGATAATTATTATCAAGGTTTTTATATATGACCTATCTATTATATATCTTTCATTTCTAGTTCAAAAATCCCACCTTTGACTATTCTGCAAATAACATCTTGTGATCTTCCAGCGGCCATCGTGTCTTTTCAATCCATACAAACTCTAGGTGAAATGAGTTATTTATCAAATTCAGTGACAATGTTAGTTAGGCCCGGTCTGCAAAATATAGACAGCAATAAATACTGTTAAATTTAAAAATTATCGAAAGGATATGAGCTTGTGTATATAAGATCAATGACTTAGGTATAATTTAGTATTTACTATTATAGAATACCAAAATTATAGAGGTTCTCGAGTTGACGAGTAGCCATGAGCCAATATCTCACATATGACATCAGTTAAAATGTGAAGCATTGTTGCAAAACTGGCAAAGCAAATCTTCCTTTTTATGTGACTAGTCGCCACTTCAATTACTGCACATATTGAACTGGTATCCGAAAATAACCGACAATAAATACCTTTCAAAATAATGTTATTTTAGTAGTAGTTTATATATTAATTATATATGAAATCCTGCTTTTTAACACGGCCATATGATTATATATTCATCTATTTGGACCGATGATTGAACAATATACTGACTAGAAATTAGTCACCTTTGCACATGAACATTGGCAATATGAATGCTTATTTCCGTAGTTATCTGCAAAATCAATCGACCTGACAATAATTCCACATTGTGCACACAGGCAATATGAATAAGTATCTCTTTAGCTATAGTGATACATGCTTAATATAACAATAATAATGAGGACTATGTATAGCGCCTAATCTTTAGAATCTCTAAGCGCTTTATAACATCTATAATGATATTACTGCACGAGAAACAAACAAATAACAAAATCCATGAAATTAGAAAACATCACAAAATGCTGAAAACATATAAGATACAAAACATTATTAGGTCTCAAAATTTGTTCCTGATGTCGAAAAAGGTGAGTTTTAAGAGCACTCTTAGAAGGGACCACTGTCTCTTTGTGTCTAATTTCAATGGGCATTTTGTTCCACATCGTCGGGCCCTTATATTCGTAAGAACGTCCTCCATATGACTTCATTTTCATAGTGGAAACAATGAGTATACGATTGTTAGAAGAGTAGCGGAAGTATCTTGCTGGTGTATGCACATGGGTGAAGCCGCATAGGTATGTTGGACTGTAGTCTGTCCGTGAAACATAGCCCAGAAAACAAATTGTGTGTTTGATTCTGTATAGAATTGATATTGAGTGTAGGGTACAGAACAGTACCTCTGCTTGAGGTACTCTAAAACATGATCCGAGCAGCTGTGTTTTGAACTCTTTGAAATTTCTGGAGTAGATATTGAGACGAACCAGACAAAATTGAGTTACAATAGTCCAGTCTTGAATGTACTAATGAACACACAAGTGTTTTAGTGGCATCAACTGAAATATATTTGCGAATGGAACATATGTGTCTCAGTTCAAGATATGCAGCTTTGCATATGTTCATAAGATGTTGGTGCAATGTGAGAGTCCTGTCTAGAGTAACGCCTACGTTTCGTATTGACTGTGAGAGGTTAATGTTGACGTTGCTGATATTTATTGTCTGAGGTAAAGGATGTGAATGAGAAAGTCTTTGTGTTGTGATGAGAATGGCCTCAGTTTTATCATCATTCATCTGCAGCTTGTTACATGTCATCCATGATTTAACATCAGAAATGCAACTCTCTGCTCCGTGGATGGTAGCATCCACTTCAGTTGGGTGGCTAGACTTGCCTTGTTGGGTGTCATCAGCGTACAATTGGTGAGACATTCGGTAATGCTCTATGACACTTGAGAGCGGCTGAGTGTATAGAATGAAGAGAACAAGTCCAATAACAGAACCTTGTGGAATACCACAACATAGATCAACTGGGCTGGAATGTATTCCATTTGCATATACAATTTGTGTCCTATTGACTAAGTAGGACCTGAACAACTGTAAGGCTATATTACTGAATGTCAAATACATGCTGGAGACGGTGAATTAATATATCGTGGTCTATTGTGTCAAATTCTGCAGACAAATCAAGGAGGATGAGAACTGTCATCGTTTCACTATCCAACACACAGAGAGAATGTCATTAGATACTTTCAAAAGAGTAGTGTCAGGATTGTGGCAAGGGCAATATGCAGATTGCTGAAATGACTGTTGAATTCAAATGAGATACAAGTTGGGTTAGAACAACTTTTTCGAAGACTTTTTATATGAATGGGAGAATAAAATCTGGGCGGTAGTTCTTTAAATCGTTATGGTCAAGTGTTGGTTTCTTCAGCAGAGGCTTTACGATGGCAGTTTGAAAAATGATCAGAATTCTCCCAATGGAGAGATATTAATAACATCAGTTATTGAAGGCAATATTTGGTCTAAGTACTCAAGCAGCAGTGATGTTGGAATTGGATCAAGTACACAATACTTTGGTGCACTCTTCATCACGACCTTCCGTACTTAATCAATAGAGACAGGTTCAATTCCTCCTAACGGTTGTCGCTAAAAATTCTGTATCATAACTTTATGGTGACAAGTCAATTGAAATTGTGATGTCAAGCGAATCCCTAAAGGTTTTTACTTTGTCAAGGAAGAAATTTGCAAATATGTCCGAAAGGTCTACTGGAGAGAAGGTAGTTGGAAGTGACGTACATTTCTTCCTTGAAATTAGTTTGTTAGTTATCTCAAAGAGCTCTTTGCAGCACGAACTCTCTTTGATTTTAGTACTGCCGTGGGATACTTTTGCTCAATGGACTATGTTTGTGACGTTCTTTTTAGCGGCTTTATAGATTTGTTTATGAGTAGTGAATCTGTTAAAAAAACTAAAGCTTCTCTGCTTTCCGGTGGTCTTTTAGCAGTGCGAAGCTGGTCCCTAACAGTTCTATGCCATGGGTAACACTTTTTTACTGATACCCTGCATTTGGTGGCCGGAACATGTTTTTCAAACAATGAACGCAGGCAGTTATCGAGTTTTTTTGCTGTAGGATGTAATTAAGTTGTTAGGTTTTCTTGGATGTCATGCATTAATTTGGATATATTTATGATACGGAGGTTTCTCTTAGTATCAGATAAAAGTGGAGGGTTAGGGACTGATACGTCGAGATGGCATACAATGCAGAGGTGATCTGATGCAAGTTATATTGATCAGGCCGTAATCCCTTAGCCCGAACGTGAACACAGATAATGTGAATATGTAAATTGCGTATTTGTTTAAGTATATAAAGATTGATACTTGATAAAAATCCTCAGAATACAACCTTTCTAAATTACACACCATATACTAATAAGCTTTGGCTTCACTGTGCTAAATCTGTTGCTGCCTGGTGTGTCCTGTCCTTTCCAGGCATTGTCATTGCTATAAATAAACCAAGCAATCGGTGTAATGTATTTCAGAAGCGTATAACAACGTGCAAGGTTACGTACAGGTTACATTACCTGTCTGATTTAAACTAGATCACAAAAAACGTTACCTTACATATTTCCATGATGCAAACATTTGTTCTTTGACATTAGTTTGTTAGTTATCTCAAAGAGCTCTTTGCAGCTGGAACTGTATGTGATTTTAGTACTGCAGTGGGATACTTTTGCTCAATAAACTATGTTTGTGACGTTCTTCTTAGCGGTTTCATAGATTTGTTTATGAGTAGTGAGTTTGGTGAAAAACTAAAGCTTCTCTGCTTTCCGGTGGTCTTTTAGCAGTACGAACCTGGTCCCTAACACTGATATGCCATGGAGAACTCTTTTTTTAAAACAATGAACGCAGGCAGTTATCGAGTTGTTCTGCTGTAGGATGTATGTAAGTTGTTAGGTTTTCTTGGATGTCATGCATTAAATTGGTTACATTTATGAGACGGAGTTTTCCCTTAGTAGCACATAAAAGTGGAGGGTTAGGGACTGATACGTCGAGATAGCATACAATGCAGAGGTGATCTGATGCAAGTTATATTGACCAGACCGTAATCCCTTAGCCCCAATGTGAACACAGTTAATGTGAATATGTAATTTGCGTATTTGTATAAGTATATAAAGATTGATACTTGCATAATTTACAAAAATTCCTCAGAATACAACCTTCCTAAATTACACACCATATACTAATAAGCTTTGGCTTAACTGTGCTAAATCTGTTGCTTTCCAGGCAATGTCATTGCAATAAATAAACCAACCAATCCGTGTAAGGTATTTCAGAAGCGTATAACAACATGAAAGGTTACGTACAGGTTACATGACCTGTCTGATTTGAACTAGGTCACAAAAAAATTACCTTACATATTTCCATGATGCAAACTATTACTTTAAGGCCTTTTATGAGTATCCAATGTTGCAATTTATGTCGCCTATTCATGTGGTTTGTTAAAGCAAATGCTGGTGGTTAATGAGCATTATTCAGAATTAGAGTGAACAATGAAGAAGGGTCCAAATGTCATCAGAAAACTCCAATTTTGCACTTATGTCTGTTTGTTTACTTTTTTATATCAATAATTAAAATAAGCATGTTAGAAATATTTTTATTCCGTTTATTTTTTACTTTAGTATTCCAAAACTCATATGTTTGCATAAATGCCTTTAAGTTTATTTATTTGACTTTAGTAATGCAAAACTCGAAAGGTTTGCATTCATCTTTTTTAGTTTATTTATTTGACTAGAAACCCAAGTTATTGCACAGATATTTTCTTTCTCTATTTTTAATAATCCAGCACATTCAACAAATACGGTCTCAATTCCTCAGTTTGCTTGTTTTGTCTCATTTTCAGACCAAACAATCTACCCCTGTATTCTTGCCGCTGTTTCTATTATTAAATTCAAGTCACCTTTGGCGTAGTGTTAAATAGTTATCACATCTACTAATGTTCAGTGTGCCTTGGCGACTGATTACTTTACGGACTGTATCGTGGTGCTGATATGTGGCGATTATAATGGTGGTGGTGGTTATAAAGGCTGTGATTGAAATTATAAACATACAATCAAGATTTGTTTTTTCTATAAGTACTCTATTTATAACTACAAATCAGCAATTTCCACGTAAGAGGGTTTGTACGGTGCAAAGTAGTCATTAATTTTCTCCCGTTAACAAATTATCGTCTTTATGAACCATATTGTGCGCTTCAGATCCAAAATGTATATCAGATAAGTGCTACCATGCGTTTTTAACTGAATACCAGTCTACTGCTAGATTCAAGGTGTTCCAAATGTAGTATTCGAGGCAGATGATCAGCATGAGGACTCCTTAGATAAGGTATCTAGAAGAAATCGATATTTTGTCTTTAAACAAGGTAAACTGAAACACATGCAATGATTAATAAGGACGTGGCTCATTGAAAGTAATCAATTAAAGTTTTCGAAAAAGCCATATTATTGTTCGAAGTGAGCCACATAAATCATTTTAACATAGAAATTACCACAATAAACTGGTCTCCTCTTAGTCTCTTCCTAAATCGATATAAGGATAATGTTCGACGACACATACCGGTGAAATATTGAGAGAGAACAATATATCAATGTCACCCTTGAAATCTGCATTTTAAAAAAACTTAGTGGCCTAGTGTCATTAAGAGTGATAGACATACCCTGATCATAATATATACTAGAAGCCTTGCCTTCTTCTCGTTTGCGTAATACATTATCGCTTTGTTACGGCAAACTAGTTAATGACTTAGTTTCCAGTTGGACGTGGGGGTGGGGGTGGATTTCAAGTTCTTTAGGCATGGAACAATACATCTGGGTCCCAAAAATATATCGAATTGCGACGTGCCGTAAATTTAGTCATATGTGCCTTTTCATGTAAAAAACAGAAATTAGATACAGATATACCTTACTGCAACTGTAACATGTCAGTAGCTAGCAAAATGGAATGTCAACGTTTCAAACTGTATTTACTGTTCGAGATACCCCTATCTATAGCAAATTAAATATGGTGTTGTAATTTGACTACATACATGTGAACTGAATTAAAAAATGTAAAATGTCGTTGTATCTTTCTGACCGTAAGCTTTCCTGTTTCTAAGGGCGAGCAATATATTTTTAGGTACTATATTTTCTATACTAAATCATGATACACGGGGAAATTATTATTCTGTAATTCACATTAAAATAGTGTTTGTTTCACTTGTTAGACTCGTGAAATATGTATCACTGGTGATAGAAGCTGTATGGCAAAGAATTAATTTAGTGTCGAGGACTTGTAATAATATTTGTCGAGGTTTCAGATCCATAACGTTTGATCATCACCCAAAGCGGAATCGTCGTTATACAAGAGTCGATTTATTTGTGCTCGGATTCGTGATTGTAAAAGGTTAATGATCATTCAAGATTGCGTAACATTTCGCATTTCCTTAATACATGAGCAGATGCTTGCACTTTTTCAGCAACTTCTTAACTTTAAAAATGCGTTCTTTTATTTACTTGTTCTCCATTGGTCTAATACAGAGCATATTTATACTATGATAGGAATATCAATATTTAAAGTCACACTGGTGAAAAAAAATGTTTTTTCATACAATAGAAAACATCGAAGGTCAAGTCTGTTGCTCATGAATATATGAATTTCAATTTGATTATGTAAAGTCAGTGTCAACTAAAACTGTACTGTGGCACGCATAATTCTTTCAGAACGTAGTTTATGACGAAGGAAAACATATGAGCCGTTTAGTATATCTTAAATCGATTGATTGTATGGAACAGGTAGTTAAAGAACATGTATGCATGTATGAATAACCGTACCATGGCCTATATATCCGCACCATGACCAATCCAGATGAGAAAAATTGTATGAAGACATGGAGTCTCTTATTGCAGCAGTGCCAGCGGCAGAAATCTCATAGATCCGTTGTATCTTCAGTGCGAGAGTGGACACAAATCAAGAGATGGCCAGGTATCATTAGGAAAAATGGACTAGGCAAATTTGAAATGCGACTGCAAAGCACTCCTAAAGAGAAAATGTGCTGAACATGGCTCCCTTATCAACAAAAAAAATATTACTGCTGCCAAACCACAACAAGACGTCCTGGATGTATCCACGTTCAAGGCAAATGCAACCTATTGACTACATCACCACCAGGAGATGGGACATACTGTATATCGGTGACGAAGGTTTTGAGAAGTGCAGAATGCGGGATTGACCATGGGCCCAATATTATGTTTTAAGCCTAGCAGACTTACACAGATAAAAAACAAGTGTCCAGAAAGCTTAATTACACCAAACTAAAATAATTATTCAGCCAACTGCATACAATTGATACACACTTCGAGAATGTCGAAGAAAACTGATTCCTTCAATGACTAAAAGTACTCAATTGCATCTAAAATTCCATATGCCAGTGCACGTAAACATCAACATTGATTTGACGTGAACTTGAAGCAAGCTTGTTTGGCATTCAGCATTATGAGGTTAGTGTCAGGACTGGACGGCCCGGTGACAAAATAATGTAACTGAGTGGGATATGATAAATTTTACAAGATTGAGTTAGAACCGAATCATCACTTAGAAAAGACAACATTCCTTTCAAATAAATCGCGACAATATAATATATGGGTAGCAGTTATAAGGACCTTTATTTGTTTTCTAAAGAATAAAGACTTAAAACCAAACTATGTGAAAGATGCACGTCAGGAAATTTTTATTGATTACAAAGCTAGAACGAAAATAGAAGATAAACCCATCAACATTAAACAATGATAGCACATACATAAAAAATCATGACAGTGAAACAGAAGAATGGTGCACATGAAATCACGTGATATGGTTACTACAATGTAAAGAATGTTCGAGTATGGTAATACATGACGTCTTAGTAATACAGCAAAATGGCACACATGAAAACACATGATAAGGCTTATACAATGTTATCAAGGTCCTTGAAAGGTGAAATGTCAAATGAAAAGTAAGGGAAATAACATTTAAAAATACGACGTTGATTCTATCCCCATCTCACAAGATGCTGATAAATAAATACAATGTCAGATAACACAACAGGTTTACCAGATTTTGAAGCAGATAAAAGCAATGAAAATCATATTGATGCTGCTGCAAGTATGAGGAGACATTAATGTCAACCAAACTTAATTTAATAAGATATAGCAGTGATATGCACTTAGTCATATATCCATGGAAGATACATGTATTTTCAAAGGTAATGCTATTTTCACATAGGAAGTACAGGTGAACAATGTAAACCGCAAGAATTCTTGATTTAAAAATGGGTCACACTTTTTAAAACAAAAAAATAACCCGTGCATTTCGTTACATTTCGCTCTGTATTTTGGTTTATATTTATTTTATACTGCAACAGTATTCAACGAGATAAACATTTAATATATTGAAACGCACATTCTCATATGCGGACCCAAGTAGGGGTGGGATGGGATATGTGAAATGGTATATTGACGATTAATGGTTGTACTCTTGAATTTGTAAAGTCTTGCTATTGTTCACGTGTACCATTTTATTGCATCAGTTTTGAATGATATAGTGTGCCATGCTATTGCTTCTCAATTGAATGCTACAGTATACCATGTTATTGCATCTCAGCTGAATGTTACGGTGTGCCATACTGTCCTATCTCAGATGAATACAACAGTGCAGTGTATCATTGCGTCTCACTTGAATGCTACAGTGTGCCATACTATATTATCTCATTTAAACGCAACAGTGGTCCATGATATAGCATCAAAATTCAACAAGATAACCATGTACTATATTCTTCGCATGCTTATAGAGGGTGGGTGGTGATTATAGCAATACTGAGAAATACAGGTTATTGGAGGCTTAAAGGATGATATTGCCTTAAAGCTCGAGGCGTTTTTTTTTATGGAATGGCAGACGCTTCACTAGTCTAAAATGTCTTCGGCGAGAAAAGATTTTCAGTTAGCTGATATGTTGGAGGTACTGGAACTCAAACTGGAATCATGTTCAGTTAGGACCAACACGATAATGTAAGATGCCATCTGGTAGAAACACAAGTTGATATGATTTTTTGTTCTGAATGAGTAGCGACGAAAGATTAGCATCATTTTCATCCAGGTCTAGCTGGATATTGTAAGATATATTCTAGTGAAAATCACATGCCCATTAGGAAGGAGTGACCATAACAAATTGTTCATTGATATCCACTATGGTCGCACCGATTGTCGTTTCAAAAATATTGGTATCACCAGCTGCCATTTAAAAAAGTTGGTCATATCAGCGAGGGCTTTTCACTGAAGACTCCTACTTATGTATGGTCTATCTTAAATAAAGATGGTACTGCTTTCATGTTCAATGTATACTTACTGACACTTTATTTAAGGAGACTTTTTACTCCCTAGTAAATAGTGATAGTGGATATCAGATTGCTACATTTTCGTTTGAGACCATCTAGTCATAATACGAAATTTGTCAACAAAAGCTCCATTTAAATTTGGATATAATATCCATACGATTAACTTTCGAAAACGGCTGTAGAGTTTTAGGTACTTACAACACATAAAATCTGTACCGAGCGACTCCGCTTAGCAAAATTAAAACAATAAAACGAAAAGAACAAAAGCAATGGATATTTCTTTTAACTATCCACGCAAGTTGGCAGTATATATGATACGACGAGATCACTAGTTGTAGGAAAGTGATCCATCATTCAATTAATAATGCATAAGAGACGTGATATTTGAATTAATTAATTGATGAATCCATATAATTTGATGCACGTTCTAATTTAAATTGCACTTGCAGTCTCCTACATACAAATATTACCTACTCACAACGAATAATATCAAATTCACATCATGATTGTTGATTTTACTATGATGTTTATTTTGCATTGCCTTAAGTTTGCATTTCAGCAAGCATATTAGTTCGCAATTTTTTTTTCTCCTTCTTTGTATTCGTTTTTATTGGTTACTTAATTTTGACATGACCATTATGTACCTCTTAAACAGGGTCGCTTCTGAGTAAGTTCACAAGATTTAGAACATGTCAGATTACGTTATCTCTGATCAAAGAGTTAAACAGGCATTTAATGGGTGTGTGTGTATGTGTGTGTGTGTATTAAATACCAATACACTTCGCAGGTTAGGAGGGGTGTAAAAATGAGTCATTTGTGAGCATCAAAGAAATTAATAACCGTTATTTTCAAATTAATATAACGAAAGCTGTTTGTGCACACATATAACAATGTTTTACATGAAATATTAAATAGTGTGTATTATCGGATAGGGAATTAATATTTTAATAAGACTCTTAAATAGTCTGAATGTGTCTAAAGTCCATGCCACGGACACTATACACAGCTCTAAAGTACATGCCACGGACACAATATGCATAGTTCTAAATTCCATGCCAGGGACACTATCTGTTCTAAAGTCCATGCTACGGACACAATATTGTTTTGTACACTTTATGAATATTACATTTTCATACGCATTTATAAATATGGGATTGTTTTGTACAATTTATGAATATTACATTGTCATACTCACTTAGAAAGATGGGATTGTTTTTTAAACTTTATGAATATCACGTTTTCATTCTCACTTATAAATATGGTATTGTTTTGTATACTTTATGAATATCACTTTCCTTAACCAATGTATGATCGTTCTTCTTGATACAAACTGGATCTTCTACCATCACTACCCCATATGTGATCCAAAGTTTAAAGAATTGTCGAAGCGCATAATTGTAAGACGCGCAAAATATGCCAACATTGCGGTAATTACATGTACCGATTCATGTGTTACACATGAATTTGATATTATTATGCCTAACTCAATGTAACTGTAGTGTACCTAGCTCGTAAAATACACAGTCAGCTTGACAAGATGGATGTCCTCTTCGAGAAATCTGGATATAGCATAGAGTTAGTGTGAGTACCTGGTATCTCTGGTTTTATGGCTGTCTTGTGTGATTTGCAAAGGTGTATTGAAATAACATCATACGATTCGGACCAATCAATGCCTTTGATGTCTTTAATTAGGAATGTTGTCATGCTGACCAAACAATGCCTGGGATGTCATAGATCATACCGTTATCATGCGGACCATTTCATGTATTTAGGGTATATCATGTATCACTTGCAGATTTGGGACTTGTGTTAAATCTTTAAAAATGTTTGGGTTTTTTCAATTTACCTGATACCTAATCTGATGCGTGATGGTGACGTTATCAAAAGCCTTCACCAAAAGATACTAACTACACGACAATATTAGAGACTTGTATGCCATAATCGTCTTTTCCAGACCTGGCTGAAATTTGTTCCTTTGTTGCTTAGGTGTGTGTGTTTGTTTTGTTTTTCATGTTTAAAGTTTGAAATAGCATTTGATAGACGTTGGATGGACGCACTACTGTTATATTAAATGTTCAGCTATACTTTGACGAAAATTTGCAAAACATCAGCTGAATTAGTTGAAGGAAAATCAAAATTGATTAAAATTCCCGATGACGAATTCAGGCAGATAATGTACTGAAAAGAGAATACAGGGAAAAATGAATAAGGGCCTAGTTAGCACCACAGAATAGATGCTTTTCAGTTGTTTTTTAACTCAGTATCCCTAGTATATATCTTTTCTTCTATCCATCTGTCCATGAAGACGTCTTAGTTACGCCCTTTAGAAGTAATGAATAGTTTGCTTTTGCACAAATCCAGCATAATCAAATACAGTTATTGATTAGGACGGGGCACAACTGTAAGGAATCGATTAAAAGTATTGATTTGACAAAGTCTATATTATTAATATCAGTTACACTGAGTCGCGGTAACCTTTCTAAACATGCGGTTGAAAAATGTGTTGTTGTTGTATAGAGAGAGAGAGAGAGAGAGAGAGAGAGAGAGAGAGAGAGAGAGAGAGAGAGAGAGATGTTAATATCTCAGAACATGTATCACTTAAACACTTGGGACTTGTGTTAAATCTTTACAAAATGTTTGGTTTGTTTTTCAATTTACGTGATACCCAATTAGCAACGTGATGATGACGTTATCAAAAGCCTTCATCAGTAGATACTAAGTTGCTCTTAAGACATGACAGGATCGGTAGTTCAGTTCCCGTGGTTATATGATGCATACTATAACTGATCCACGTATATAACGACACCTTTTATTGCCACTCATACCACGACACCCTCTGTTGCCATAATGGGACACAATATTGCATCTCGCGTCGGGATAACAGCCACCTTGCAACGGTCATTTTTACCAAAATGTTATATAAAGAACTCTGTCATTTGCTAAGAGAAAAGTTAGAGCTAGAGACAACTAGGATTGACAACACGTGTAATTTAAACACTACCCATTAGACGACTCAGACGGACTTGGAGAACAGTACATTGCAGTATTGTAATAAGATACTTGACAAACTACTAGCAGATGTAAAGACACAATATAAGGACATGCAACCAAAAATAGAGACAATCCATAAATATACAGTGGAAAATAAAATATTCACCACAATATTTTTAAATAAAATGAATGCGTATAATTAAAATATCTGCTTAGGAAGTAATCTCTCTCCATGATGATAGCAGTTATCATAGCGAGACACTTACTGCAAACTGGAACAGATAATTCTTTAGGAATATGATCAATTTATAAGCATAAAATAAAACCAATTGATACGATAAAATTGCAACCTTAATTAGACACGTTTTTTTTTTTGAAAAGTGAAATCCAAGCATTTTACACTTTCATATTTCACTTCACTAACCTTCGTATACAGTAATTGAGACATAAAACTATTATTACCGTTTTATCTCGTACATCAGAACCATACTTTATTTTATAATTCATGGAACGGATTAATTGAATGGACGTATGTTTTTAATTTATTTAGCTTAATGTTTTTCAAACAAATTCTGGGACATTTTCAGTTTTAATGACTCCATCATCGGCATCTACATTCTCCATATAGATTATTGTAGATGCCTCAAATTGGGCATTTACATAATAACGATAAACCCCTACCCTGACAGACAAAAAGTATGGGTTTGACGCTATTTATCAGACTAGATAGGCTATACATGGCGACCGACTGGTTGAGAAATAATATGGTCAAACTCTGATAAGAACCAATTAACTCCTTGAGGGAAGCCTCCTAGCAAGTTTTCTCAGATTCCAACAGACTCGACCGAATCCGATCATTCCGTACTCAAGTCGTTCTGTGCCCGAGTCGTTTCATACCCAATTGAATCGTTTCGAATCTAGTGCTATGGGAGTGTCGTACCTAATGTATGGTCTTTTCGTACCCATTGCTTTGGTATCTTCGTACCTAATGCTATATATTCGTTCAGTGCACACATGTATAAATATAACCACAAACATCATATAAAATATTTCCTACATATTTCAAAGTGTTATATATAAATGTATTTGATTTCAGGCATATGGTGACAGTGATTATCTTCGGATAATTCGCCGAGAATACGTTTTGGCATATACTAGTGTACTCATTGTGCTGACATAAAAACATTCGGCGTTTTACATCATTTGTATGTACCGAGAAAAATTTGACATCAGTTAAAAGGTGAAACGTTGTTGCAAAAGTGGGCAAAGCAAATTTTCCTTTCAATGTGACTAGTCGCCACTGCAATTATTACACATATTTAACTGCTATCCGAAAATAACCGCGATTCATTTTGGTCAACATCGGATAATAAATACCTTCCAAAATAATGTCATTTTAGTAGCAGTTTATATATTAATTAGCTATGAATTCCTGCTTTTTAACAAGGGGAATATGATTATGTATTCATCTAATTGCAGTTACAATTGAACATGTCGCAAATAAAAGTGGAGGGTTAGGGACTGATACGTCGAGAGGACATATAATGCAATGGTGATCTGATGCAAGTTATATTGAGCAGGCCGTAATCCCCTAGCCCCAATGTGAACACAGGTAATGTGAATATGTAATTTGCGTATTTGTATAATTATATAAAGACTGATACTTGCATAATTTATAAACATTCCTAACCATTTCAACCTTCCTAAATTACACACCATATACTAATACGCCTTGGCTTCACTGAGCTAAATTCTGTTGCTGCCTGGTGTGTCCTGTCCAACCCGGCAAATCTCATTGCTTGAAATAAATCAACCAAACCGTGTAAGGTATTTCAGAAGCGTATAACAACGTGCAAGGTTACATACAGGTTACATGACCTGTCTAATGTGAGCTAGGTTACAAATACGTTACCTTACATGTCCCCATGATGCAAAATATTAAATTTAGGCCTTTTATGAGTATCCAGTGTTGCAATGTATGTATCCAATTGATTTTGTTTTGTTAAAGCAAATGCTGGTGGTTAATGAGCATTATTCCGAATTAGAGGGTCAAATGAACAAGGGTCCAAATGTTATCTCAAAACTCCAATTTTGCACTTGTGTATGTTTGTTTCCTTTTTTTATTTCAATAATTAAAAACACGTGTGTTTGAAATCTTGTTCTTCTGTTGATTTTTTTACTTTAGTATTCCAAAACTCATATGTTTGCATAAATACATTTAAGTTTATTGATTTGACTTTATTAGTAATGCAAAACTCAAAAGGCTTGCATACATCTTTCTTAGTTTATTTATTTGACTAGAAACCCAAATTATTGCACCGATATTTTCTTTCTCTCTTTTTGATAACCCAGCACATTCAACAAATACGATCTAAATTCCTCATGAAATTATAAACATACAATCAATCCATCTAAGATAGTTTGTTCGCTGCCAAGTAGTCATTAATTTTCTCCCTTTAACAAATTATCGTGTATATGAATCATTTCGTGCGCTTCCATCCAGAATAAATAGCACATGATTGTCATCATGCGTTTTTAACTGAATACCAGTCTACTGCTAGATGACAAGTGTTCCAAATGTAGTATTCAAGGCAGATGATCAGTATGAGGACTTCTTAGATAAGTTATCATGAAGGAATCGATATGTTGTCATTAAACAAGGTAAATTTAAACACATACAATGATTAATAAGGACGTGGCTCATTGATAGCAATAAATTAAAATTTTCGAAAAAGCCATAATATTGTTCAAAGTGAGCCACATTAACTCTTTAAACATAGGAATTTCCACAAAAAAACTGACCTCTCCTTAGTCTCTGCCTTAATCGATATCATGACAATGTTGGACGACACATACCGGTGAACTATTAAGAGAGAACAATATATCAATGTCAACCTTGAAACCTGCATTTTAAAAGAACTGGTGTCGACGTAGTTGTCAAGTGTCTTTCAGAGTGATATACATACTCTGGTCATAATATATATTAGAAGCCTTCTTCTTGTTTGCACAATACATTATCGCTTTGTGACGGTAAACAAGTTAATGGCTCTATTATGACTTCATTCTGTGGAGTTGATAAAGTGTCACAATTCTTTTTTGTTCCTTCTACCTTTCGCATTGAATGGGAGTGGTGTGGATTTCACATTATTTAGGCATGGAACAATATAGCTGGGTCCCAAAAAATATATCGAATTGCATCGTGTCGTAATTTGTCAAGTATCGCTTTGTAACGGTAAACTAGTTAATGGCTCTATTGTGACTTCATTCTATAGAGTTAATAAAGTGTCAAAATTCTGTTTTGTTCCTTCTACGTTTCGAGTTTGATGGGGGTGGGGTGGATTTCACGTTCATTAGGCATGGGACAATACAGCGGTCCCAAAAACATATCGAATTGCGTCTTGCCGTAAATTTAGTTATTTGTCCCTTTTCATGTAAAAAACAGAAATTAGAGACCGATATACCTTACTGCAACTTTAAAATGTCAGTTGCTAGCAAAATGGACGGTCAATGTTTCAATCTGTATTTGATGTCTGAGATACCCTTATCTAAAGCAAATTAATTATGGTGTTGTAATTCCACTATATACATGTGAGCTGAATTAAAAAATGTATACTGTCCTTGTCATCTTCCTAACCGATATGCTTTTCTCCAGTTTTCCTGAGCAACTGTATGCAGAGCCTTGATAAATAAGGTTTTCTGCTACTAAGGGTCGAACAATATCTTTTTCGGTACAATATTGTTCATACTAAATCATGATACACAGTACAATTATTATTCGGTAATTCACATTTAAATAGTGTTTATTTCACTTTTTAGTCAAGTGAAAAAATGTATCACAGTTGATACAAGCTGTATGTTCAAGAATTACATGAGTGCCAAGGACTTTTTAAAATACGTTTGTCAAAGTTTCAGTTCCACTATGTCTAATCATCACCCAAGGCGGAATCTTCTTTGTACAAGAGTTTATTTATTTCTGCTTGGATTCTTGATTGTGAAAGGTTAATAATAATTCAAGATTGCGTAATGTTTCGCATTTCCTTGATACATGAGCGGAGGCTCACACATTTTCAGCAACTTCTTAACTTTAAACATGCTTTCGTTTATTTGTTTGTTCTTCGTTGGTCTAATCCAGTGCATATTTATACTATGATAGGAATAGCAATATTTAGAGTCACACTGGTGAAAAAATCCTTTCTTTATACTATAGAAAATGTTAAAGGTCAAGTGTGTTGCGCATAAATATTTAATTCAAATTGATTATGTGAGGTCAATGTCAACTACCAAAGTACGGTGGCACGCATAATCCTTTGAGAACGTACATTATGACGAGGGAAAACATGTGAGCCATTAAGTATATCTTAAATCGATTTGTTATAGGGAACATGTAGTTAAAGAACAAGTATGCATGTGTGAATAACCGCCCCATGACCTATATATCCGCACCATGACCAGCTCAGATGAGAAAAATTGTATGAAGACACGGAGTCTCTTATTGCAGAAGAGCCAAGGGCAGAAAGGGTCATACTCCTTGGTATCTTCAGTGCGAGAGTTGGCGCAGATCACCAGAGATTGCCAGGTGGCATTAGAAAAAAATGGACTCGGTAAGTTTGTAATGGGACAGCACTCATACAAAGAAAATGTGCTGAACATGGCACCCTTATCAACAACAACAATAATACTGCTGCCAATCCTCAACAAGACGTCTTGGCTGTATCCACGTTAAAGACAAATACGCCATATTGAATACGTCACCATCAGGAGAGGGGACATGCTGGATGTCAGTGACGAAGGTTTTGAGAAATGCAGAATACTAAATTGACCATGGACTCATCATCTCCAAACTCAATATTATGTATTAAGCCTAGAGGTATTTCACCGGTAAGAGAATAGTGTCCACCAAAATGAAAGAACTATTCAGTCAAGAGCATACACTTGATGCACATTCTGAGAAGAAAACTGGGATTCCTTCAATAACTCAAAGTACTCAACTGCACTCTCCAGTCATAGTGCACGTAAACATCAAGATTGATTTGATGTGAACTAGAAGCTAGCTTGCTTGGCACTCAGCATTAAGAGGCTAGTATTATATATTAAGCCTAGCAGACTTTCACCGGTAACAGAACAGTGTCCACCAAAATGAAAGAACTATTCAGCCAAGAGCATACACTTGATGCACATTCTGAGAAGAAAACTTGGATTCCTTAAATGACTCAAAGTACTCAACTGCACTCCTAAGTCCCAGTGCACGTAAACATCAAGATTGATTTGATGTGAATTAGAAGCTAGCTTGCTTGGCACTCAGCATTAAGAGGCTAGTGTTAGGACTGGGCGTCCTGGTGACAGGATAATGTAACTGAGTGGGATATGATAATGTTTACAAGATTGAAGTAGAACTGACTCACCTCTGAGAAAGACAACATTCCTTTGAAATAAATCGTGACAATAAAATATGTGGATAATATTTATAAGGACCTGTATTTTGTAAGATCACGCTTTTCTAAAGATTAAAGATGTAAAGCAAAATTATGTGAAATATGCACATTAGGAAATTTCTTTTGATCAAAAAGCTAGAACAAAAATAGAAGATAAACTCATCTACATTAAAACATGATAGCACCTACGTAACAAATCATGTCAGTGAAACAAAAAAAATGGTGCACATGAAATCACGTGATATGGTTACTACAATGTAAGGAATATTCTAGTATGTTAATACATGAAGTCACAGATGCACATGAAAATGGCGCACATGAAAACATGTGATAAAGCTAATGCAATGTCATTAAGGTTTTTGTATGGTTAAAAGTGAAATTAAAAGTAACCGATATAACAATTAAAAAAGGATTTTGATTCTCACTCCATCTCACAAGATGCTTATACACAAATATAATGTCAGATACCACAGCAGGTTTACCAGATTTTGAAGCAGATAAAAGCAATGAAAGTCAGATAGATGATGCTGCAAGTAAGATGAGACTTTAATGTCAATCAAACTTCATGCAAGAAGTTATAGCAGTGATACGAACGTAGTAATATATGCATGGAAGAAAAATGTATTTTCAAAGGTAATGCTATTTGCACATAGGAAGTACAGGTGAACAATGTAAACCGCAGGAATTCTTGATTTAAAAATGGGTCACACTTTAAAAAAATAACTAACTCGTGCCTTCCGTTACATTTGGCTCTATATTTTGATTTAACCTTGCAATGTCCTTTTATACTGTAACAATATTCAACGAGATACATATATCGAAACGCACATTCTCATATGCTGTCCCATGTAGGGGTGGGGTGGTATATGCGAAAAGGAATATTGAAGACTAATTGTTGTAACCTTTAATTTGTAAAGTCTTGCTATTGTTCACGTGTACCATTATATTGCATCAGTTATGAATGCTACCGTGTGCCATGCTATTGCTTCTCAATTGAATGCTACAGTATACCATGTTATTGCATCTCAGCTGAATGTTAAGGTGTGCCATACTATCCTATCTCAGATGAATACAACAGTGCACCGTATCATTGCATCTCAGTTGAATGCTACAGTGTGCCATAATATAGTATTTCATTTAAAGTGGTGATTATAGCAATACTGAGAAATACAGGTTATTGGCGTCTTAAAGGATGGTACTGTTTTAAATCTCGAGGAGTTTTTTATGGAATGGCACACGCTTTAGTAGTCTAAAATAACTTCCAGAAATTAAAGAAACCGTTTATTGTTGTAACTTTGAAATGTTTCGGCGAGAAAAGATTTTCAGTTCGCTGATCTGATGGAGATGCAGAAACTCAAACTGAAATCATGTTCAGTAAGGACCAACACAATAATTTATGGCGTCGTCTGGTAGAAACTCAAGTTGATATGTGTTTTTCATAATGAATGAGTAACGATGAAAGATTAACACCATTTTCATTCAGTTCTAACTGGATATTGTAAGATATATTTTAGTGACAACACCATGTCCATTAGGAAGGAGTGACCATAACAAAGTTGTCAAAATGATAATCATGGCGGTCATATTAGAAGTCAGACAGGCACCATTTCTCAAGTATCAAATATACATCATAAGAAGTCGCATGATAAAGATCCTACTGTGGATAAAATAACATTTTTAAAGAGGAGTTTGCGGTCTTGTGGCTTTTACGCTCTTTTTCTTGAGCACATACTAGGCTATATTTGGTGGCTGGTTTATTTAATGGAAGAATAACCTACGAACACTGAGAGCAGGACAAGCGACCCAAGGGAGGGTACAGACAAACCTTCTCACGTACCCATGTTGGCCTATCCGAAAATTGACTCCACACAGAGTTCATATGAGTTATCTATATGTGAGAACGCATTTGACAACTCGACTACCATGAGCCGTGTTTAGAAGGGGTGGCGATAACAATATTGTTAAGATGGCTTCTGTCGTCGCCTTTCTGTAAGGGGAAGCGGAACCGTGTTCTTTCAGAACCAGCAAGAGAGTAAAAGTCTCCTTAAAAGCAGTGTCAGTAAAAAAGTCATTGAACATCAAAGCAGTACCATCTTTACTTAAGATAGACCTTACATACTAATTCTTCCAGTGAAAACCCTTCCTGATATGATCAACATTTAGTAAAATGGCAGCTGGTGATACCAATATTTTTGAAATGACAATTGGTGCGGTAATAGTGGATATCAGATTGTTACATTTTCATTTGAGACCATCTAGCCATCATTGGATCTAAACTCCAGACAATTAACTTTTGATGATGGCTGGAGAGTCTAAAGGTATGTACGACACATACAATCTGTACCGACCAACACCGCTCAGCATAATAAAAATATTAAACGAAAAGAACAAAAGCAATGGATATTTCTTTTAACTATCCACGCAAGTTGGCAGTATACATAATACGACGAGATCACTAGTAGTAGAAAAGTGAGCCGTCATTCAATTAGTAATTCATCAGAGGCGTAAAATTTATATTGTAATTAATGAATACTTTCATTTAATTTGATGCATGTACTATTTTAAATTGCACTTGCAGTCTCGTACTCTCAAATATTACCTACTCACAACGAATAATCTCAAATCCAGGACCTGGTAAACAATTGAATACAGAAGTACCATATATGGTATACAATTCGGGTTTAAGACTGTTAAGTACGAGATTTAAAACGAAGTTAACTTTCTGAAAAGAATTTTGGTAGTTGACTGAAAAGGCGATTTGGTATTTTAATAATTCGCTGTGGAGTAGACCAGTAATTTGCAAGACTTTAACTAAGTAAAGAAGCGCAGACAATTTGTAGTTTTTTCTTAAACACGTAGTTTATGTGCATCGCGTAATGTTTAAAATGGAAGGCAATATGCAAATAATTAAACGACTTCGAGGACAGAGGAAACTCGTCTAATCCAAGAAATACCTTGCTCTGAGTATGCGCCTTAC
The DNA here is from genome assembly GCA_030141615.1 of Unio pictorum. NCBI lineage: Eukaryota > Metazoa > Mollusca > Bivalvia > Unionida > Unionidae > Unio > Unio pictorum. The sequence goes on along the minus strand of JARLTB010000047.1, from coordinate 3,177,669 downwards.
GAGATATTATGTAATGGACAGCCAGTAAAACCGTCATTTATATTTTAGGAAAATTGTTTAAGATCTGTATTTTAAAATTATGTTGTAGTTGCATGCACTTATTCTGGAAATAGTTTATTTTCCTGTAGTGAAATTTCACAACTTGATATTGAATTATGATGGACATAATAATTCCCCCTATCTCGCTGCAGAGTTTACGAAAGAGGGGCTTAAAGATGGAATTGGAAAAGTGGAATGCATAATATCAAACTGAAGTAGCTTGATAGTTTTACGATTGTGTTGTTTTCATCTAGTGAAACTTTACAACTTTAGACTGAATTATGATGTGCATCACACTTCCCACCTTTTTCTCTGCGGTGTGTACGAAGGATGGGCTTTAATTTGGAATTGGAAATATGTAATGCATAATATAAAACTGGAATACATTAATAGTTTTACTAGAGGAGTTTACCATGTATATTCATTATCCATTCAGTGCAATAAGACTATTGGGTAATATAAAGAAAAGTTCTCCCCACTTTCACTGCGGCCCTAATAAAGGAAGGGTTACAATTTAGAATTTTTTTAACTTGTATAATATGATAAATTAAACACTATATGCGAAATAATTAACTTTAATTAAAAAACGTGATGTATATTATGATAAATTCAACACTATATGTGAACTAATCAACTTGAATTTAAATATAGTAAACGTAATCTATTTCAGATTATCTGTGACTTCAATTAATGGATTCCTTTGTCGTGAAAGTGATCATGTAAAAAGATTTCTTCAAGGAGTCAATTGAAGGTTATTAGTTTTCGTGAATTTACATCCTACAAAGTTTATTACAAACCCTTACTGTACATATCTGTACCCTAATCCACTGTTAGGAAATTCAGTTTCAAGTTTGCACATATATCCATGTAGACTGTGGGTAAAGAATATGAACTACTAACGCACACTTATCATATCACGCTTTTTGTAAAGAATGTGAACTATGAATTTTGGTACAATGTATCGATCGTCTAGCAAACAAGACATTACATAAATATTTACTTGAGACCGCTGTTACTGACTGTAACTGATGTGTATATCATATTCTATTGTGTAAAATTAATATCGTAACTATGTTTTATACTACCCATTCCTAAATAATAATAACAATAAAAATAATTATAGTAATAATAATAATAATAATAATAATAATAATAGTAATGTGTTGCTTTAAACGTGAACACCAGCACCATCATCATCATTATTACGTACATATTGTCTATCTTACATTATGATTGTTGGTTATACTATGCTGCTTATTATTTTTATTGCCTTAAGTTTGCATTTCAGGAACCATATTAGTTGGTAATTATGTTTCCTTTTCTTTTTTCTTCTTTTTTTTTTGTTTGTTATTAATTGCCTAATTTCGACATGATCATGCTACGGACATTGTATGCATAGCTCTAAAGTCTATGTCACGGACACTGCATAATTATAAAGTCCATGTCATGGACACTGTATAGACAGTTATAAAGTCCATGCAACGTACACTTTCTGCATAGTAATAAAGTCCATGCCACGGACACAGTATACACAGTTCTAAAGTCCATGCCACGGACACTGCCTGCATAGCTATAAAGTCCATGCCACGGACACAGTATACACAATTCTGAAGTCCATGTCATGGACACTGTATGTACGGTTCTTAAGCACATGTCACTGATACCGTATGCACAAACTCTTAATCGGTTGAATAAGCTTTTGAAATGCACCTGATAAATTAATATGTCTTTTAAACATGCTCACAATAACATCAACCAACACGGTCTTTTAAACATGCTCACGATAATATCAACCAACACGGTCTTTTAAACAGGCACACGCTAACATCAACCAACAAGGTCTTTAAAACATGCTCACAATAACATCAACCAACACGGTCTTTTAAACATGCTCACGATAACATCAGCCAACACGGTCTTTTAAACAGGCACACGCTAACATCAACCAACAAGGTCATTAAAACATGCTCACGATAACATCAACCAACACGGTCTTTTAAACATGCTCACGATAACATCAGCCAACACGGTCTTTCAAACATGCTCACGATAACATCAACCAACACGGTCTTTTAAACAGGCACACGCTAACATCATACAACACGTCTTTTAAACAGGCACACGCTAACATCATACAACACGGTCTTTTAAACAGGCACACGCTAACATCATACAACACGTCTTTTAAACATGCTCACGATAACATCAACCAACACGGTCTTTTAAACAGACACACGATAACATCAGCCAACACGTCTTTTAAACAGGCACACGATAACATCATACAACACTTCTTTTAAACATGCTCACGATAACATCAACCAACACGGTCTTTTAAACAGACACACGATAAGATCAGCCAACACGGTCTTTTAAACAGGCACACGATAACATCAACCAACACGGTCTTTTAAACAGGCACACGATAACATCATACAACACGTCTTTTAAACAGGCACACGATAAATCAGCCAACATGGTCTTTTAAACAGGCACACGATAACATCAGCCAACACGGTCTTTTAAACAGGCACACGATAGCATCAGCCAACACGGTCTTTTAAACAGGCACACGACAACATCAACCAACACGGTCTTTTAAACATGCTCACGACAACATCAACCAACACGGTCTTTTAAACATGCACACGCTAACATCAGCCAACACGGTCTTTTAAACAGGCACACGATAACATCAGCCAACACGGTCTTTTAAACGGGCACACAATGATTATCACTCATTTTTAGAAACATCAGACAGCGCAGTCCTTAATAGACATTAAACATTAGAAAACACACTCTTTTAAGTAGAGCACAATGCAATTTTCACTCAGTACTGGAAACAAAAGACAAGTCTTCTGAAAAGGACGCACAGTAAGTATCGCTCATTATTAGAAACAGCACGGTCTTTTAAACAGAGAACACAGTAATTGTCTCTCATATTTAGAAACATTAGACTTCACGTTGTTTTTAAGACAGCGCACGTAGTAATTTTCACTATTCTTTATATTAAGATCAAACAAAACTGTCTTTAAAACAATCCATACAATAAATTGTAATACATTTTAAAGAAACAATAGACAACACAGTCTTTAAAACATGGCACAAAACAATTTTCTCATATTTGGAAACACCAGAAAACACGGTCGTTTGAGCAGGGCACACAATGATTTTTACTTCTGTTGGGAACGATCAGATAACACAGTACTTTAAACAGCGCGCACTGTACGTCTCACTTCTGTTTAAAATAACACATTTAGAAATATCAGACAACACTGTCTTTTTGAGCAAGGCACTTTAATGTTTACTATTTGTTGGAAACACCGAATAAAGTACTAACGGCGGGGGGGGGGGGGAGTCTGTCTGTGTGGGTTCGAGACTAAGATTAGGCTAATGTAGTTATGTGAGAAAGCTGGGCAGTAGCTTCTCGTGGGTCGTTGGTTCTTTCCGGGGGTTTTCCCGGGTTCTTCCGCCACCAATAATAATGGCCGCCATGTATTGCCTATCCTGTGCTGACAAATGGCGTTAAACCATCAAAATGAAAAAAAGATAAAGAAAAGCAAGAGGCGGGTTTGGGAAAGGGCGGTTGCTTTTGGCACAGTTTTAAAATACATGTCCCGGACACCGTATGCATAACAATGCAATTTTTCGAAGTGTAATTTCAGAATCTAATTAGGTTAGCTTAACTCTTAATCGGTTGAACGAGAGCTTTTAAAATTCACCTTATATATTAGGTTCGTATTTTACCATCACCTCATTAAAAACCTGTAGAGATACTGTCTTACCATATTTTGAGAGTATTATAGAAATTACAAAACGTACTGTAAGTCTCACTTCTGTTTAAAATAACACATTTAGAAATATCAGACAACGCGGTCTTTTTGAGCTAGGCACTTTAATTGTCCTAATTTTTGGAAACAAGAAATAATACTAATAAAGTACTAACGGCGAGGGTGGGGGAGGACGGTGATCCTTAGCATTAGACCTCTTGGCGCGACAACAGTTTTTTGGGTCTTCGTCGTCGCCAGGGCACTATTTACCCTTAGTACCCCTCTGGCTAACACATTATTGCAAACAGGGCACACTACAATTATCACTGGTTTTTAAAATATCAAAGCCGTGCTGACACGGCACATATGAGTTTTCTCTCATTATTAGAAACATCAGAGATCAGTCTTTTCAACACGAATTCCAAACAGGTACAGAAAACATTAACATAGAGATGGCCTTTTAGTTTGGACAGATTTCGGGGAGAATGAACACAGGGCTTCGTTGAGAGGGAGTTTTGTACCTAATATTAGTGCTTTCAATATTTGGGAAGCAGTAGTCAAGAAAACACCTCAAGAAACAATGCGAGTCTAAGAGTTACACGCCGTAAGGGCAGTTAAACATGAATCAACTGATACGTTTACAAAAAAACATATTGAATAACTCTTTTCAAAACATTTTGAACATGTATACACTTGTTGTTTTCTATTGCATACGGGTACCAATAGCGGGATGCCTGATTGAATGGATAAATGACAGAATGGGACTACGACCCTGTATAATATTTTAGAAAGCTGAATAAGGTGAATACCAGTCTGGTTTATGGTGATGCTAAATAAATGAAGGAAACATTTTCGAGACAAATATTATCGTTTTCCTACCGATTGTACTTGTGCAAATGGAAATCTCAATTTGAATTGATCGACAAAGTAAAAATTGTCATAATTTCTCCCTTCTTAAAATATCATCATTGAAAATGTGTCTTACTTTTATAACTAATGCATCATATAAAATGACATACTAAAACTGTAACTATATCATCATTAGAAACAAGATTTGAAAAAAATACTGACGATGACACACCGACTTAGTAGAAGAAAAGTCAGATTTTTGTCTGCTCAGTATCAAACTGTATTAAACGGAGTGTAACACAATTTAAGAAGAAAATATAAAACAGTTCAAACATTAATCAGATAGTAACTGTCATTATGCTAAAAAAAATTATCACTGTACATCCATCCCCACAGTCGGACCACAGTTGTCAACATAAATTATACTCATAGGCAACGTATATGGAAATGTGCTGAAACATTTCGCTGCCTATATTAGACATTAATTAACAAATCAGATTTGAACTATGTCTATATTCAGGCTTATTTAAACGTTGATGTAATTTGCACCTACTGTGTTTAGAATATTTTGGAACACCATGTATACTCATTGATGTGATATTATTTATCATCAAGGTTTTGATATATGACTTATCTGTTACATACCTTTCGTTTCTAGTTCCAGAATCCCATCTTCGACTATACTGAAAATAGCATCTTGCAATCTTACAGTGGTCATCGGGTCTTTTCAGTGGAATGTCGATATAGACGAATTGACTCTAGGTGAAGTGATTTGTTAACCAAATACAGTGATGATGTTAGTAAGGCACGGTCTGCAAAATATAGACAGCAAATGTCCAGTCGAAATAAAAAAAATAGCTACTGTTAAATTTAAAAACTATCAAACAGATATTAGCTTACGTATACAAAACTAACGTCTTAGGTATAAATTAGAATTAACTATTGTAGTTAACCAAAATTATAGGGGGTCTCGAGTTGACGAGTAGCCATTAGCCAATATCTCACATGTGTCTGAGTAGGTGTCGGGCTGGCTAATATATATATGTGAGAAAACTGCGTGTAAATTGCCGTGGATCGAAAGAATGTACCAAGCTTTTTAACCCACCGTTTTATACAGGCCGCCATGTATCACTTACTTTGCTCTATATAGTGACAATGAACTTCAAATCGACAGCATCCAAAATAAGTCTAGAATATATGAATGGTGCTCGTACACTTATAAACACTGTATACTATTGCTTTGCAAACAAAGTGGGAAAGAGTATTTACACATTTATCATTTGTCTTAGTTTATCTAGTAGACGTCAACTAAGGTCCTGGTATGGCCGTATGTCTGTCGTCCGTCGTTCTTCTTGCGGTTTGTCAATACAAATAAATTTAGATGGTTCATTTATGAACAGGACCCGATCAATCTAGGTGTATAACTTATTCCATTGAGAATAAGACGTAGTTGATTATGGACGATGAAAAGAGCATACTTACCTGTACATTTCGTGGCTAAATGTAAGAACACCCAGAGGCTTTATTATCAGACTTGCATTTAAGGAGTCCTTTACCTAGTGGCTCATTATTCCCCCTTGCCAAGCAAATTAAATGCCACACAAACATTGTTTTCATATCAACAATTGAATGCACCAGAGTGCTTATCAAACACCGTCCTACACTCAAGTTTTGTCTGAACTCAGATATGCTTTGCATGCGTTTCATTACCATAAAACGAATAACTTCGAAAGTACTGTAATTCCAATATCACTTTATACAGTGACTACATATGAATTCCAGTAATTGAAAACACGTACACGAGTTGTGGTAGATCGATACCTGCACAATACGTTGAGATCAGGAAAATGATTATGTATTAGTCTAATTGGATTGATAATGAAACAATAAACTGATGCGAAATTAATTCCATCTTCCCCTGAACATTGGCTTTTTTAATGATTATTTCTTTTGTTAGAATGTTATCTGCAAAATAGATCGACCTGATAATACTTCTACATCGTGAACACAGGCAATATAAATACGTATCTCTTCAGCTAGACCTATACATGCTTACTATATTGATCATACTGTAATCCCCTACCCCCAATGTGAACACAGGTAATGTAAATATGTAACTTGCGTGTTTGTATAAATATATAAAGACTGATACTTGCATAATTTGCAAAATATTCCTCAGAATACAACCTTCTTGAATTACACACCTTATACATTCACTGGGTTAACTCATGTTGCTGCCTGGTGTGTCCTGTCCTTCCCCGGCAAATCTCATTGCTATTAACAAACAAGCCTATCCGGTTAAAGTATTTCAGAAGCGTATACGAACCTGCTAGGTTATGTACAATTTACATTACCTGTCTGATTCGAGCTAGGTCACAAATACCTTACCTTATATGTCTCCTTGATGCAAACTTCATGGCCTATTGTGCATAATCAAATGTTAGAATTCATGCACCCCGTATTTTTGTTCAAGGAAATGCAGTTAGGCCAAGTTAATGTCATGTTTCAGAAATAGAGGTTAAATGGAACAAGAATCCAAATGCCATGACAAAACTATAATTTTGCTCTTATGTCTGTTAGTTTACTTATTTGATTTCAATAATTAAAACAACCGTGTTTGAAAACTGTTTATTATTTTCTTTATTTGACATTATATTTCCGAAACACCCATGTTTATATAAATATATTTAAGTTTATTTATTTGACATTAGTAATGAAAAACTCCCAATTTATGCATACCTCATGTATAGCCAAACACTCAAGACCTAACCCCTATATACTGTATTCATCAGTAAGCATCACCAATACCCATAGATGTGGGATTTTGTTCATAGCAAATTTAGCCTTGATCTTCATGCATTTGCATCGTCTTTCAGCATAATTCATTCCTTCTGCATCGTTCCAAAATGTACAATAGATGTTTTTCCTTATGTGCTTTACAAATAGAACAACATTCTACAGTTTTATGTAAAGTGTAAGAAGCATTACTTTGCGCACATGTAATAGTACATGGACGTCTTGGTTACGCCCTTTTTAAGTAATGAATAGTTTGCCTTTGCACAAAGCCAGCATAATCAAATGCAGCTAGGACGGGTCTCAACTAAAAGAAATCGATTAAAAGTAATATTTTGACAAAGTCTATATTATTTATATTATTTACACTGAGTCATGGTAACCTTTTCTAACATGTACTTGAAAAAATGTGTTGTTGCATAGCGTTTAACGCCAATTGTCAACACATGATAGGCTATATATGGAGACCAGTATATCTGGAGGAGGAACTCGTGAAAATCCAAGAAGGAAACACACAGACCACAGGAAACTACTGGCAAGCATTCTCACATACCCATGCTGGCCGAACCTAAGACTCGAACTTAAGGAGGCCGAGGTGATATGTTGATCTGTAAAAGCGAGCGCCGTAGACCACTCTGACACCTGTGTTCTTTCTTGAATAAATAGGATTGCTCTATACTTTGAGATTAACAATAAATCAAAGATATGACATAGGCCTACCCAATACGTCTACCAGACTAGAAACATGGTGACGTCGGACAACACATAGCTGGTGAAATATGAAAATATGACAACATACGAACTCGTGGATTGAAAACAGGTAAGAAAGTTCTGGTAGATAATTGTCGTCTAACACGATTGACATACCGCATCAATAGAATGACACATACACTTGATTCAGCTTGTTTATTAAATACAGTATCGTATTAAACCAGTAAAATATTTCATCTGAGGTTCTATTTTCTCATTATACTTGCGAGATAGATGTTGTGTCATGTATCTTCTATAATCCTGAATTATACAACACCTAATAGTAAGGCTTGTATTCACTGGACTAAATCCTATTGCTGCCTGGTGTGTCATTTGCTTAACCGGCAAATATCAGTGCTATAAACAAACAAACCAATCCATGTAAAGTATTTCAGAAGCGCATAACAACCGGCTAGGTAACGTACAGGTTACATTACCTGTCTGATATGAACTAGGTAATACATACGTTAGGTTACACGTCTCACTGATTCAAACTATTACTTCATGGTATTTTTTGGGTATCAAATGGTACATTGTATGTACCCCGTTCATGTGGTTTGTTTAAGCAAATACAGGGGGTTAATGCACATTATTTAGAATTAGAGGTTAAATTGAACACACGAACTCTTTTGCCTTGGTATTGACATTGCTGAACTTTGTGAAGTCAACCTTTCAGAGAGAACTCGGCGTTGGATCCACCCTGTACTGGTCCGGAAAACCAAAGACTGACAAACGACTTTCAGGAGTAGGTTTCATGATGAAGGACTCAATCGCCACCAAGTTAACAAACCTTTCGACTGGTCACACTAACCGCATCAAATCCATGCGTCTCCCGTTAGGGAAACAACAAGATGTCACACTCTAAAGTGTATATTCTCCACACTACAGGCAGATCCTTCTGAAAATGATAAATTCTGCGCTGACCTGCTTAGACTTCTCAAGAGCGTCCCAGAGAGAGAGAGAGAGAGAGAGAGAGAGAGAGAGAGAGAGAGAGAGAGAGAGAGAGAGAGAGAGAGAGAGAGAGAGAGAGAGAGAGAGAGAGAGAGAGAGAGAGAGAAAGACATCCTCGGAGATTTCAATATAAGAGTGGGCAGAGACTCACCCTAGATAAAACACTGGCACGTAATATTTTACATCATAGTACGCCAGAGGGACTAAAAATATGTTCGTCATACAAGAGTGATGTCCAGTGCAGAGTGCCAAACAGATCATCGTCTTGTCAGATGCAAACGCTACTTCCAATTCAAGCCCAGGTCCCGACAACAATGAAGTATCAAAAGAAGAAAGCTCCAGATCAAAAACTTTTTGTGTGCTGACGTCATGATGTTCTTGACTGGAAGAATTTGTTTTCGCCAGATCTAACTCCGGAAGAGATGTTGAATCACATCAAAGCTGCCATCTGCAAACCTCATAATAAATTCTTGCATTGACCGCTAAGAGAACCAACGAGGAAAAGCATGAAATCCCAGAACTGCTTGCCAAAAAGAGACCAGTGTACCAAACCCACCTGTTTCCACCATCTCGTACACGGACGAAAGCAGCCTTCTGTCGTATCTGCCGCTACCTCCAAATGCATACATATTACATATTTTTTAAAACATCAGACTACAGTCTTGACACGGCACACTGTAATTGTCACTCATTATTAAACATCAGATAACCGCTCCGCCACGGAAGCGGGAGGTCGTGGGTTCGATCCTCGGCCGAGTCATGTCAAAGATTTACAAACATGGTACTAACAGCTGACTTGCTTGACGCTCAGCATTAAGAGGTCAGTGTTAGGACTGATCGGCTTGGTGTCAGGATAATGTAACTGGGTGGGGCATCATGCTACATGTCTGCGACATCATGCCCCAGTGTTAGACATCACTATAAACTGCCTCACTGCAGACATTGAAGCGATATGACTTACAAATTGTTAAAGCTACGTTAAAAATCCTAATGGCTTGCCAATGTAGATCGGGCACAAAAGAAAGTAAATATCAAATGAATTGCTTAGGAGACAGACCTGAAGGTGGTTGAATAATATCCATTATTTCTCATTTTTTATATACATTATAACAATACATCGAGATAGCACGGAATGTAAACGTTTTAAATACAGATGAGATTTAAATTGCACCATGGTCCGTGTATTGGAATGCAGTACCTTAGACGGTGTTTCTTTTGACTTTCTCCTATGTTTTGACATCCTCCTGCATGCGAAAACATTACTCAAATATATGCGTTGTAATTAACAGGACTAGTGACACAAATTATACACAAGCGACGAATCTTCCTTCCATACTATCAAAACAACGTTATAACGACGGGTAATTGTATAATGTATATGTCCCACTGAAACAAATACTTCTATAACGTCCTACTAGAGCAACCTCTCTAAGAGCTTATAATGCAACCATGGTAACTTTTGATATTCAAATCATCTACAGTGTACTGATGAAGTAATCTTAAATGAATTATTTAGTGTTTCGATTACGAAATAGTCTTAATATCCATATTAATACCCATTATGTCGTTTTAAATTTATTATGTTGACGACTAAACTCGTAGGCCCTAAACATTATGTTCATATTTATTTACCTTATACAATATTACGAACGGGCTTAGGGAGGGTGTGTATGAAGGGACCCCATTTTGAATAAAATATTAAAAGGTGTTTGGGGAGAGGAGGTTGTCTGTACGAAGTGTTGGGCTACCTACCTCGTTTCGCACATGTTTAGATACTCCATTATTTATAGACGAGTTGATTTTGAATACATGGGACACTACGATGTTGCACTATCCCGATGTGATCGATATATAAACGGTCCCACATTCCCTATTACAGGTAGACAGACAGTTTGATTTAGAATACATTATGTATGTAGTATGTGTACTAATTCGATAACCTCAAGCATGAATAAAAATAAGAAAACTGTTAGCATGATTTTCTAGACTTGAATATCCTGATTCAACCGATGTGCCAACAGTCTTAATGTAGGTCAAAATATAATCCAAAATGTCTTTGAATGAATTCACAATATGTCCAAGAATATTGCTTTTGTCCATAAAGTCAAAAAGTACTTTGAATTATCACGAATAATTTAAATCAATGATTCCTCTCAAATTATTTCTGATAGGAATCTGTGATATATTTTATTTGATTCACCGGATATATTAATGTGCTTCCCAGCTTTGTATACTCTCTGCCATGTACTCGGTCACAAAATTAAACTAGTCCAGAGAAAAACATTTCTACTAGTTTTTATAGCAGATTGCAATAATTATATTATGTTTCCTTTGAATTATCCTTTTTTAATATTCTCCCGCCAAATACTACACGATGAGAGATGGAGCGATGCGATGGACAGATTTGTCATTTATTTATTAAATGGAGATTACAGTCCTGAAATTATGACCTATAAAAAATATAAATGACCAAAAACAAATGTAGGAAATAATATTTTATTGTCATACAAAAGCTGTCTTTCTCTCTGATCACTGACTCTCTCTCTCTCTCTCTCTCTCTCTCTCTCTCTCTCTCTCTCTCTCTCTCTCTCGCACACACACACACACACACACACACCAACACACACATACACCCCCACATAATTAACGATTCGTTATTATATTTATTCGGTATAATCTGAAAGTACATGACTTTCTCCAATTGGTCATTTATAATACTTTTTAGTCCGTTCTGATGCTGGCCGTTTCCGTTTCCTGTCTTTTTTTCAACATTTTCCGAAGCCTTGAGACACTTAAATTCTATGCTGCTGGCACTGATATATCTGGATTTTGTTGCTGTTGGTGGTTTTGCCAGGATAAATTTGTAAATATGCCTGTCTTTCTTCATTTGTGACATATCATGTCATACTAGTTGTGGAATAACATGTTGTTCCATTCAAGATGCTAGACGCCAGTCTCCTTTGCTATAAATAGTACATCTAATAAACAGAATTTGGTTTTTAAAAATAGTTCCGATTACTTCAATAAGTTCAGGAAACTTGTTTCTGTCCCAATTAACTGCCGCTTTTAACATATGGTTTATGGACTCGCTGTTAACGTTAAAACACTGAAAACGTTAAGTGTTGATTTTGGCCTACACGGATCTTTGCCAATATGATTTGAAAACTGGCAAATGTTGTAAATAGGGTTCCAAATTCTGACATCTGGAATCAAATTCCGTAAATATTATTCCATCTTTTTTTTCCAAACATGATTTGGAGTATTTGGTTACAGACCAGTACACATGCCCCATTTTCTTGAAGATGTCGTTCGACATTGTCATTAAGGAGTTTGGAACATATGAAAAAAATTACATGCGGAAATTTGGCTTTCAGAGAGTTCATCATGCTCTTTTGCTTCATCACTTCCAATGCTTTATCATGCATGGTCCTTACATAACCGGAATATCGTTAGTTCCACTACTTATCACACATCGGTTTTTGTAGGAAAAGACTGTGACATAGAAAGGTCCCAAGTTGAAATATATTCATCCTTGGCAATTCATGATATGGAGAAAATGGATAGACCTACTGTCAGTAATAATGACAGAAATGAAAAACTTCCCACTAAACATCTCCAATGAAGATATCAAAAGCATTAATGGAGCCATTACATCCATTACAGCAATGAACAGTAATGGGGTAACAGTCGAGGATATGAAAAAAAAAAAACATCCAGGATGATCCAAATGTTTATTGTGATTTGTTGCCATATATTGGTGTCAGTGAATTAGATAAGGTTGATGCACAACGAATTAATGAAGATAACATGAATGAAAACAGAAAAAGAGGAAGATGAGGATGACGATTATTAAAATATTAGGTCAAATGTTTATGCCAATCAAGATAATCTCCAAGATGTTCAAGTACTCCTTGAAGACATACAGATACCATTTATGTCGAACAAAGATGAAACTAGTCTGCGGTACTGATAGAAGCATACGAGAGTATCAAGATCTATAACAAGAAACACCGCAACTATTATGCCGTCATCCTGCACCTATCAGTCGTAGAGATGACGATATTGTCACATTAAAAGTGGTTCCCGATGATTTTTTGGAGAAGGGTGAAGTGCGTGAAACAAATGAATACGTTATGTTTGCACCTTAATCTAAGATAGCAAGAAATCTCTTTAAGCTTATAGGTGTGAACAAAAGTATGCAACATTTCTTCCAGATTTTCCAGTACTGCACTTGAGAAAATTCAGAATCATGAATTTAATATCAGCTTATGAAACAGCAGGCCTCATTCATATACTGAACTATATGAGAGATGATGATAATGAAAAAGACTGCAGTAAATTCGTAACTATCGAGAACACTGAGACAGCCACGGCAAATGTTTGGAGATTGTCAGCAGCTTTGCATATTTGAATATCTCAGTTATCGTCACGTTCATCAACTCGCTACCAACTTCAAATGCATGAAAAACAATTTGTGTGATCAGCAGTTATTCATCAGCCAGCTTGAAAAAAGCGAGGAGATGATATTGCAGCCAAAATAACAAAACTTCGGGGATTCCATAGGCAAAATATCCGGGAGAAAAACACCTTCCAGGGTATAGTTATTGTGGATCTGTAACCAGACTCGATATCCGACTCGATGATCAAGACCAGCCCCGACCCGGCGAATATCCAATAAATGCTATTGATGAGGCGTGTCATGATCATGATGTTGCTTATAAAAGCAGCAATCTGCAACACAGACATATTGCAGATGTGAAATAGATTCATGTGTAAATTCTATCACTGATAAATCCTTCAAGCAAAATTAGCTTCATGGTTGATAAAATAGTAAATTAATGCTGGGTTCTGGTAATTAATAACATCATAGAATCTATTTATTATTCCCCAAGAGGATATTGAAGGAGTAAATCAGCAATCGATAAACTCGCTAATACCACAAAAGTAAAAAATGCCACCGCCGCGGATTGGTTATCTAAACAGGCGATATGGCAGATTTATCTACCACCGCCTAAGGAAATTAACTTTGCACATTTAATGTCAGCGTCAAAAATGAAGTTCATCAGGCTGATATATTATTTCTGCCGCATGACACTGTTAATAAATGAACATACAAGTATGCGCTAACCGTAGTGTTGCGAGTAGATACAAACAAGCTGAACAATTAAAGACAAAGTCATCAACTAAAGTAGCTTCTGCGTTTGTAAGGATTTATCGACGAGGTCCTCTGCAGTGGCCAAATCTATTACAAGTTGATCTTGGCAAGGAATTTCAGGTGCAGTGTTATCAACAATGAGCATCATAATGTCACCATCAGATGAGGACATACTGCACTACATCGCGATCAGGCAATTGTTGAACGATTAAATCGGACGCTAGCTGAACGGTTATTAGGATATCAATACACGAAGGAATTTATCCAGGATACACGATCTCGTGAATGGGTCAAGAAATGAATGGGTCAAGAGATTACCAGGTGTTATTACCGCGCTAAATAATGAAATTACTCGAACAATCAATATGAAATCTATTAACGCCATCAAAACAAAGTATATACGCGTACAAAAACCGCAAAATGATTTTTCTAAACAATGAATACTCGGCAATTCCACTGTGAGATATTTATATGAACCAGGAGAACTCGAAGGCGGTAGAAAAGAGCTACTGATCCTCTCTGAAATGTCACTACACATATAATATCTAACATAACAAGATCCACGGGTAAACCAGCAATCTATAGATTAGATTCAAATGATTTACGAGTGAATAGTTACAAGTGATACCCGAGGATACTCAATTACCACCGCGTGGTCTTAACTAGCACCTATGCATCTGTTACACTCAAGACAAGTCAACATCACATTATCTCTGGTATGACCAAGACAATTATCTTTTCTGTCTGCGGTAAATTGGCGAGGATCATTATCCGACCAATACCAACGCATTATACAATTACAACTCGCGCACTGATTATTCTGTTGTTGTTTCAGCGTAATTATAAATTCAACATCAATATCAAATTCTCTGCTATTTTTTTATCCTGTTGTTTATAACCAACGAGTTTTTTTTCTGATTATGTCATCGCTGACAATTTCATTGTTGCTAGTGTCATTAGCATCTAAAGTAACCTTTCGAAGTTGATTTATTCTTAGTACTCTGGATACTGCCAAGCACATGTAAACAAAATTTGACCACTCGATGCGATCATTTACGATCCGAACAGTCGTATCGGATATAGTCTATCCCTGCGAAGAATGTATCGTCATTGCGTATCCTAGCGTCCATGGGGATTTATCAGCATGCAACGCATCTTCGACAACAGTGATATCAACCGACACAATATCATTTAACACGAGAATCTATCTGTTTCTCAGTTTGTCCAGGAATATCACTTTCAATATTCTGCTTTCGTGTATCCGTAGGCCTATAACACAATGGCACTGGAAGTGTTGCGAATTTTTCTTTGTGCGTTTCAAAAAACTTCATCTGA
This sequence comes from Unio pictorum, assembly GCA_030141615.1. Classification (NCBI taxonomy): domain Eukaryota; kingdom Metazoa; phylum Mollusca; class Bivalvia; order Unionida; family Unionidae; genus Unio; species Unio pictorum. Next base: position 3,162,027 of record JARLTB010000047.1, on the reverse strand, counting down.
AGTGTGTCTATGATTATCTTTCTATCTGCCACTATCAAATTGTTCGGTCTCAACGCTTCCCATAAATCATTTAATGGGGTTTCTGAAATTATTTCACGAGCTATATCAAACTGGTTTTTATCCGGTTGTAATCTGAATAATTTCTTAAACTCACTTAATTCTTTATCAAGAGATATGTGATCAGTATTAATTTCTTCATAATAATCTACAAAATTATTCAGCCAATTATGTGGAGATAAACCCACAAATGGTCGTGGTTGACCATAATCGCCATACATTATCACAGTTGTATTCTTTAACAGTAGCCAATCAAGAAACATTTGTAATATTTCTAACGATACTGTGCATATCTCATCCCAAATAATAGTTTCAGGAATATATTTCTCGCCCATTTAATCAGGAGTCAATGCGTCACCTTTCTATCGAAAGAAACGTTATAAGTGCTTGCATTAACTCCTCGCTGTTTCATCTCTCTTGCAAGTCTGTGTGTTGGTGTTAGCACAATAATGTTTGATTTCCCTCGAAATAATTTGATCACACGATTCGTCTTCCCTGACCCAACACACTCGTTTAAATAACAGTTTTTTCCCTACATATTGGATCGGAACACGAAATGGCTTTCGATAGTTCTGATATCTGATTACTTTTCAAGTAATTGTTTTCAATTGTAACATCTGCTGATTTAGAATAATCACGCAATATTTCCTATTTAATTTTCCATGATCCTCAACACTCTTCGGAATTTATAATTTATGTATTTTAACATTCAAATTTCCTTGGTATAATGTAATACAATTACAAAAATCAGTCAGTGATGTCAACGATGAGAAAAAATAACACAACCACAAACAACCATCCTCAAATATAATAATGACCCAGATGGTGCAGGTAGGCATATTGCTCCTCAAAATTTGAATATATCCTCGGTGGTTGCAGTAAATCTAATATGCGACGCTATCGATGGAAGTTACAAAATAAATCTCGAAAGATCAAATCAAGCCCAGCAGGGATATATGTTATAAACCTTTGCACAAACGGCTCCACCCGTATTTTTAATAATTGAGGAGACAACAAATCCAATGTATATGCGATGATGTCATAATGATTCATTAACGAGAATTAGTTTTAAACTCACTGACCAGTCAAATAATGTGATTGACTTAAGGAATGAGACTGTACAAATTAGTCTGTATGTGAAATCCTAAAAGACTTTCATCGTAAATGATTTTCAACTTTAGACTTTTACCAAAACTGTTTTATTTTATCTGAAACAGTTTCTGTCTCCGTATAGGCCCTATTTTTGTTTGAAAACTTCGTCTATTTACTCTCTCTCCGTAGAGACTTTATTTTATTTCAAAACTTGTCTATTCACCATTCTCTCTGTCTCTAGTCTCGTCTGCCTGAAATAGTTTCCGTCTGTCCACCCTTCTTGCTGCTACTTAGCAGATAAATATGGGGACAATTTGTATTGGACAGTTTGGGTCAAACGTCATATATCAAATGGCAAATTTATTCTTGTTACAAGGATCTTTCGGCTCTATTTACATTTACATCACCACCCCCTCTCTATCTGTCTCTGTCTCGGCATGGTATCATGGAAATACGCACATGTGTAGAGTCTGACTCAGCACAGGTTATCGTAAATAAAACATAGAAAGCATCACTTTAGGCATTTATCAGACATCAGCAGCAGCTGAGTATATTCTAAATTTGGAGGAATAATTATCGATGTGGAAAAGACCTTTACTTTTTTAAATTCCAAAATCATTTTCCTTGGTGAGTTTTGCAGAACATTTCATTTCTCCTATCACTGGTTCAACACAAAATGTTTGCCTTGTCTCAAGTGTATTGTAACACAAATCAGGGCCAGAGCAGGTGAGGGGTCGAGAGGGTGGGTTGGGTTCCAAAATTTCAAAAGGGCCTTGCCTTTCCGTGAAAGGGCACGAAAGCAAAAGTCTCTGTGTCTATTGACTAAAAGTGTGCATGATGCAAAATGAGAATAAAATGGTGGCCTAATTTCAAGTGACGTGAATACATATGTATATGTGTGTGTGTGTTGGGGGTAGCTTTGGGTGGCCCAACAAACAGTTATATACAATAAATATTACATATACTGGAAAGTGATAATGCAAGACATAGAATGTATGATCTAGTTCTATGGCTAACATAAAATTCATTTTTAATTCTTGTATATGTTTATGTAAACTCTATGTATACTTTGACAATTCTTTTAATTTACATATCATCATAAGGAAAATAAATATCAAGTTCGTTCATTTGGACTTTTTAAAGATTCAGTTTAGTCTGCAATAGATGTTGAACAAAAACAGTGTTGCAGATCAAGAGTCATATGTAAAAAATGGTGGCATAGCAAATTATTTTTTTCATCAGTTGATGTGTTTACCATCTTAGAAGTTATAAAATTATTATGTGATTTTGTTGTTGTTGCTTTTGCAATGCACAAGCAGGCGCATCAATCTTTGAGACCGACAAATTACAATATGGGATGTAACAACATTTATATGGACTATTTATAAAACCATTTAATATGTTCATATATGGCTGGAGGGAATGAAGTAATAAGCCTGTATAGTAGATTGAAATGCATATAAAATGACACTCATAATATTGTCATAAACACCTGAATCAATTGCATATTTGGTTGTTATGTGGACTAATAACCGGGTGCATACAGTAGTTTACATCAGCCAGGAATAACCCATTAGGCTCACACGGTCATGGGCTTTGGATGATGATAGTAGAGGTCCTTTCAGCTAGGTTGTCATATTACCATGGATAGAAACTATCCAAATTTTTGGGGCCTGTCCTATGAGGAATTAAGATTATCTACCGTGCATTTGGATGCTTGTAATTAACAGTAATGTTTTGTTCCGATTGTCATTAAGTATATTAGTGATGAATAATACAAAAACTGAAACTCACACAATTTCCAAAGAAAACATGCTGGAAATTATCAGTACTCATTATACAATGAAAAACAAATCGAGGCTGGTTTTAGCTGGTTGATGGTGAAGAAATATGAATTTTAAATTGTGTAGCTGAAAACTTGCAGCTTGACCATCTTATTCGGCAGGTTCTTTCATTGGTTTCTCTTTCGTAAGCATCGACAAGAAGCAATTGCCGCTTGTTGCATTTGTTCGTCAATTCGTTTTGTTTGATCTTATGCGATCTCCGACAATGTACCTGGTATGCATGAGAAGAGAGAAAAGCAACAACAACTAAATCAGGTAAAAATCCAACAACAGAAAGAAGAAAGGCCAGGCTTAAAGCAACACAACAAACTCCGACAGCAGAAGAGAAATTTTACTTTGAAAGAAAAAGAAGGAATGAAGTGGAAAAAAGATTAAAAAGACAAGAAGTGTGAGATGATGGAAATACCACTTGCTGGCCTACGACGAATGCCTAAATGAATATAATATATAAAGTCGGTAAATTTTGCTCATTATTGCTTGCGACTTTAGCAATCTTCACATCCTTTCTATGTGCTTCTACCTTGCATTCTTTTCAATGGTACCACTATTTTCGAAAATAACACTATATATTTGAAGTATAAAATTAAAACTTCACGTATGTATGTATGTATGTATGTATGTATGTATGTATGTATGTATGTATGTATGTATGTATGTATGTATGTATGTATGTATGTATGTATGTATGTCTTATTATGTACGTGTCTTCATTTATCTCTGCCCGTACACCTAATATCTGTATACAAGAACGTATTTATAAAGTCAAATAACTCACATTAAATCTTAAACCTTTACCGAATTTGGTAAGCAAGGTATAGGTTGTTTTTTATTAGGAAAAAATCGGTTTTTGGAAAACAACTTGTTTAAATTTGAAAGGAGGGAAGGGTAGCGTTGTAATTTATAGATGAGATGGTTTACACAATGCGATTTGTGTGGATTTCAGCTGATTTTGGTGGATTTGGTTGTGGATTTGGGTGGATTTCAGTGGATTTGGGTGAATTTGAGTGTTTCGTAACACCTCATTATGACTGTTGGAGGCCGTCTGGTATTGCTGGCTACCGCTGTTGGTACGATGTCACACACTGTCATAGAGAACAATGCTAGATTGTCTATTTGACAAAGACAAAACCAGGCACTCCAATGCATTTAAGAGAGATAACTCTACTGGTACTAGACAGGAGTAAAAATTATCTAGTCATGACAGACACATTTTCAGCCGTGTGTACCGCATTTTTAAAAAAAATTTAAAAAAAACACAATCATAAAAAATACAAAATATGATCTAGATATGAATTAACATAATCTCACATATTGCTAAGATGATCAACATTTTCTTAAGCATGACAGAAAGTATAACTCTTACATAATGCACCAATCACAGGCTTTTTCACAGCTAGTTTTGTTGCTTATTTCTGAATATAATGTTCCCAACTCCGCACACCTGGAGTTGTTCAATTGGTACTGTTATACCTATAGCCAACCTTAATTGTTTCAAAAAGCTCGGGATTGTATAGGTTACAAGTGTACTTAGTATCGTTTGCAGAAATAATTTTAGGAGGTACCAAGCTGTGTCTTATATTAATGTGTATGTAATGGTCTTCGCTGTCCTTACTGTAGCTCGCAATAGAAGAGTCTCTTAGGTAGCCGGTGGTCTGACATACCTACAACATGTACCGCCCAGAGTAGCTGGCACTGCATCAGGAAGAAGTGGATGCTGGGGAGACATGCTTGGTCGAGTACCTTAGTGTCTGGAACCTTGTCCTTCCACTTGATGTTCAGAACTTTCATAAGACATGTGGTGTGAAAGTCGTTCAGTTTCCTGGCTCGGCATTGGTACACCATCCACGTTTCGCATGCCTAAAGTAGTGTGGGGAGCACAACTGCTATGTAGACCTTTAGTTTGGTATGGATGCTGATGCCTATTCTATTCCAGACGCTGGCATGAGTTGCGCTGGCTCTGACAATGCGAAGGTTGACCCCGTCGTCGATAGTGGCGCTCTGTGACACTGTGTTGGCACGGTAGGTGAAGCGGTTGAGTTCTTGGTCGTTGACGGTGATGTGGGGTTCAGCACGGGCTTTCCAGGGGCCGGCTGATGCAGAACTGCAGTCTTTTTGGTACTTATGGTGAGACCAAAGCTTGTACAGGAGTTGGAGAACTTGTCAAAGCTGCACTGCAGGTTTGCTTCTGAGCCAGAATTGAGGACTTAATCAGAAGTAAATAAGAAATCCCTGATGGTATTTGTCATGACCTTGGTTTTCATTTGAAGCCTCCTGGGATTGAATAGTTTTCCATCTGTATGGTACATGATGCCGAATCTAACCTCTCTGTCTCTGAAAGTATTAGTTATCATGGCGGAAAACCATAGCTTGAAGAGTGTCGGTGCCAGAACACAAACCTGGTTGACGCGATTCGTTACTTGGAATGGCTTTTTCCATTGTCCTGGACTCGTGCCTGCATGCGATTGTGGAAATGCTGCACCATGGATATAAATTTTCTTGGGGATCCGTTACCATTACCTTCCATAAGCCATCTCTGCTGACAGTATCAGAGGCCTTTGTCAAGTCTATGTAGATGGAGAAAAGGTCGGTGTTTTGCACATGACTTTTCTCTTGTAGCTGCCTCGCAGCAAAATCCATGTCGATGGTCCCACATTCTTTTTGGATTCCACACTGGCCTTCTTGCAGGAGTCCCTGGTCAAGGTTAGTAGTGAGGCGGTTCAGTAGGATTCTGGCGAATATCTTTCCTGCAATTTGCCAAGTTACTGCCAGCATATAGGTTTGTCAAGGTGCAACACGATTTAATAATTATGATTCAGTGTTTTCCAGAAGTAAAAGCAAATAACACGAGTTGATCGATTATAACTTGTGTGTCATTTATACTTTTGTGTACAATTAGCATGGACATTTTGAAAGAGAAGATTGTGTTGGATCTACAGTGGAAGATTGATGCCCTGAGTACTCTCTTCACTAATGAGATGTTTGTTATTAACTGTCACTGGTAAATGGTTTGAGCTTAAGGAGAAAAGAAAACTGTCTCTAGCTAGAACTTGTTGGCATGTAAAAACAAAATTATTTTGTAACGTAGTTTTAAAATGTGACTGTCTCTTTATATTTCATGCTAATTAAACAAAATAAAAGATCATCTAGATGTTGAGAGATGGACACAATTTGAGTGAATTAACGTATTTGGAAAGCAGCGATACAAAAGAACTTCCATTCATTATTGTAATGTCATGCTTATATAATTATACTCTGTGCAATTTTATTAAATTGTTAACCTTTAAAGTGCTTGTCATGACATAATTTGCGATGCCAGCAGATTTCTTGAAGTGCTGGTCATGGCGACTTTTTGTTTAGGTAGGTAACTGTTTTCATATCAGAGTAGCACTTCTAGATATGAATGGCTAAAATAAATTTGATTGATTTATACCTGGATTGTAATTGGAAGCAGGACTATGTTTTTCAATGGTAAACTTTATATGAAGTTAACTCTAATGTTTAATGATGTCAAGTGCGTATAACAATTAGATAAGGATAACTCTAATGTTTAATGATGTGAAGTGAGTATAACAGTTAGATGAGGATAACTCTAAGGTTTAATGATGTGAAGTGAGTATAACAGTTAGATGAGGATAACTCTAAGGTTTAATGATGTGAAGTGAGTATAATAGTTAGATGAGGTTAACTCTGATGTTCAATTGTATAAATGAGTACGTTATTCGATAAGCAGATGATTTTCATGTCAGACATATGCCATGGTGGCTTTCAAGATATATAATGATGTATGGACTGTATTTATATTATTGCCAGTCACGTGATTCAAAGTCTGACTATGATTATAATATTAGCTGTCACTCATTGATTATTCACAGTCCGACTGTGTTTATAAGACTGGCCGCTATTCCATTGTTATTCAAAGCTTATGACTTTGATATTTGGCTTCTAGGGACTGACTAATAGAATATATCTTATTTATTACATAATGAATGGGCAGGAATGAGATTTCGCTGAGTTCCTTACCCATGAATTAGGAACCTGAAAGTGGTATTTCCCTGTCACACACCAATACATGTGATTTTTTTTCTCACATTTGCTGCTTCTTTCTATCTACAAAAGAATGTGAAGCATTCTTTAAAAGAAATCCCTATGCAACAAACGTTTCTTAGAGGTTTATAGTACAGTTGAATAGACTGCAGATGGTTTTGCTTTATGGTAAAATATTTAGCGTATACTTAAAATTTCTAAAATTAAGCAAACAATCAATAGCTTCACAGTAATTGCTCTTTTTAGATTAACACATCAGCAGCATCATAACCTGAATTTACGAATATCAAGTCTCTCTTCATTTACAGATTGATTTCAGAAGTGGCTTTGCATAGAGTGTTATGATTTTCAACATATTTTATAATAATAATAATAATAATAATAATAATAATAATAATAATAATAATAATAATGACTTTAAATAGCGCCTAATTTTTAGAAGCTCTAAGTCCAAACACTTTACAATATCTATAATGATATGTCTTCAAAAAGCAAAACACCTTGAAATCAGAAAACATAAAAACATTCTGAAAATATTTTAGGTAGGAAACATTATTAGGTCTTTAAGTTTGTTCTTGCAGTCGAAAGGGATCACTGTCTCCAGATCTAATTTCAATGGGCAATTCATTCTACGTTGCTGGGCCTGGTATGCAAAAGAACGTTGTCCATTTGACTTTGTTTTCATAGTGAGAATAATGAAAATATAAAGGTATTGACATCATATCTAAATGTTAATCTCAGTTAAAATAATTGGTAAAATATACAATGTTTTCAAAATTGGTGAAAGTTCTCAATATTAAGAAGAAACAAAATAATGCGGAGTTATCTCCCTTCACACTATATTGTCACTTGTGAGGCATTATACCGATTTTTGGGACCGGAGTTCTGGCAGTAAATTTGTCTCAATAAGGAATGCAAGAAAATGATACTAGCTTCTAAAGCAGCTTTACAGTCTGATTTAATAAACAGATCTTTTATCATACCAATTTATCATAGCTTCTCTACTTTAAATATTGAAGAAAATAATGTTCTTGTTATGGTACAGTCTTGTATGCCCTGTATAGTGTAATGGAATGTCAAATAGTACCAAAATGACATCTAATATATCTTCCATTTAAGCAATTGTGAAAAATTGTGTTATCGTTGATCCTCATTGGAAAGACGTATTGACCTTGGGGTCTTGATAAATGTGCCACATCGACATCTAATATATTTGCCACCCCAAACTGAATAAGGCCAAACCTTCACACTGTGTTATTGCAAACTGTGTCATCACTGCTAAATCTTGACATTTACTTGTCAAATATATTTAATGGCTTGTAGACAAACAGGTTAGCTTGATTATAATAAATCATTTTTTTTCTTAAAATTTATGTCATGGTTAACTGATATATAGTTTTGTGACATAGGATATGCTCATTGACTAATAATTGTTGTAACTCTGAAGTCTAATATTCAATAAAATTAGTAAACTGTCATGCATTTTTGTTACTTCTTTGAAATAAATTCAACTTTCTTCAAAAGTCTGCCATTTTTTTTCTCACCAGCTATACATTCTATGAAGCTGAATATCTTACACCAACAAAATGTTGTTTTTTTATAAAAAAAAAACATTTCCCAATACAGTAGAACCTGTCTTAAAAAACCACCTCTTCTGCCAAAAATTAATGGTCTCTCAAGACAGGTGGTCTTTCATAACAGGTTGTAACACTATATAATCAATAAGTCTGTGCATGCAGCATGGAATACTATTCTCTTAAAACAGGTGGTCTTTCAAAGTAGTGATTTCTCAAGACAGGTTTTACTGTATGTTGGTTTGCACAAATGCCACCATATTTCTACTTACACGGATATTGTAATGCAATCATTTTAATCATCAGATAACTGCATTAGAAAGCCAAACGTATACTACAAAGCCCACCATAGTCAACACTGGTGCTTATCTAATTAAATGTAATTTTCATCAGTTCTTTTATTAACGAGTTTTGATGATGCAAATTGCAATTGTGACATCATAAAACAATATGATATGGCTATTTTTGTTTTCACAATTTTCCAATATGATTTGTAACTCAACTAGATCAGGTGCTCTTTGCATAACAGCGCAATTAATTTAAATTTGTGGTTGTTTAAGTACAACCAGTTTCAGAAAGCCATCAGTCTTGTTATTTGTCTTGTTTTGGGGTTTAATGTCCTTTGTCATTGCAAGATAGCTTATATATTGTTGCCAGCATAACTGGTGGATGAAGAACACAGGGAGAAAGGCCAACACACAAGAAACTATGGGCAGTTGTTTATGAATGACATGAGTCATTCTTATGAATCTAATGGTGTTTGGTTATCTTCTGTTCTTTTAGTATATTATTATTTGAAATAACATTCAACTATTTCATATGGATAACAGAAAATCTCACTTTAGCAAAAGAAAAAGATCAATACATATTTAGTTGATCACATTCCACTAGCATAAACACATGTAGTACCAATTTTGTTTTAAAAAATCATGGAAATAGTGAGTTAAAGGTGATAACATCTTTGTGATGGTCAACAGAAAGTGCCGTTTGACAATTTTTCAAATTCTTCGTTTTCACAGCTGTCAATCAAATGTTTATTCAACATATTTGAGCTGGGCTCTTTTTGTCTTGGAAAGCACTATTGTACTATTCTCACAATCGTCTTTTTTTTTTTAAATTCATGGTTAGCTAACCTGGCCAATTCACTATAACATTTACAAATGTAAATTTATATCTACTTTTGTGAAATCTTAACTAATTACCATAAATTATTATCTAATATAATTATACAATGTCCAAACTATCTCCTGATGTTAAGAAAATGCTATACTAATTATTATGTGGATTCAAAAGAATTAACATCATTAAAACTTTCTTACGATCTCTTAGTCTAAATATTGCATGCACAATAATGCTTTATAGAAAGAAGAAAAAACCCAATCCTTTAATCATTTGTAACTGAGGTCATAATTTCATAAGATGGTTCATTATATCTTTAAATCATAATTCTGTAAATTAACACTTATGAATTAATGTTGAGAGATAAAATGATTTTGCCTCAGTTGTTTTTGCCGAGATATTTCCAAAAATAAAACCTTCAACAAATTTGAAAATCACAAAAACTTCTATAGTGTTCATAAATACTAATCTCTACATATTTAAAGTTTGCACTGTCCTTAATTATTTAAAAATCATACTGTACAGTGGGCTATTTTTGGAGGGCTTTATTTACAGTCTGTTTAAATAAATTACTCTTAAGAAACATAAACAAATACAGTGTACTATACTCTACAAAAGATCATTAATTCTTATAAACTTTTCTTTCTCTTGGTCTAGAATGCAGACACAGCCAATCAAAGGCATATTACCGGATGGTAATATCAATGCTTAAAATCAACCTTACTCTGAACATCTCAAGCATTCTTAAGATTTCTATGCATAAACTTTATCTGCAAATTACTAGCAATTAATAATTTTCTGTAGAACAGGAATATAGATGTTCACAACCTTTCTCTGCAGTAGTTATATCTGATAATTATTACAATATTGCTTGTGGACAAAATTATGCAGAATTATGCAGAATATACATTTTGTAAGCATGGATTTAAATCCTGGCTTAAACACATCAAAACTCAATGACTTATTCGAGGTTTACTTCATTTCCACTCACAGCATTGCCATAATTCAATAACATATATCAATGGTTATTAGTTTATGTACAGCTACCTTAACCTCAAAGTTCCCTATCTATCATAGGAGTTGTTTACATCGGTCTGTTACACTGTATTTGACTACCAGTAGTCTGGGCCCATGCATTCACCCATGAACTAGTGATACAACTCCAGGGACTGTTTGGTAGTGGCCTAGACAACCATGATAAACTTTGTATATCTGCAAGGCCCAGTTCCTTTTGATCTATTAGTAGTCACTATGATGATAATGCATCCTGATTTATTAACTCAAGTTGAAAAAAAAATGAAAAAAGCAAAAGAATATACTTATTTAAAAATTAAAAAATGGTACATCAACCAATGTGATCAACCAAGTATCTCATAAATATTGTACTTCATTTTGGTCAAAGAGGACTAAATTGTAATGAATTCAGTTTAATGCACATGCCATGGGACATCAGGTTATTAGAGAATTGTTGTATTGTTTGTGACTATTCTGTGTTTACAGTAAAACATTCTGAGATGCAGCAAAGTCTGGTTCATGACAACAGTGTGTCATTTCCCACTTCAACTATTATGTGAATTACAATGCTGTCTGGACAATCAAAGCAATCTGTTCTATACAACTTCATCTCATTGAGAACTGCACACAGCAGATTCACTTATTATACATTTTAGCTAATCAATAAAAAGTAAATATATAATTCTAAAGAATACATTATGCCACCTGTTACCTCCTAGTATTTACAGATGAGAGGCAATAAATTCAAATCCTTCTCAAAATTCACTCCATCTTACAAGGTCAGAAACACATATGGACATGCAGACATAAGAAAAGTGTGATATATTTCATTGCTAGGCCAAGGAAACCTATCTGGTAATACACTCAGAGAAATTAAAAACTTTCTATCAAAGCATAATTTATCTTCTCTGATCCTAGACATATTTGTACACACAGTAAAATCGTCCATTCCTCTGATCCTATACATATTTGTACACATAGTAAAAATGTCCATTCCTCTGATCCTATACATATTTGTACACACAGTAAAAACGTCCATTCCTCTGATCCTATAAATATTTGTACACACAGTAAAAATGTCCATTCCCCTGATCCTATACATATTTGTACACACAGTAAAAACGTCCATTCCTCTGATCCTATACATATTTGTACACATAGTAAAAATGTCCATTTCTCTGATCCTATACATACTTATACACACAGTAAAAATGTCCATTCCTCTGATCCTATACATATTTGTACACATAGTTAAAATGTCCATTCCCTGATCCTATACATATTTGTACACATAGTAAAAATGTCCATTCCTCTGATCCTATACATATTTGTACACAGTAAAAATGTCCATTCCTCTTATCTTATACATATTTGTACACATAGTAAAAATGTCCATTCCTCTGATCTTATACATATTTGTACACATAGTAAAAATGTCCATTCCTCTGATATAGACATATTTGTACACATAGTAAAAATGTCCATTCCTCTGATCCTATACATATTTGTACACACAGTAAAAACGTTCATTCCTCTGATCCTATACATATTTGTACACATAGTAAAAATGTCCATTCCTCTGATCCTATACATATTTGTACACATAGTAAAAACATCCATTCCCCTGATCCTATACATATTTGTACACATAGTAAAAATGTCCATTCCTCTGATCCTATACATATTTGTACACACAGTAAAAATGTCCATTCCTCTGATCCTATACATATTTGTACACATAGTAAAAATGTCCATTCCCCTGATCCTATACATATTTGTACACACAGTAAAAATGTCCATTCCTCTGATCTTATACATATTTGTACACATAGTAAAAATGTCCATTCCTCTGATCCTATACATATTTGTACACATAGTAAAAATGTCCATTCCTCTGATCCTATACATATTTGTACACACAGTAAAAACGTTCATTCCTCTGATCCTATACATATTTGTACACACAGTACAACTGCCCATTCCTCTGATCCTATACATATTTGTACACACAGTACAACTGTCCATTCCTCTGATCCTATACATATTTGTACACATAGTAAAAACGTCCATTCCTCTGATTTCAGTGTCTTATCTTCCTTCTATATTTCTAACAATATCCATAGAATTTACATTCATCATGTCTGCATTTCTCTTCATCTGTCATCATTATGATCGAACTGACTGGTTGCTTATAATCTACACCCAAAATTGTTTATTTTTCTCATATCCTGTATCAATGCAGAAAACTTTTGTGCATACTTATTTACTAATTTGTTCAAAAAATTTCTTTAACAGTAATTTGTTGCACGGAAATTTCATGAAAAACTGATTACTTCAGCAAATTTAGAAAAAATTGTAAAAAGTGGCTAGCTTTTGTGATAACAGTGAATGAAAGAAAACATTGGTCATACAGTGGTTTGTTTGTTTGTTTGATTAGAATTTTTAACGTAGCTTTAACAATTTTTCAGTCATATCGCTACGATGTCTGCAGTGAGGCAGTTTTTAGTTATGTCTAGCACTGAGGCATCATGCCGCAGACATGTAGCATGATGTCTCACCCAGTCACATTATCCTGACACCAGGCCGAACAGTCCTAACACTAACCTCTTTATGCTGAGCGTCAAGCGAGGCAGATGTTAGTACCATTTTTGTAAGTCTTTGGTATGACTCGGCCGGGGATTGAACCGACGACCTCCCGCTTCCGTGGCGGACGCTCTAACCACTAGGCCACTGGAGCGGTTGGTCATACAGTGGAACCTGTCTTGAAATCAATCCTTCTGCCAAAACATAATGGTCTCATGACAGGTGTTCTCTCATAACAGGCTATAACATTATATAATCAGTAAATCTGTACCTCGAGAACCTATTCTCTCAAGACAGGCGGTCTCTCAAGACAGGTTTTACTGTATTCACTTTTCTATTACAAAGACTGGTCCCAAATGTTATATCATGTGTGTGTGTGTGTGTGTGTGTGTGTGTGTGTGTGTGTGTGTGTGTGTGTGTGTGATTTCAATTTTAATGTAGTTTTAAAAACATTTCAGGCATATCACAAGGATGTCAGCAGTGTGGCTGTTTATAGTGATGTCTAGCACTGGAGCATCATGCTGCAGACATGTAGCATGATGTCCAGGCCCATTCACATTATCCTGACACCAGGCCGACCACTGCTAACATTAACCTCTTAATACTGAGCGCCAAGCAAGGCAGCTGTTAGTACAATTTTTTAAGTCTTTGGTATGACTAGGCTGAGGTTCGAATCCAAGGCTTACCACATCCAAGGCAGATGCTCTAACCACTTAGGCCACTAGAGCAGTGTGTTAGGAATATCTTGTCTTTTCTAATACATGTACAATGATGCATAATGATCAACATTCACACTAAAGACTATTTTGCATACAAGGCTGTGGACTCTGTACAAATAATATTTAAAATACATAAACTGCAAATTGAACTAAAATTTTGAAATAATTAAAGTTCAGTATTTCATTTTCTTTGACAAAATACGATCCATGAACTGCAAACTTAGAAAATTACACTCGATTTAAAAGCATGATCTAACTACAATAATTTATTACATGGTTTGCCATCTCAGGCATGATCTAACTACAATAATTTATTACATGGTTTGCCATCTCAGGCATGATCTAACTACAATAATTTATTACATGGTTTGCCATCTCAGGCATGATCTACATCTGACAGTGCTCCGACTTGTTCTGGAAATAAATTATTGAAAATTAGGCACCTTGCATAGGTCCAATGTGTCATTTCATGTGTGTCCGTTATCTGACATTATTCTTGAGCTCTATCTGACTTTAATCAACCAAAACATTTTCAATCTCATCCTCCCAATTTTCTGTTTCTGGGATTTCTATCTGTGATGCCATAGCAGCCTGCCTCTGAAAAAGAAAATCTGAAATTGTAACGTTTAAATGAAGACACATGTACATAATACTTATAGTATAACCTAGAGTTTACTGTTTATGAAATTCCACCATTTCTACAGAACAGGTGATATAGATTGTCAGTCACTAGGAATTATTTACTTTGTTATCTGAAAGAAAAATGGTCTTTATAAGCCATAACAAGAGATTCTACATACTAAAGATTATAAAAATGGTCTATATAGAGAGAGGTCTTCCTAAAATTAGGACTAGAAAAGACGATGATCTTGATGTAAAGCATTTTAATATAGATAGCCTCCCCTTGTGTAATATAGATAGCCTCCCCTTGTGTGATATGTTTCTAGTAGATATTGAGAAAGCATATGATAAAAAAAATCAAAAAGGCTGCTAACATAAGCATACCAGATTAAAAAGCTAATACAATTTCCAAAAGAACTAAATTCTTTGTGTGATTATTTCTGATATTTCTCATGAATGTGACATGCAGTGAAAATTTATGAATTGATGGCAGTTTCATTGCTATACACTCAGAATCCACTGATAAATTATTAAGGACAATTTAAAGCTATGGAAATTCATTAAGACTTTATTTTTTAAAATACGGAAGAGACTGACAAAACATTACATATTACATTTTTTGTGACATCTTTTCAGCTGAGTGGTCTAAAGTGCTGTTCATTACGGATCACTGCCATCTCACCTCTGTCTGCGTAGGTTCGAGTCTAAGATTCGGCTAATGTAGTTATGTGAGAAATCTTGCCAGTAGCTTCTCATGGGTCGGTGGTTCTTTCCGGCTGTTCTCCCAGGTTCTTCCTCCACCAATAATACTGGCTGCAATGTATAGCCTATCATGTGCTGAAAAATGTGTTAAACCCTACAACAACAACAACAATCACAAGTTAACCCTATTAGGTGTTAATATGAGATTTTTTATAAAGTCTGATGGTTTAATGCATCAAAAAAGTCATAATGGCACACAGAGCCTAATGTGTTTACAGTGACTAAAACCTCCATTTTGTTTGATACATCACATAATTTATTTCACAACATATCATAAAATAATAACATGCTGTGTTGTGTGCCAGTGCAATAGAAGAAAACTACTCGGCTAAAATTATTTCCATATTATGTTACATTAAAAACTTACATCCCAAATTATTATAAACATTTTAAATTTTAATCATGTCCATGCAAACAGTTCCATTTGGGACACTGTGTATGAGAACTGATATATGTTAGGCAATGTAAGTACAGGAAAAACAAAGTCAATATTGGACAATGGACACAGAGCTAAGTATTCTAGTTTTCATTAAAAGTTGAAAATCAATTGTTTAGCTAACCTGTTTAAATGTGATGTAAGCTTCATCCACATACTGTTGCACTGCTCTGTAGGCCCCAAGCATCTCTAGAAAGAGCTTCTCTAGAACCTGAGTGGTTTCCCATGACCTCTCATGCAAGATTCTGTTTATTTCATGATTTATGTCCGTCATACAAGACAGTAACCTGTTTATCTCTAGCTGCCAATTGGTGAACACTGTGCTTCTAATACGCTGATTGTTCAGTTCGTATTGCTGGATTTTCTCTTGCATGAACTTAATGTTGGGTTCAAATTTCTCCAAAAATATATTTCGGAAGGAATAAAACTGAAGTTGTTTCTGAATATGTTCCCAAGACTGGGTATGTTCCACCTTAATTTTCTTCAGTTCCAATGCTCTCATTTCGTTCAACTCTTTATCAAATGACTTGTCAGTGTCTCCAGTTTCTGCAGTATAGTCATTCTGGTTCAATCTTGCAAAAGAATCTGATGCTACTTTACCTTCAAAGTCTAATCTACCTGTATTATTAGTATTGGTCTTCTCAGACCAATCATGGACCATGTCTTTTGTTATGCTTTGATCCAAACTACGTTCAAAATATGCATTGCATATTCCACACATAACATCAGTCACTTTAGCTGTCTCAAAAAGTTTCATTTTTTTCTCCAGCTCTTCTTTGATCATATGTTCTTGAACTCTAGCCTTCAGGTTATGACATTTGGCAGCCAACATCAGCCTTCTAAACAATCTGAGAATCTTAATGCCAGCTTCCTTCTCTGTGTGAGCTTTTTCCCGAGCTGCAGCATCACTTTCCCATTTCATTTTTTCTTCCACTGACATCTGTATTTCTTCTTCATTGTCACCAACTAATTCCATCACCTCTGAATCTGGACACCTCCCTAATCCAGATTCATGACTTATAGCTGCTAAAGTTTTCTCTCCAAGGAAAATTGCAGGTAGGAGTACAACATTAGTTAGTGGAGTTGATTGGATATGATCTCTTTGTTCTTTTCGACGGCTTGTTGGTATCCATTTACAACACATCAAATGCTCTCCTTCCCTCTCTCTCAAGAGGGCATTCAAAGCAACTCCCACATCACGTATACACCGTGCTTGTTGTACAGATTCAAGTGCCAACCGTAGCCTATTTGGACATTTCTCAGGAGGTTGTAGCTTGGTCAAAGCCTGCAAGAGAACTGTTTCTGATGCTATTGATACAAATGTTCCAACATTGCAAATCAGTGTCATGGCCAGAACAAGGACTCTTTCTGCCATTACAC
Source organism: Unio pictorum (assembly GCA_030141615.1). Taxonomy (NCBI): domain Eukaryota; kingdom Metazoa; phylum Mollusca; class Bivalvia; order Unionida; family Unionidae; genus Unio; species Unio pictorum. The sequence goes on along the minus strand of JARLTB010000047.1, from coordinate 3,144,782 downwards.
AATTGAAAACATGGTCCAAATCAGCTCTGAAGAGGACATTGAGGAGACTTGTACTCTTTATACCAACCACCATAATGATGATGCGGTTCAGTCTCTCTTGAACCAAATCATGACTGATCCTTTTGGGACTGAAATGGCTTACTGCCTTTTGGATGAACTCTGCATGTCTTGGAAAAGTGCCCTCAATATAGTTCACCAAATGCAGATAACTGACTGGAACAAAAAATGAGGCATCTTGCTGTTCAGAAGAATGCATCGGCATTTCTTTATTTATCTTGCCAATGAGAAAGAAGGAAAGTGTAGTGTAAAACTCAAGCCACATAAGGAAGAATTTGGGGTCAGGCAGGACTTCTTTTGCCTTTTTGCTAATCAGAGCAACAAACTTGGTAAACTGGATCAGAGACTCCAGTGGATCTGCTGTTGGCTTTGTCAAGTGATAATAGCTGTCATAAAATCTGCGTGCCAGGGATTGCACAATCCAGATACTGCCAGAAGCACCTCTCGATTCATGATCTGTCATCAAAGCAAGATACCACCATTTCCGTTCCTTCTTTTCCTGATTCTGCTCCTCGCTGAGTACACTTTCAAACTCTTTCAGTTTCTTGTCAAAATCAAAATCAATATTGAACAAATGACACCAAAATCCAACTAATAGGAAAACATTTGCAGATTTGACAGCAACCGTTTCGTATATCCTCTCACCTTTTGTGTCTTCTTTCCATCGTTCCTCCATGAATACTTTCATGTACTCCTTAACAGGTAAATTCATCTTTGTAAGAACTTCGCTTGGGTATCCACTTGATTGCATATGGGAATGATAGCTCACTGGTATTAGGTCTTCTATGATCATTCTACAGGAGGTGAATTTGTCAACTTTTTCACAGGAAGTAGAAAAAGAGTACCAAAGGAAGTACTCCACATGTTTGGCCAGACTTGCTGGACAGGTCACTCTCAGGCGTTTAGCTCCCAACTCTATGTTTCGCTGCAATTCAATGAAAATTTTGTCAATTTCTATCAATTCCTCAAATGTTCTTTTGTTTATGGGATAATGAAGTTTTGGACATCTTCCTTCTTGCATCTTGATATCTGGGCATGGAAGACCAACCTGGATCCAATAGCACTGATGAACTTCATTTCTCATTTTTGTTACTGACTCCACCACATTCTTTAGCCAACCTTTGGCCCTATTCAAAAGATACACGGAAATCATTTCATGAGCTTCTTTCATGTCAGCCTCAATCTCTACCTGTTCCTTGGATGGGAGCAAGTTTTTTATCATTTTCTTACATCTTGGATTCTGTTTTGGACAATATATCACATAATCTGGCTTGGTGGAGAATAAACCATAGAAACTGTCATATTTCAAAAGCAATTCCTTGTCTTCTGATGATTTTGGACAAGATAGAGTCTGAGCAACTCTGAATAGGTAGTCAAATCCTTGAACAAGACACGAAAAATTGTCTTTGGTGATTTGTTTGTGAGTTACAATCCACTCCACACACTCCAGCATACCAGCTAAATTACCATATGGTTTTGAGTCAAAAAAAGCTTTCCATGCTTGTTTAATATGCAAAACACTTTCTGTAAGGTCTGGTACACCTTCTTTTAGATCTGCAAGAAGAAGGCTAGCTTCTGCAAAACCATCAACATTTTTGCAGTTTTGGAACAATGCTTTAGCTTCCTTTACTCTCTTCTGTAGATCTTTATTACATGGACGTTTCTCGGGTTCACTGGACATGACAACTTGCAAGTTTACCAGCAAAGTTTGGGCAATTGTATTTTCATGCAGTGTCTTTCTGGCAGTCTTTAAAGCTTGGTCATTTTTACCATGAATCAGCAAAAGCTTGGCTGCCTCTTTTCCTTGGCCTAAAATACAACACAAATGGTTGAATATATATATATATATATATATATATATATATATATATATATATATATATATATATATATATATATATATATATATATGTATGCAAATAGGATAAAACCGAAACAAATTAGTTACTGAAATAAGAAAAACTGTCAGCTCAAGGAAGGAAATCATATAACAATTAGGAGGGTGGTACATTAAGTACCTGACTTTTAATGTCAAAAGCTTGGCTGCTTCTTTTCCTTGGCCTAAAATACAACAAAAATGGTTGAAAAAAATATATATATATATGCAAATAGGATAGAACCAAAAAAAAAAATTGTTACTGAAAAAAGAAGAAAAGCTCTCTTTCTCAAGGAAGGCAATTATGATGAATGTGTAAAGTGAACAATTTTATGAGGAGTGTTGTACATAAAGAATCTGATTTTTAATGTCTAGCTTTCCTACATGCAATAAAAACAATTCAGTCAATTTAATACAAAGCTTCATTCTTACAAAAGTTTGAAATCTCAAAGAATCTGGCAAGAATTTAAAGACAGACTGTAATTAGTTGCTCAAAAATGTTTTAGTGTCCATCAATTCCATGTGAGTCCAACACAAGATTTGGAATCAGTCTAATATTGAAGTATACAGTATGTATTTTGTTTGATTAGGATTTTAACAGTTTTAACAACTTTACAGTCATATTGCTATGATGTCTGGCAGTTTATATATAGTCATGTCTAGCACTGGAGCATCATGCCGTAGACACATAGCATGATGTCACACCCAGTCACATTATCCTAACATCAGGCGGACCAGTCCTAACACTAACTTATTAATGCTGAGTGCCTATATAGGCAATTGTTAGTACCATTTTTATAAGACTTTGGTATGACTCAGCCGGAGATTGAACCCACAACCTCCCGCTTCCACGGCGGACACTCTAACCACTAATCCACTAGAGCTGTACAGTAAGTATAAAGATTTGGATTGACAGGCTAAACCTGCACTTTCAGTTTCCATCTGTCTTTAATCCGTTGGTTTCTGTGACTGACATTTTAACTGTTGTATCATTAATCAGTTTACATATTTCAATGGTATAACAAGTGCTAACACAGCATTCCACTGATTTAATTATCAATTATGACATATCAAAGATCTAACTTTAAAACTTGGCCTCAATTCATAATACTGTATCTTTTATGTGAAAAAATCCATATTAATAGCACCTCCATATCCTACATATTGAACACATTAACAGAAGTTTGTATCCAGTGACACAAGAAGAGAACAGCGCCATCTACCTAGTCTGACAAAATTTACTTGATAAAAACACTGTAATGACTGTGAATTAGTCTTTTTCATAGCATTTTAACAAATGAGATTTTGCCTCAAGTATGTGTATATGGCATGGACCACTATTTAGTCCACATAAGAATCATTACTCATTGATTCATTGAATTTGTGGTTTATAGCAAATGCAAAATCCCAACAAAAAAAATTAGCATTTATGTTTTGAATGCTGATCTTGTAATGTATTTTATGGGACTCTAAGATTACTGCTATATGAACAAATTGGCCAGAAATGGTTATTGCCAGAAATAATATATAAGCAGAAATGGTCTTGAGAAATTTCAGCTTGCACACAATGTAAAGGCATTTTCATATGATAGAGTGGATTCATTACATCACATATTTTGTTGCATTAATGTTTGTGGATTTTAAAGTTCCTGTAACATACAAATGTAAAAAATCAATATTAAGCAAGGATTTTTAAGAACCAATGACAGGACCCCCTTTATTAATTCAGGACTTCATGTGCAAAATCCTGGAACCGAGTTTTTACAGACATTACATCAAGAACTTTAAGCATGTTTTATGAACACACAGGTGTACATTGCAATTCTAATACAGATATGGCATCAAGAATTTAAAGCACATTTAAAGAAGTTATAAATCCTATTAAACTTTAAAAATAAATTAGTAAAAATATGATACTTTTGCCAAGTCTATCCAATTTCAGATTTAATAACTTCATTCCTAGAAAATAACCCTGAAATAATTTTATTTTTAACTTGGCCCTGGTGAAGGTAAAAGCTAGGAGGACACAGGAAATGTATGCACTCATCTACATAAAATCAGAGTTAATGCTCATATTTGTTTTGGCCTCTGACCCTGAAATGGCTTTTTATTCTAAAGTAATTCATGTCTAAATTAAATATTATGTTCTTTCTTTACATGATTTCCATGATGCTATGACCGAAGGCATTCTTAGTACATATAACCAAAGGTGTGGGAAAAAGTAAAATATAGGACAGTAGCAATATCTGGTAATATATTGGGTGTGTGAGTTTGAGAAATATATAATAATAATGACTTTATTTAAAGAGGGTAACACAATTAGCAAAGAACTAATCTACCTTGAGGCCCTCAGACAAAGGAATTTCAGAAGCCACTGGATATATTGGGTTTGGAAGATGGAAATAGAGTGGGCATTTCTAATCTCAACTGGAATATGAATTTTAAAGATATATATGGAGGAAGCAATGATAAATCTGGGTAACTAGGCCAGCATCATATAAACTAATGTAAGCTGGGTGTGAGAATGGGGAAATTATATAAATAGCAATTAAATTTTTGGGTTTAAGGAAGGCTTTGACAAATCTGGGTAAACAGGTCAGCATCATTACATATTTGGATAACTGGGTCATATTCCTGCTGTTTCAGCACTATTTAGTTATGGTATGATCGGAGGGGTAAGGGAGCTCTCCTTCATTTAGTAATAGTTAGCCAATCATATTAGGTATGTGGTGAAAGGGTGTGGGATTATGATGTATGTATATAGATAGATAGAACAACAGAAACAAGAAATAAAAAAGGACAACAGAAAAAAGATGAAGTTGAAAGTAAGGAGATAAACCTCTGTCTGTGTGGGTTCGAGTCTTGGATTCAGCCAATGTGGGTATGTGAGAAAGCTTGCCAGTAGATTCTCTTGGGTTGGTGGTTCTTTCCGGGATTTTCCAACATTCTTCCTCCGCCAATAATACTGGCTGCCATATATAGCCTATCTAGTGCTGAAAAATGACGTTAAAACCCTACAACAACAAGACCCAACAAAAGTTCATATTGAATATATGACCAGACCATTATGTGCAATTAAAACAAATAATTAATACAGCTATTTCTACCATATCTTTATTCTTTTACTTCATATTTCTGACAGTAAATTAATGTTTGTATATAATTCATTTTGTTTAAAGGACAAATTGTTTTCAAGCACATTGCCAGGATTAGTTGATTTGACCCCAAGTGAAACACTTTTGAAAGTAATCCTAAAATCTAAACACTTTTCACAGATTGTGCAAAAGCCTGTGGAACTAACCATTTTCCTCCAAGATCTGTACAGCTTCATCCAGGTATTTCTTCTGTTTGAGAAATTCTACTCGGTCTTGCCAGCGTGGTAATCTGTCTAAAGCATCCATCATTTTATCTCGATTCATGTACTTGTGATATAAGTCCGCAGCCAAGTAGCTGAGTCTCTCCTCATTAAACTTGTTGGATGGCTTGTTGGTGATCAAAATCTGAGGAATGGGTTTTCCATTAGATTCATATTTCTGCAAAAAATAATACATTAATTATCCCAAAAAAATGAGTTCATTTTATCTGATAGAATTGATGTCTGTCAAAATTACAATAATAAGTGACAGGGATAAACAATCAGATTATCATCTACTTTTTTCAATGCATGCTAGAAAATTGGATGAAGTCAGTGATTACAGTATGAGCCTGTTGTGAAAGACCAACTCTTTTGCCAAAACATTATGGTCTCTCAAGACAGGTGGTTTCACATAGCAGTGGTCTTTCAAGACAGGTTTTACTGTATTATGAACTTGATATTATTTTACTGATGTCACAAGAACTTGATGTCAGCAGTGATGGCAATGAAAGAAAAATGTTTAGGCTCTGACTGAATGATTTATTCTAGTTTTTTATGAAACATTGAATGAATACAATAAAAACATACAAAACAGGCATTTCATTGATTGTTGAAACATCCTCAACTGTTCTCTTCAGTACTCATTATTATAAACAGTTATATTGTTCTACCTGGATGTTGTTTGCTAAATTATTCAACTCATATCAGAATGAGATGAAGTTGTTCTGTCTGATGGAGGAATTGATACTCAGCACGTTGTCATAAAAATGATACAATCTATTGCACATAAGATTGTTACATTGTACTTTGTATTGTTAACATTAAAATACATCATTATATCCATTATTTCAAAAGCCAAATATTTTGACACAAAGACTATGTTAATCAATGTATTATACATACAAGGAAGCTGGCAAAGAGGAGAATGCCAGTGCTTCATTGATAACAAATCAAAATGTACCTAGTGAGACCCTTGACTCTAACTGTTCAATGAATTTATTGTAAATGCAATCATTAATGAATTTTCAGGGTCTGTTTGTGACTTCGTGGCTGCTAATAACATTTAAATATGGAAATAGGATGTCAGTTTGATAAAAGTAGTATGTAGACAATCTCAGTGAGTACCCCATTGCATGATGACATATATATAATTATAGTGAGTAACCCATTGCATGATGACATATATATAATTATAGTGAGTACCCCATTGCATGATGACATATATATAATTATAGTGAGTACCCCATTGCATGATGACATATATATATAATTATAGTGAGTACCCCATTGCATGATGATATATATATAATTATAGTGAGTACCCCATTGCATGATGATATATATATAATTATAGTGAGTACCCCATTGCATGATGACATATATATAATTATAGTGAGTACCCCATTGCATGATGACATATATATAATAATAGTGAGTACCCCATTCCATGATGACATAAATATAATTATAGTGAGTACCCCATTGCATGATGACATAAATATAATTATAGTGAGTACCCCATTGCATGATGACATAAATATAATTATAGTAAGTACCCCATTGCATGATGACATACATGATGACATATATAATAATAGTGAGTACCCCATTGCATGATGACATATATATAATTATAGTGAGTACCCCATTGCATGATGACATATATATAATAATAGTGAGTACCCCATTGCATGATGACATATATATAATTATAGTGAGTACCCCATTGCATGATGACATATATATAATTATAGTGAGTACCCCATTGCATGATGACATAAATATAATTATAGTGAGTACCCCATTGCATGATGACATATATATAATTATAGTGAGTACCCCATTGCATGATGACATATATATAATAATAGTGAGTACCCCATTGCATGATGACATATATATAATAATAGTGAGTACCCCATTGCATGATGACATATATATAATTATAGTGAGTACCCCATTGCATGATGACATATATATAATTATAGTAAGTACCCCATTCCATGATGACATATATATAATTATAGTGAGTACCCCATTGCATGATGACATATATATAATTATAGTGAGTACCCCATTGCATGATGACATAAATATAATTATAGTGAGTACCCCATTGCATGATGACATAAATATAATTATAGTGAGTACCCCATTGCATGATGACATATATATAATTGATATAAAACTGAATACAAAAGGTATTAATATAGGTCGCAAGGTATAGTGGGAAAAATAAACCAGATTAAGTTAATGTTTTTTTTCCAAGGAAAAAAATATACATGTTTTAGGTCTCACTGAAACCAAATTAAATGCTAACCACAATGTTAATCTATTTCACTGTCAAGGCTAAAATAAACCATTATGCAGGGACAGCTAGACAGCAGGGGGTGTTTTGCTGTATACATTAGAGAAGATGTAAATGTAGAAAGGCGACTTGACTTGAAGTCCCATGAAATTGAGGGTATCTGGGTGGAAATTTCTCAAAATATTGCAAAATCATTCCTAGTTGGTTTCATCTATAAGCCACCTTCTGCAATTTGGGATGACAACTTTTTGAAACAAACGGAAAATGTTCTTGCACAGGAGAAAGAAACATATAATCTGCGATATAAATGAAAACCTTCTCAATACTCAATAAAGGAACAACTGGATGGAATTTATTGAATCATTAGGCCTAGTCCAGCTGGTAAATGAGCCCACAAGGGTAACAGAAAAATCAAGCACTCTTATTGATCACATTTATACCAACCTACCAGACAATGTGGCTTGTGCTAATGTACCAATGTTGGTCTTAGTGACCACTATCCTAACATTTTGCAAGAGAAATAAGAAAAATACACACAAAACTATCTCTAACAGATCATATTTTTGTTTTTAATGAAAAACATATACTCAGTATGTAAAGATCCATGGAATATTTAATGTAGAACATATTCTCAGTATGTAAAGTTCCATGGAATATTTAATGTATAACATATTCTCAGTATCTAAAGTTCCATGGAATATTTAATGTAGAACATATTCTCAGTATGTAAAGTTCCATGGAATATTTAATGTATAACATATTCTCAGTATGTAAAGTTCCATGGAATATTTAATGTAGAACATATTCTCAGTATGTAAAGTTCCATGGAATATTTAATGTAGAACATATTCTCAGTATGTAAAGTTCCATGGAATATTTAATGTAGAACATATTCTCAGTATGTAAAGTTCCATGGAATATTTAATGTAGAACATATTCTCAGTATGTAAAGTTCCATGGAATATTTAATGTAGAACATATTCTCAGTATGTAAAGTTCCATGGAATATTTAATGTAGAACATATTCTCAATATGTAAAGTTCCATGGAATATTTAATGTAGAACATATTCTCAGTATGTATAATTCCATGGAATATGATCTCAAATTTTGATGACAGATAAAGTTTCTGAGGGTGAGGACTGACTTATTTATGGATGTAAGCATGTACCACTGAAAGTACATCAAGTAAAGAATGAAATACAACCTAATTAGCTTACTACTGAAACTCTAGATGCTATGAAAACACAAGACCAATTCAAGGCTATGGGAAAACATGTACAATATAAAGTATGGAGAAACCAAATAACGAGTATGAATAAAAAGGCTATATAAAAAAACATTACCATTGCTAGATAATGATTATGGTTAAAACAGCTACAAAAGCATTGCCTGGAAAAAACCCAGCAACACAAACTCTATTTGGATAGCCTTCAATGAACTCACTGGAGGAACACACAATGATCAGACAAAACAAAATTCACACACTTCTGGTAAATGACACCATAGTAACTGATGACAGTGACACTGCAAATGTTTTCAATGATTTTTTCACCAATATTACCACAAACGTAAAACAACTTTAATGAACTGAAAAAGTTAGGCAACAGCTAAATCTCTAAGGAGGTAGGTGTATGTTTCTCTATCCCATCAGTATAAAAACAACTTTGTTAAAAATTGTCCCAGTGAACTTCATACCAAGAAAACTACAGTAATTGATCAAACTGGTACACGACTCATTAAATTTTCTGCCTCGGCTAATTTTAGATAGAATAACATTCATAATCAATTTAAGTATTGCAACCTCATCTGTCCCCAAAATATGGAAAACTGCAAAAGTAACTCATATTTACAAAATCTGGTTCTAAGGATGATGCTGATAACTACCAACCAATATCAAACTTGTCAAAATGGATTGAAAAACATGTCCATGACTCGTTCTTGTCATATTTAACCAAACACTTGCTGTTACACCCTAATCAATCAGGCTTTAGACAGAAACATTCATGTGAGACTGCCTTGATTTTGCTAACTGATAAATGGCTTCAAGCACTTGACCAAGGTAAAATAATAATCTGAATTTTGTAGATTTCAGGAAAGCTTTTGACATAGTGGATCATAAAATCCTTTTGATAAAAACTGAAAAGTTACCAATGTGATGAAAACAAAATTAGATAGTTTACTTCATACTTAAGTGAGAGAACACAACATGATTGTTTATAACACAACATAATTGTTTATAACACAACATGATTGTTTATAACACAACATAATTGTTTATAACACAACATGATTGTTATAACACAACATAATTGTTTATAACACAACATAATTGTTTATAACACAACATGATTGTTTATAACACAACATAATTGTTTATAAAATAATGTTATCTCTGAACCTGAAACAATTAGATATGGAGTACCACAATGTTCAATTCTAAGAACATTACTATTTATTTTATTTATTAACGACCTACCACTTTTACTAAGAGACTCGATATCACATACAGATCTCTATACAGACATCCAAAACAAAGCATGAACTCAAAATTTCTTTACAGGATGCCCTAAACAAACTGGACAACTGGTGCACATGCAATGGCATGGTGGTAAATACTGGTAAAACTAAAATATTACTTATCTCAACAAGAAATAAGGGACAAATCTTGATAGTGATCCACAGAAGGATACCAATTTTGCAAATGGTCTGTCATGATAGACAAATTGGTGTTTTGGTATATAATATAATATATGTTCGGGGTGCTCTGGGAGGGGTAGTACCTCTGGTGGGTGGCATGTTGTGCTCCTCTGGGAGTAGCTTGCCCATCTTTGGTCCTCACCAGGCGCTCAGCCCTCACCTGTGGCTCCAAGCAGCTGTAGCATGCACAGCGTCCACACCACGGGCAACGGCTTTGACTGGCCAGCTAAACCAGGTGGAGGGTAGCCGATGGGCCTCAAACCCTCGGTGAGTTAGGAGCTTGCCTATCATTGGATGTAAAGCCAGTTTCGGCAGACTGGGTGGAAGAGATCAACTGAGTGATCCAATGGCCACAAAGGCGAATCTGCAAACGCTTTGGGGAGAGCATAGGGTATGACCAGGCATAGAAGACGTCATAACCATCCAATGCAGCCAAAGTAGTCCCCAGCCGTGACGAATCTTCGTACCACTGAGTTCTAACTACCAAGGCCGAGAGAGTGATGCTGTCTCTGTGCAAGGCTGTTTCACTTTAATCTCCTTCACGCACAGGTTATGTTGTGCACCTATAATTCATCCTCATCATCACACTCATCGTTCTTTACCTACACCTACCAAAGTCCTACGGCAATGGGCTACTGGCGACGCAACAGGTGGAGATGACCACTGGGAGTTGTAGTCAGAGACCTGCACATAGGCGGCCCTTGGACAAGTGGTCGTTTTTCTCTGTACCCAGGGCAGCAGAACAGTTAGGGCAGCATCCAGGGGTGACTGAGCAGGTCTTTTTAGGAGGGCGCTGCTCACCATGAATTGGGAGAGGCCTAGAAAAGGTGGTCTAAAAAAAGCTTGCCTTGTAAAAATCTGGTCAGCATACCACGGCTGGCAAGATCATCCATATCATCGGTCTAAATAATCGAAGAAAAAAACTTATTATTGGAGCATGGAACATCCGTACTCTCATGGACAAAGAAAACGTAGCAAGACCCCACATTAGAACAGCTCTAGTTTCTAAGGAGCTATCACGCTACAATATTGACATTGCAGCCTTGAGTGAAACCAGGTTCACAGAAGAGGGTTCTCTTACTGAGCTAGCCAGCGGCTACACATTCTTCTGAAAAGGAAAAGCCCAAAATGAGGACAGGATCCATGGAGTCAGCCTGGCTATCAAATCAAGTCTTCTGAAGCAGCTTCCGGAAATGCCTGTTGGTATCAATGAGAGGCTAATGAAATTGCGAATACTTATAAGCCACAAACGGCATGTAACAATCGTCAGTGCATACACCCCTACCCTATCAAGTCAAGCAGAAGCCATTGAGCAGTTCTATACGGACCTCAGCTCTGTACTTAGCTCAGTTCTCGCTGACGACAAGGTCATACTACTGGGGGACTTCAATGTCCGTGTTGGCTGCGATTATGGTCGATGGAAAGGTGTGCTTGGCAAGCACGGTGTCGGCAGAATGAACAACAATGGCCTGCTCCTACTCAGAAAATGCACAGAATTTAACCTCCTAATCACAAACTCAATGTTCAGAATGGTGAACAAACACAAGAACACCTGGATACACCCCAGATCTCGCCAATGGTACTTAATTGACTATGTAATAGTACGCCAGCGTGATGCCAAGGAAGGCCATGCGAGGAGCAGAATGCTGGACAGACCACAGACTTGTCAGAACTACCCTACAGCTGCACATTGCCCCTCACCATCTATGACATCCTAAGCTTGTGCGCACTGCCCTCAACATTGTCAAACTGCAGCAGCCTTCCACCCAGCTCAATTTCCAGAAGAGACTAGATGACAAGCTGTCAACAAACAGACCGTTATGTGGAAAAGCCTCTGAAAAATGCATCAAGCTCAGGGATATAATAAGAGAAACAGCTATGGCAACCATGGGTTCAAAGAAGCGAATCCATCAAGACTGGTTCAACGAGAACAACGCTGCTATTGAAGATCTGCTTGCCAGAAAAAACAAAGCTTTTATGGACTGGCAGAATGACACAAACTCCATCCCCAAAAAAGACCGCTTCAAATCCTATCAAGCTGAGGCTCAGAGAGAAATCTGCAAGATGCATAACCACTGGTGGGAAAAGAAAGCTGATGAAGTGCAAAGCTATGCCGACACTAACAACTCCAAAGAGTTCTACAACACCATCAAGTCAATCTTCAACCATGCAAAGTCCAGCTCTACGCCCTTGCTCGCTGCAGATGGCAGTACATTAATAAAAGACAAGAATTAAGGAAAGATGGAAAGAACACTTTAATCAGCTCCTAAACCTGCCCTTATTGGTCAGCCAATCTGTTCTTAACCAAATACCCCAACAGCCAATGCACAACCAACTGGATATGCCGCCAAAGATGGAGGAATTGAGGAGGGCCAATGAAACAAACAAACTGTGGCAGGGCACCTGGAAAGGATGGTATCCCAGCGGAGGTGTACAAGACTCTCAGTAAGCAGTCTCTGGAGGCATTCTACGATGTGCTAATCAGCATCAGGATGGAAGAAGAGATGCCAGATGACCTCCGTGATGCATCAATTGTGACCCTCTATAAAAATAAAGGCACACATGTGGACTGCAGTAACTACAGAGGCATTTCCCTGCTTTCTGTTGCTGGCAAAATACTTGCTCGCATCTTGCTCAACAGGCTTATTGCGGCAGTGTCAGAAAATAACTGAGACTCGGGGACCTCCCCGAGTCTCAGTGTGGTTTTCACCCAGACCACAGCACTGTTGACATGATCTTCGCAGTTAGACAAGTCCAAGAGAAGTGCCTTGAGCAGAACATGAATCTGTATGCTGTCTTCGTGGATCTGACAAATGCTTTCGATACGGTCAACAGAGATGCACTGTGGGTAGTACTCAAGAAACTTGGTTGTCCTCCGAAGTTTACCAACATCATCCAGCTCCTCCATGTCGACATGAATGGAGAAATTCTCTTAGACGGTGAACCCTCCGAGAAATTCCCCATATCTAATGGTGTCAAACAGGGTTGTGTACTCGCTCCAGTACTCTTCAACCTCTTCTTCACACAGGTACTGTTCCATGCCATCTGGGATATTGACATTGGCATCTACATTAGGTATCGCCTGGATGGATCAGTGTTTGATCTCCATCGCCTAGCTGCAAAGACCAAGACACTAGAAAGACTCATCATTGATGCACTCTTTGCAGATGACTGTGCCGTCATGGTCCATGAAAAGACCCACCTACAGGCAATCGTGGACAGATTCTCTGAAGCCTCCAACTTATTTGGAATCACTATTAGTCTAGGAAAGACAGAAGTCATCTTCCAGCCCACCCCAAACACTGTCCACTCACAACCCTGTATCATCATTGGCGACACGCAACTGAAGAATATGGGCAGTTTCAAATACCTTGGCAGTACAATATCTAGTGATGGCTCTCTGGACAAAGAGATCACTGCGAGAACCCCAAAAGCCAGTCAAGCACTAGGACGACTCCGAACCAAAGTCTTGCAGCACAAGGACATACGCATTTCAATAAAGATGAAGGTGTACAATGCAGTTGTCCTCACGTATCTCGTATATGGCTGTGAAACGTGGACACTCTACAGAAGGTATATCAGTCAGCTGGAACAATTCCACCAGCGCTCCCTGAGATCCATCATGCGAATCAAGTGGCAGGACCGAGTCAGCAATCAGGAAGTCCTTGATAGAGCCAACACAACAAGCATCGAAGCCAAACTAATCCAAGCACAGCTTCGCTGGACTGGCCATATCATCCGCATGGTCAAAGCAGAATCCCTAAGCAGTTGTTGTTTGGCGAGCTAGTCCAAGGAAACCGAAACCAAAGCCACCCTCACAAGAGGTACAAAGACAACCTCAAGATGAACATCAAATGGACAGACCTTCAACCACGGCAGCTCGAGCTCGCTGCCCAAGACAGAACTATTGGCGAGCTCTGACCAGAAAAGCATGTTCCATCTTTGAGGTTGAACGCCTCCAGCGTCTTGCTGCAACTCATGAGAGACGTCACATAAATGTATCCCAGATACCAACAGCCACCGGTGTCCCATGCCCCACCTGCAACTTCCTGTGTGTATCGGAATTCGGACTCCGGAGCCAGATGCGCGTCCACCATTGAATGAGATTGTACAACTTGTCTTCCTCGACTCGACAAACTACCAAGAAGTGAATAAGAAGATGTATGTATGTATGTATGTATGTATGTATGTATGTATGTATGTATGTATGTATGTATGTATGTATGTATGTATGTATGTATGTGGGGGGGTGGGGGGTGGATGGATGGATGGATGGATGGATGGATGGATGTATGTATGTATGTATGTATGTATGTATGTGCAAACTGAGAGCATTTTATTTACAACTTTTCGAAATAGGAGTACTATATTACCTGTATCACCATTGGCGTATTTAGACTACTGTAATACAGTATAGAGTAATTCAAATGATAAAGACATAGCAAAGCTGGAACATCTTCAAAAAAGAGCACTTGGATTAATATCAATCCAGAAACAAAGCAAGGAATATTTTGCTGGTAAGATAAAAATATTACCTATTAAAGATGGAATCTGTTTAAGAAAAGCCAAATTAATGTACAGATATCCAATAATAGTGCTCCTGAATATTTACAATCCCTATTCCAGTATAGGCTACCTGATAATACACCCTACATGCGATCCATGTCTACCAAACAGTAAACAATTCCCAAACCAAATAAGGAATTATTTATAAAAAGTTTCCAATACTCTGGAAATTTGCTCTGGAATAGTATTCCAGTTGAGATTAGAAATGCCAACTTTATTTCCTTCAATATATCCAGTGGTGTCAGAGATGCAGCTAAAATAAATAAATTAATTCTTAGCTAATTGTGATCCCTTTAAAATAAAGTCATTATTAATGGTTGAATCCCACTAACTAATAGTATGATTGCAGTAATGTGACTTGAGAAAGAAATTTCAAATGAATAAAACACAAGGACCATCTGCTTTTCCATGATTGCGTGTTGCATAAAATGTGATGTAGCTGAGACCTTAATATCAATTCAAATTATAGAAAAATAATTTCCTCTTGATTAATGCCACTTCAGATTTATAGACAAATCTGGTTCTATGTCTAATAGATGTTTGCTGGCGAACAGTTTGAAAATCTGATTTGCTGAATTTATGTCTGACCGAACAGGTCCTTGATTCATGACAAATCTTGACTACAGTTGATGTCTCATGAAATTCTGAAATAGTAATGTAACCATTAGCAATGAATTAATTATTTACAATAAATTCACCTGAAAACATAAAAATATTACAGTAACTTTTTTGTAAACAATGTACTTTATTCTTATTTCTTTCAAATTTAATAAAACCATAGTGAAAAATTTATAAACTTAAAGTTGAATACCTCTGTCTCCATCCTGTATCTCCTGAGTGTATCAATGGCCATGTCGTAATTTTCATTCTCACACAGAACCTCCACTGCACGGTTGAAATTTCCCACAAGCTCATAGCATCTGCTGCTTGCCAGAGGTAGCCTCAGTCGACGATATATTTCTCCTGCCCTCTCAAACTGAAATATATGTTACATTAGAAATACTATCACATTCACAAGATGACCTGTTTTAGTCTCTTATATTTTTCCTTTACAAGGCACCTGCATTTATCAACCACCTGCTTAAAGAAACCAATGATGTTAACACTGACTATTTAAAAATGATCATCTACTTTATTCTTTATATAATTTTAAGTTTATTTCTTCCTGCCTATATTTTTATACAGTAAAACCTGTCTTGAGAGACCACTGCTATGAGAGACCACCTGTCTTGAGAGAATAGGTTCTCCATGTACAGATTTATTGATTATATAGTGTTATGACTTGTTATGAGAGAACACCTGTCATGAGAGACCATTATGTTTTGGCAGAAGGATTGATTTCAAGACTCTATTTAGACTACTGCAATAACACTACATGTATATAGTATATATATATATAGGTTATAACACTATATAATCAATAAATCTGTACATGGAGAACCTATTCTCTCAAAAGAGGTTGTCTCTCATAGCAGTGGTCTCTCAAGACAGGTTTTACTGTACTTCATGTCTTTCACATATCTGGCTCTTACCTGGATACCAAGACAACTCTGTTCCTCATATCAGTCATACTGTTTCTGTACATAAAACATTTCAAATCATATTTTTTGCATTTAGAAAGGAAACAAAAACAGAAATACTACTGAGTCATGACTATATTGTCAGTGTTTTACATATATGGGCACATTCAAGATAAAAGCAGCAATTTTTTTCCCGTAAATTTAGTTGCATTTCTTCAGCTATTGTCATGATTCATTTATACGTTTCTAGGAGACCATGAAGATGCACATAATCTTTAAGACAAACAAGAACAACCACATATCTACAATTTGGCATATGTATTGTGGAAAGCCATATTTATCCATTTGTTTTCTGAACATCATCAGGATAATGCTAGGTATAATGTCTTAGATAGGTGAAATGGTGACTACATAACATATCAAAATGTGTGTGTAGTTAATAATAAACTGTTAAGTTCGTACAATTTATTACTCTTTCTTTTCTTAAGCATTTGCATATTAAATGGCAGAATACCTCTCCAAGTTTCTCAAATATCTGAGCTGCCAACTCCCTTTCCTTTGCATTATGAAGACAACGTGCTGCATTGGCAGGTTTGTCACACTCCAGGTACAGCTCTGCTGCCTTCATAAATTCTTCACACATGGCCTGAGGAGTGTCTTTTAACTGTGAAGCAACATGTGCCCTCTGGTGGGCAAGTGCAACCTTTTGTTTCACAGTATCTCCTGCCATCCCAAAGCATTTAGCTGCCACCTCATACAAGGCATTCTGCATATAATATTCACCCCTTTGAATCCAGTCATCTGGGCTGGACTTTTCAGCAAACGCTTTTTCAAATTGATCTGGATGAATTAAGATATGAGATGAATCTAAATCATATTATAATATATTAATCGAAAGATTTTAGCATCAAAAGCCAAATTATAATTCAGCTAATTGATATCTCAGAAAAGCTTAATTAAAACTGATGAAATAAGCAAGTCAAATAAAACTCACTTGACAGCATGATCTAAATTTGGATGGTTTGCTTTGATCTGATATAAAATATTATTTTTCTAACACATTTAAAACTTAAAAACCAACAGGTATTCTTGAAGCAAATCGTTAATGGCCATAATGAACTTTCAGGTCTCTAAGATAACATTTTTTGCCATACAACTAATGTTAGGACTATGTTATATAATTTGCCTTTGAATAGAATAATGGTACCCACAGTTCCCAAATCAACATAAACTATTGTAAGATTGTATGAATTCCTTCCAATTTACTTTTCTAATTATAATGGTTAAGAAAATATCTAACCCCTGCATTTAAGTTACATTTGGCAAAACATTTACATTCTCTTACTGTGGAACTCCATTCTGATTATGAAACTCATGCAAAAACACTAACCTGAATATGCTATTAACATAACCAACTGGTTCTACATTTCAAAACAAAATGTAGTCAATTCAGGTGCGTATTGTTTCAGGGAAATGTTCTATAAGTGCATTTATCAGACAATTTTTATGTTAAATGAATTTACTGGTAATAACATGCACTTGTAAACATTGTGAGTTTGAATTTCTTGTTCTTATAAGTTATATATATATATATATATATATATATATATATATATATATATATATATATATAAAAGCAGGTCATATGTGTAAGCAGGTCACCAATATAGATTAATGTTCAATACTTTTCTGATAGAATACTGGTACCTGATTGGTGAGTTCTAAAGATCTTCTCTAATCTGGGATATACATGTCTCTCTCAAGAATATCCATGCCAGTAATACATCAAGCTAAATATATATTTTTTCATTCTGGACATCAATTTTTCATCTTGATCAACAAGGTGCTATAATGGCACATTTTATACTGATTACTGAAGGTTATTATAACTGTATATTTTTGATGAGTAAAGGTATTATAATGGCAAGGTTTTTTTTATTGATTACTGAAGGTTATTAAAATCAATCATATATTGCTTAGTAAAGTTGTTATAATGGCAGTTTTTTATTGGTTACTGAATGTGTTGTAATTGCAAATGTTGTATTGATCATTAAAGTGTTCACAATGGCAAGTTTCATACCTGTTAATGATGGTCTCACTATGGCAAGTTTTATATTCATTAGTGAAGGTTTTGTGTAAGGCAAGTCTTGTAATGATTACTGACAGTGTATATAATGGCAAGATAAAAGGAATAAAGATTTAATTTCTAAAGTTGCAACATCCCATCTTTAAATTTTATCATGTCCTTATGCTCATTTAAGAAGAGAAACAAAAAGGAAATACATATCAAGAATAACTTCAATTCCAGCATCACCAATTACTTTTAAACTCTTGGGGCCCTGAGTGGCCTAAAGCACTCTCCATTACGGATCACTGCCATCTTGCCTCTGTCTGCGTGGGTTCGAGTCTAAGATTCGGCTAATGTGGGTGTGTGAGAAAGCTTGCCAGTAGCTTCTCGTATGTCAGTGATTCTTTCCAGGGGTTTTCCTGGGTTCTTCCTCTACCATTACTGGCCTGCAGTGTATGGCCTGTCGTATGCTGAAAAGTTACGTTAAACCCTACAAAAACTACAACTGCAACTTAAACTCTTGCAGTAAAAACAAGTTTATTTAAGCGTAAAATCCAAAAATCAAGTGAAAAACTATAAATTAAAAATGTCCACAAGACAATATTTATTAAATTTATGATTATAAAATGAAAAGCCACTGAAATTTCTCATTAACATCATACTGGTATACTGTGTCATCATCCCTTGAGATTACCTTTAAACAATTCGTACTGCATTTCAGATATGATAAGAAATTTGCAAAGAACACATAGAAACAAATATAATTAAGTTATTAATTATGTTATGTTAAATGTGAAAATATATATCAACTGTTCAAAGTCAGTTTAATTTATCTGCAATTGGGAATAAAGGAAACTAAAACTTTACCTAGCCATACGGAAGCCAATGCTTGGTTACATAGGCAACTGAATTTAAGTGGAAACAAAACCAAAACAAACCAACAAAATAAGCAAGGCAAAAAGTTAGCAGGGTATTATTGGTACTTACGCCCATGTTCTGAAGAAAAACTATCAGCCTGAAGATCTTTCTCTTCTGAAAGAATCAAAACACAGATCATAAATAATGATAAGATGATAAATAATGATAAGATGATAAAATAATATCTTACATCAGATTTCAACAACAAGAAAAAATCCTGGTAAAGAAAATGTAAATAACTTGTATTTTTAAACCGTTGTTTGAAAACTGTATTTTTGTAGATCTTTAGTGCTTAAATAATCATTCACCTATTCATCTAATTTTTCAAGACTGATGAATGTTTGTTTCAGTTATTTAAAAAATGCAACTGAACTAAAAACTCAAATTTTTCTGGGCATTTTCTGTCTTCTCTTCTCTGCCAGGGTCATGCCGTTCATGTCCTGTTTCAAGAGGCATGGTAAATCTAAAGTTCCTTTTCCTCCTTTTCAAAAGCTTTTAATTCATGTGAGCAATTTTGATCAGTTTACCCTTGCCCATGTTTCATATCGGTTCAAAGCTCACGTAGAATCCACTTTCTGGTACCTCAAAGATTATCCAACCTTGAGAACATTAAAATCTCTCAGCACAATTGAAAAATTTCATTTTGCTTGCTTTGGGCATCTTTATATTTGAATCTGTGTATTGCAGTCAATGTTATTCACAAGAAAAGATAGTATTCATAATTTCATTTTCAAGTCCTCAGTCACTTGCCAATTCATTTCTAACCTCATATCTTTTTCTATCTAGGTTTTACACCAACACCATTTATATGCCGGTACTACCTGTCCTGTTTTCCATTAATAGTACCGTAATGTTTCATCTATGACTCCTTTATCTTTTCTGACTGAAAATCTAAATTCTCTGCTATCTCAGTTAATTTTGTTTTCAATACTTTTCAATGCTTGCAGAACTCTGTCTATTCCTATAATGTTTTCTTTCCCTTTATCTCATTCCTTAGTGATGTAACATCACCATTAATGATACGACTTGTACCATTTCATACCAAGACTATGTTCTTATGTTTGGTATCACAAGTTCACAAACAAGTGTAAATTCTTAATCATACCATTTGACCTTGAATTTATATCAAGGATAGAAGAAAACAGAAATTGTTTGAGATGTCCTGTTAAAAAGATATGATAGCTAGAATAAAATGTACAAGTAATATTTCTTTAGAAAATAAATTGTTTTTGAAGTAGATTCATTCACAGTATTTGTTATCCATGTGCACCAATCAGGTTAAATGTTAAATACATTCAAAGCATAATTTTATTATCACCAACACTGAAACCAAAAACCTAAGTCATGTCAATGTCAGAATGTTTTTTCTTCTCTTCAACTTGTTGAATGGAATACAACTAAAGTCTGCTAATTTAAAACTAATAACTCACTATTGTACAAGTTATAGTGTTAACAAGTTTATCAATGATGTATATTAGTATTATTATTATTATTATTATATATATATATATATATATATATATATATATATACCAAATCATATACATGATCTTAGTACTATATCTTTATATCATTGAATGACTTAACATTAGTGTTGAACTACATGATAAGAGCTACTGAATCCACACTATTTCTGGTTAAATATGAACAAGTGTCAGTATACACTAATTTCTGATTTGAAGATGAATTTTCACATGTGAAAAAAAAGAAATTAAATAGACATTATATATGTTTCATAAAAAAACGTATGTAGTTTATGTGTTTATTAGCACTATTTTTTTCAAAACATAAAGTAATCGAGTTCAAAACATGTATAAAAATGAACAACTGTTGCATTGCCAATTGATATTCTAATCTTGCCATCTAATTATGGACAGAAATAACTACATTTTGTTAATCAATATTTAGTGGATTTGACACAATATCTCTAGCAAGATTTTTGAGATGGCCAGAGACCACATCAAGGTGTCTAAAATGTCAGGGATACTGCCACTTTGAGTAACTTTACACAATTTAACTATATTTAGGATGACAGTCTTTATCACAGAGAAATCTACTCCAACGATCCTGTTCATCCGAGTTATTTGAAGGCCATATGTTGCAACTAGACACAAAACTGAAAATACAGAGGTCTCAGTTTGTAAACATGCTAACAAGATTTCCAGGATTTGTCATTAACCTGTGTCATTACATTGGTTGATTTAAACTGGATTTGTCATTAAACTGTGTCATTACATTGGTTGATTTAAACTGGATTTGTCATTAACCTGTGTCATTACATTGGTTGATTAAAACTGGATTTGTCATTAACCTGTGTCATTACATTGGTTGATTAAAACTGGATTTGTCATTAAACTGTGTCTTTACATTAATTGATTTAAACTGGATTTGTCATTAATCTGTTTCATTACATTGGTTGATTAAAACTGGATTGGTCATTAACCTGTATCATTACATTGGTTGATTAAAACTGGATTTGTCATTAACCTGTGTCATTACATTAATTGATTTAAACTGGATTTAATAATCAGCCAATCAGCTGATAGTAAGAGCATGATCTCCTATTATGGATAAACAATTCTCATTGCCAAAGCCAGGCAATCAAGAAATACCAATATCTCAATTTACTTCTTGCTTTGAAAGGTACTGTATCTGAAAGGAGGTTAGTAAACTTACTGGCTTTATTGAACTCTTTCACACTGGAACATCTGACAAGTTTTAGTGCCTTGAAGTACTCAAACATTGGTGCCCTTTTCTCAAGATCCTCATCAAAAATCCATACATTGACCCGTGCTCTTGTGATGGCTGTATACAGGTGCTTGAGCTCTGAGTTTAGCACCTTGTGCTGGGTGGGATCAAAGGCCAAGGGTCGAGGTCGTCCCTTCTGTTGAAGCACAGCTAAAAGAAAGACAGTCATATTGTTAAACCAGCATACAAACTTGATCTTCACCATTAAATATAAATACTTGTCACCTCTATCAATTACATAATAATTCCAAATTAAAAATAAAACCCCTTTTGACTTTAAATGGCTATAACTGTATAGTGTGATACATTATTGAGCATTGACAGGTGTAAAAAGTTTTTATTCTTGGTTTTTGCAAACAATGAGAACCCAATTATCATACACAATTCCTGGAAATTTATTAGGATCTTATTTCTGACATTTGTGTAATGCTGGTATTTATTTTTAATTGATGGCCGATTGTACATGAGGACAGTATCTATGATTATAATGCTTGTGGTTCAACAAGAAATGTTTTAATCAATAACTTTCAGTGATTAATGATCAAATGTTTTCTTTTCAATTATCTGCACAACGTCAGGGATTGTAAATTATTACAATGACACAATAAAATGAATTAGAATTGCATGCAGTATCAGAGATAGTACCACTCTTCACATAAAACAAGATATGTCATATAACCACCTCATGACAATAGTGCAGTTGTTAACACATTAACCCCTGGAAGCTTTTTGCTGTTTTCGCATGAAATGCGAGTAGGAAACACATTTTGTGGACAATTTCTGAATACATCCTAATAGACTCACTTCCAAGCAATTTTCCATTAGATCAATGACTATTGTGCTAAAACAGTTTTCCATTAGATCAATGACTATTGTGCTAAAACAGTTTTCCATTGGTTAGATTGCTGGCACATGAGCAAAAGGTAAAACAACTGGAGTGTTTGTTTTTTTTGTTGGTTTTTTTTTGCTGCTTAACGGACCCATAATTTTTTTTATGGAGAATACTCTTTATTCAAAATATCAGCATATCCTACCTTTTGCACAGGTTCAGTTGTCTGTGTGTACTTCAGGCTGGTGTGGATCTGAAGCCATAAAGTCTAAAATACTGACACAAAATCGGAGTCCGACCATGGGCAAATTTTGGGTGGATTAACAAAACGAGTCCAAATATTAGGTTTTCCCTCTGTAGTGCAGCTAAAATGTCCAGATTATTTGTAGAACTAAGTCTGTCTGCTTTTCTATAATACCACCAACTTTAGTGTATCATACATGACCTTGATGTTACAGATCTTGGAAGTAGGCTACTACTTCATGCCCTGTAAACTCGGCGCTAGGGGTTAATGTGCTAAATAAATGCTTTTAACAACTAGATAATCAAGGAAAGTGCGCCGATGCTCAAAAGCATACACAGCCTCTTAGGTTATTGATATTGCTATGCGATTTTGAAATCATGTGCTTGCATGATTAGCATATATTAATATAATGAAGGCTACTGGTTCTATTAAGATCTCAGAAATGTGTGTGCTTTTCATTCATTCACTTATTCTAAATGGAAGGATATTTACTAAATTCATATGGTATTTGCAAAATCTCATATCCTGGAGAAAATGTGTTGTTGGAGGAAAGATTATTGTTACAATAATCATGGGATGAAAAAAAAAGAGCAGGTTTAAAAAGTCAATGGAGCCATAATTATGTTTATCTTCCCAACTAACATTAACAGATTATCAATACATAATTATGTTTATCTTCCCAACCGACATTAACAAATTATCAATACATAATTATGTTTATCTTCCCAACTGACATTAATAGATAATCAATCAATACATAATTATGTTTATCTTCCCAACTGACATTAGTAGATTATCAATACATAATTATGTTTATCTTCCCAACTGACATTAATAGATAATCAATCAATACATAATTATGTTTATCTTCCCAACTGACATTACCAAATTATCAATACATAATTATGTTTATCTTCCCAACTGACATTAATAGATAATCAATCAATACATAATTATGTTTATCTTCCCAACTGACATTAGTAGATTATCAATACATAATTATGTTTATCTTAACAACTGACATTAATAGATAATCAATCAATACATAAATATGTTTATCTTCCCAATTGACATTAGTAGATTATCAATACATAATTATGTTTATCTTCCCAACTGACACAAGAAATCCCAATTGTGGGGATTACACTTTATATCTCTCCACGTTACTATTTCTTTGTCTCAGTCCAAACCCCAACATAGATTATATATATTCATCCAGGCTTCCATTAAATTGTGGCTTTTCTCAGAACTGCTGAAAGGTCAAGATGTGGACACGTGAATCTGCCCTCTGCAGGTTGGACAATCCTTCTTAACTATCTATGATATGTAGTGTAGTGCCACACCTCCTTTTTGATGGACAAGACCAAAGTAGGAACCATTATGACATGGGGGATGACACACTCAATATCGGGTAATGTGGTTCACCAAATCTCACTAGGATTAAAAGCCAACATAGGCAAATTATTGATACTTCAATTCTCTTTTCTAGCCAGGCAATCATTGCCCAACTCCATGTCCCCATATGTTATAAATGGTGGCATGAAGAAAGGGTCAGTTGTCACATGTAATTTAAGAATCACCAAAAGTGCTCCTGGACATTAACACATGAAAGTGACCAGGACCTCTCTTGGAAATGGAAGTGAGGAATCTTAAATGAAGAAGAGGAACTGAAACCCCTCTTCTTTCCTCAGTAAGTTTAGCAGCTTTCAGCCATGCCCTATGCCATATTTTCTTTCCCCGAGTCAACAAACAGGACAGCCACAGATAACTGACCACTAAGTGCATGATAAACAAAGACATCGCATTCCAATGAGACCTTCCTATACCTGCATTTACACACATCTAAGGACAAAAATAACACACGAAGAAGGAAAAGAAACCTACAATACAAAAAACTACAATACAAACAACACCAAAATGGATATATAAATGCAAACATGAGGACAATTTAGCATCTTATTATGTGTTTATGCTTAGGAGTGCAAGGACAAAGAGACTCATTTTATGCATTTTAGACATAAAAAGGCATCAGTCTGGGAATGTGTTTCCTTTTCTTGCCATCGGATTACTATGTGAATGATATAACATAGCTTTGACTGAGGACTTGGCATTACAAGAAATATAGCTGCAGTTTTTATTAGTGTTATTAAACAATGGTTTTGACTGCAACATTTAGAAACGTCTCTAATTCAACCAAAACTATGTTCAACAAGGTGACCTGAATGAGAGATAACTGGTTTACCTGCATCAATTTCTATCAGACTTTCCTTTGTGATGGATGCATTTTCTTCATGGGAAATATTTGTATTTTTCCATAACTGCTCCAAGTAACCTGTCACTAAACGCCACTCCTTGGATGCCTTGAGATTGAAAATGAATTGTTATAACAGAGCTGACGATATCAACATATTTTTTTCAATTATTTAAAATTTCATTCACTATGGCTTGACTGATGCTGAAATAACAACTGAATTCAAAACACTATAGAATGCAATGAGATCACACAAGTTGCATTCATTAAAAATTTAATTTATATACATATTTCCTGGAACAGAAACACATGTTTTCATTTTATTATAAGAATGAACTTTTTACTAGTTCCATGTAGATTATTATTAAAAGGTTTGATAAAAAAATATAATTTCTATTTTCTTCATAAGCCATTACAACCTTCCTACCTGTGAGTCTTTAAAGAAGTTGTACAAAAGCACATCATCAAATTCCAGTCCTTTGGCCTCATAGATTGTCATGATTATTCCAAGTTTGAGTTCCTCTGGAATCGTGTCTCGAGATGCATCATTCACCACCAAGATTGCCTGGTGAGCTCCAAACTCAATATGTGAGGTCTTCCGACAATTTCCATCGAGAAGCAGGGCAAGATCACTAACACTGCAAGAATCAAGTAGAACTGGCAGTGGACCACTGAAAAGACCTTGATCTTTATTCAGGCGGTCAAATGACTCGGGAAAAAATTCCACTAGCAGGTCCAGGACACTTGACGCAAGGGAGAGAATTCCAGCATGGGAACGATAGTTGTGTGTTAGCTGGTAGACCTGTTTTGGGACTTCAACAGCTCCAGTTTTTCTCATGGCTTGCATTGACTGTTGTGCATGGAAGAAAAGAGATTTCAGGTCACTGAATCGGAAAGCGATTCCACGCATTATACTCTGTGCTGTATCTCCAGTCAAAAACATCTCATTGGGGTTCTGACAGATCTGAATTAAAAGATAAAGTTCAGCCTGAGTGAAGTCTTGAGTCTCATCAACAAAGATCTGATGAAAAACCCATGGAACCACCTTCAGGTTCTGATGACGTTTGTAGATATCATGAACAAGATCTGTCTCATCAAAAAGTCTATTTTGCTTCTTGAAGTGATCATAGCAAGTGAAGTACTCATAAATTTTGTCTCTTTCTCCTGAAAAATTGGGGGCTTTTTTTCGACCAATCTCTATGTATTCCTCCATGCTAAGGTATCCACAAGACTTGGAAAGGGCCTCAAATGATCCCTTGATAAAAGACATTATCTCCGTCCAAACTAGAGATGGGTGATAACGATGCTTCATTATAGTTTTTGTTTGTGGCCACACCTCCTCCAGAAATACTTCATATGTCACTTCACGTCTAGGGTCCATTGTACTCTGAAAGCAACAATTTCAGCTTTAATGTTCACCTTTAACACATGTCCAAAAAGAATCACTCATACACAGACATTTACATATGGTCTTATTTGAGATAATAATGTCTAAGCTTCATTTAACATTAATAATACAACATATTCATACAACTTATTTTCAGCACCTTATTAAACTAATGAACCAGGAATTAAAACTTTACCATAATATATCCAGCCATCCCTGCTCAAATCATTTCAATGTAATGGAGGGGAATGTGTGATTGGAAGAAAACTGTACTATTATCATGCAAGCAATTTCCTTCCAATCATCTGCTTATACTGTCTGTCAGAGGTAAATATCTTCAGTAAATGTTTAACCAGTCTGACCAAAGTTGACTCTACAGTTCAAACGAAACTGTCACAAAAGCCTTTACTGTGGATTGCTAAAGCTACACAATTATTATTTTTAACCCATAAAAAGTCAATTTCAGTATAGTATATCTTAAGTTGTTGTTGTTATTGTTGTAGGGTTTAACACCATTTTTTAGCACACGATAGGCTATACACGGAGCCAGTATTATTGGTGAAGGAAGAACCCAGGAAAATTGACAAGATTATATCCGATCCTTCTGCTAGTTCCACTAATTTTACCTGCTTTTAACACAATCCCTTCTGAACCTCATTTTTCATGAATGTAATATACCTGATCAGTTCCAGCACCATGATGCCTTTCAACATATGCCTCCTCTTTCTCCACATCAGGATCATCATCTAATAGCGGGAATCTGCTAAGAGGACCATCACCATCTGACCACCTCTGTATATCTTCCTGTACGTAACAATGAAATTGTATTTAGTTTAAGATCCTTAAGGTTTTTACAAAGGTAGTACATTAACAATTATATTGCTAAATGCCCATTGACACATAGGTAGTACATTAACAATTATATTGCTAAATGCCCATTGACAAGTCATTGCATACTGACATGTGTCAATATGCCCCACATGCCTGCCCCTGAAACTATAGGAATGAATATTAGAATAGTGCCAGTCACATTATATCCATATTAGCACAGTATTTATGTATCAGTTGTCCATATAAGGACAATATCCATGACATAATTTTGTCCCTATTAGGACAGTATTTATGTATCATTTTCTTCTGAAATTCAAAAGCCTACTTTTCAGTAGTTATTTCTTTATTTCTTTTCTTCTGTTATAAAACAGATTATTATTGGCTGCAATTTATGCCAAGAAAAAAAATATCAAGGAAATATTAAAATCTTGCCAATTTACCCCCACCCCCAAATTAATGGAAATGTAACAAGCACACATCATCAGTTCAGAAATGAATGAGTGTATTTATCTAAACTGCACCTTGATTCACATTGTTTTAAAATATGTACAGAAAATACAACAAAATAACACCAAACAAATGGAACGAATGTGAAAAACCAGATCCATTATATTTCTGATTCATCATGCACACACATACACACAAATACAAAGACACATACAAGCTTGCATTCTTAATGGAGAAAACATAGGCCATAGAGATTTAAGTCCAATATGTAATCCTACCTTCAAACTACCATCCTCCTTCCTTTCAAAAAAATACGGGGCACCAATCGATGCATCCAGCATTAGCAGGAGCTGTCGAGATGTGAGAAACAGTGGGAACAAAAACTCATCCACATCCTGAAGCCTGCTTGGTAGATTATCTGCCTCTCGTTTGAAATGGTCTTTGACGATATCACATGCATGGCTCATCTGACGGAAGTTCTTCTTCACCTCATTACACAGAACAGAATTTTTGGTGACAAAGATCTGATGGATGTGGTTGTATTGGGAACTGGAATTCTCCTTTGCTGTATTGCCAGCAACTACAGTCCATGGAAACGAAATCACATGCCAATATGTTTAGTGCATGAAATTTAATCTCAAATTCAACAGTTTGAAATTCTTACAGTATTAAAGATCAACTACCACGATAATCAAAGGTAAAACTTTATGAATTTTCTAAACATGTATCTCCTTACTTAATCGTAATGATGTAACACTCTCCAAGTACCACTAAAAATAACCACTAAATTATGTGATTTTAAGCTTGAGATTAAGTTTCCTATCTAATACTACTTTGATTACTGTCGAACTGTACTGATTACTGTACTACTGCATCAATTACTGCACTACTTTTCTTATTACTGTACTACTGCATTGCTTACTGTACTAGTGTACTATTGCATCAATTATTGCACTGCTTCTCTTATTAATGTACTGCTGTAACACTTATTACTGTACTACTGTGCTACTGCATCAATTACTACAGTACTCTTATTACTGTACTACTGAACTGATTACTGTACTACTGTAAAATTGTATAAAGTATTGCATTACTTCTCTTATTACTGTACTACTGCACTGATTACTGTATTAGTGTACTATTGCATAAATTATTGCACTACTTTTCTTATTACTGTACAACTGCACTGATTACTGTATTAGTGTACTATTGCATAAATTATTGCACTTTTCTTATTACTGTACAACTGCACTGATTTCTGCACTACTTTTCTTATTACTGTACTACTGCACTGATTTCTGTACTATTGCATCAATTATTGCACTGCTTCTATTATTAATGTACTGCTGTAACACTTATTACTGTACTACTGTGCTAGGTACAAGGAAGGGGCCTAGAGTGGCCGAATGGTCTAAAGCGCTGTAAGTTATGGACCACTGGCATCTCACCTCTGTCTGCGTGTGTTCAAGTCTAAGATTCGGCAAATGTAATTATGTGAGAAAGCTTGCCAGCAGCTTCTCGTGGGTCGGTGGTTCTTTCCGGGGTTTGTCTGGGTTCTTCCTCCACCAATAATACTGGCCGCCATGTATAGCCTGTATTGTGCCGAAAAATGGCATTAAACCATAAAAAACAAACAAACAAACTAGGTAGAAGGATTTTATACATAAAAAATAAAAATAAAAAATATCATAAAAAATATATTTTTTCCATTAACACAACAACTGAAAGGAATGCATGTATTTAGTATTTAGTATCAATTAACAGCACTTCAGCACAGTACTGGCTATCAACCAAGGGTAACTGTTAAAAAATTAAAAATCAATTACATACAATATTTTCAAACTGAAAATAGAAATAGAACATGTCCCAAGATCTTGGAAAATAAGACATCATTTTTATTTCCTCCTATTCAAAAATCTGCTGGTAAAGCATCTATATTGGGGCAAACATAACATGATGATATCATAAAAGATTTTATAATTTCATCAGTGTATTACTGATATTAACAAATCAAATAACTTGGAAATGTCTAAGAACAATAATTATTTATCCATCAAATAAGATCTTATCTTTTCAAAATGGTGCAAACCTTTTGCTGTCTCTTTATTACTCAAGACATTTTCATCCATTCCATCTTCTTTCCCTCTTTCCTTACAATGTATGTAGTCAAAAGTATGAGGTAGAAGGGGAACACCAGATTCTTTGACCATTGTCCAGTATGAATTAAATTGTGACCACATACGGTAGAGGCAACAGATTGTCTTTCCTGGTAAAAGAGATCAATCATATACATGTATATTGAACAAAAATAATCAAAAATATGTTGATGGTTCATGCGAAACCAGCCAAAGTTATCCAAGTATGGTAATATGATGCCGTTATTCAACACAACACACACAAGAAAACCACGAAGCCAAAAATGTGACTGAAGTTAGCACAAGACAATGATGAAGAGGTCAAACTAAATTAAATTTATCAGCATTACATTTATTGGCATTTGTTGTATTAAGAGGCGTTCTCATGCCAAACTGCATCACTAAGTAGCTGAGAGGAAAAATACCTGAGAAATGGTCCTCAAGGAAAAATACCTGAGAAATGGTCCTCAAGGAAAAATACCTGAGAAATGGTCCTCAAGGAAAAATACCTGAGAAATCGTCCTCAAAGCAAAATATAGCTGACTGTGATGAACCAACATATTCAAACAAAGCTAATTACAAAGCTAATACTAAGTGCCTTTTGAATGTATATACCAAAGGATAAAATTCAATTTTACTTGTTTTTTTGTATGAGGCACATGAGGAAATACTAAATTCCATTATCAATTAGAAACACATACATCCTCATGATATCTCTTCTTAAATACTCTAATATTTTCAGCAGATTTTACATGTAGTAAAAGCTTGTCCCACAGAACTGTACCAGAGTATTAGAAGCTCTTTTTAAATTGCTCTATTCTTGATTTGGTGCTAGAATGGTTTCCATGTGATATTGATCTCAACTGGTAATGTGTATAAAAAGGCCTGAATAAGTCCTGAAGATACTCTGGTATAGTTCCATGTAGATATTTATATAAAAGAATTATGTTGTCATGGCAGCCTGGACTATGCAACATGTAACCTTTACTCTGGACATCTGCTGTCCCCAGAAGCTTAATTCCTCTAACATGTGGTCTGCCATATTAAATCACTGTTAATGCCTGTACAACACTGAAATGTGTCTGAGTAATTGTATGTAATATAAATTCTAATAACCTGTACCACTGCGACCCATTAGCAGTAACGGTGCCTTTGATGCAAGTGTGATGATCGCATGTTCGCTTTCAGTGACACGGAATGGAAAGTCCACTGTGATGCCAATATTCTGCAAAACATGTCTGACAAGTGCAGAGTTAAAGGAGTAGAACTTGAGAATGTGGTACTCTGTCTCATTTGGACTTGCTGGTGGGAAATATGGTTGCAGTTGTTTCTGTTGCTCATTTACCGCTTCTGCTTCAGCATAAAGTACAGGGATTCGGCATTTCATACTGTTTTGGGGTTTTAAAGATGTAATTCCCTGAAGTTTCTTTTTAATACTGCATGTCTCTCCACGATTGTGCGACTTAATTATTCTTTCTTTTGATCTCTGAACAGACCTGTAAAAGTAGCCATGTGTTTATTGCGAACAAAAGTAAATTGATACTAGAAGAAAAACTGGAGTTGTTGAAAATATGTAGAATGGTAATGAGGGCTGACACCTAAGAAATGGAAGCATCTTACAATAGGGAAATACAACATGACATTGGAGGACTGACACTTAAGAAGTAGAAGTGCCTTTCAAAAAGAGATACATCTTGACAGGCTGGTATCCAGGACTGACACCTAAAGAATGAAGTTACTTACATGGAGAGATGCTCCTTGACATATTGTTATGGAGGATTGACATCTAAGGAATACAGTTCCGTATATGGGAAAATATACCATGACATACTGCTATGGAGGACTGACGCCTAAGGAATGAAGTTCCTTACACGGAGAGATACATCGTGACATTCTCTTATGGAGGACTGACACCTAAGGAATGAAGTTCCTTACATGAAGAGATACATCACTACATACTGTTATGGAGGACTGACACCTAATGAATGAAGTTCCTTACTGACACCTAAGGAATGAAGTTCCTTACATGAAGAGATACACCATGACATACTGTTATGGAGGACTGACACCTAAGGAATGACGTTCCTTACATGGAGAGATACACCATGACATACTGCTAAGGAGAACTGACACCTAAGGAATGAAGTTCCTTACATGGAGACATACTTCATGACATACTGTTATGGAGGACTGACACCTAAGGAATGAAGTTCCTTACATGGAGACATGCTTCACGACATGCTGCTATGGAGGACTGACACCTAAGGAATGAAGTTCCTTACATGAAGAGATACACCATGACATACTGCTATGGAGGACTGACACCTAAGGAATGGCATTCCTTACATGGAGACATACTTCATGACATACTGTTATGGAGGACTGACACCTAAGGAATGAAGTTCCTTACATGGAGACATACTTCATGACATACTGTAATGGAGGACTGACACCTAAGGAATGAAGTTCCTTACATGGAGACATACTTCATGACATACTGCTATGGAGGACTGACACCTAAGGAATGAAGTTCCTTACATGGAGAGATACATCACGACATACTGCTATGGAGGACTGAAGGATGGAAGTGCCCTACCCAGAAAGATACAACATTACTTTAATTTCTGGACAAGATTCAAGAACCACTGGCAGTAAGCCCAGACTAATATCTAGCACACTATGTCAGTTTAATACATATTGTTAAATCTATTACCATGACTTGTGCAATAAAGTAGACCATAATTAATGATGATTAAATGTAAATATTTGTTTTACATAAAACTTTATATTTTCATTAAGTCCTAATGTTTTAACACAAATGTGTTCTTTTAAAACTGACGTGCAGAAAATAATATTACTGATTTTCGCCACTAAAAAGAATTTAAAAGTAAAATCATAGATTTTTACAGATTATAAATTTTTACTTTTATTCATTTTTTAAATATTGTTTTCTAACCTTATATATTATTTTGTTTCAAAGTTTGAATAACAATGATAATCTCTGGTTTGAAACTTAAAAACAATAATACCAATAGATGATTTAGCTAGTTTTTAGTATTGTTTGCTATTTGAACTCATATTCATTAACTTTGGGTATTTGATTGGCTCACTAACAAGGAAAGACAGGAAATATAGTTTCAATGCTGATAATGCTGTCAGTAAAGCTTTCTTCATATTGCCAGGTTAGGTCATCCTATGGATGTTTTCATCCATGTAACAATTATCTTATTATACCATAGTCATGCTGACATACCTAATCTAAGTTCACACAATACATGTAACAATTATGTTATTATACCTTAGTCATGCTGACAAACTGACTCTAAGTTCACACAATACATGTAACAATTATCTTATTATACCTTAGTCATGCTGACATACCCAATCTAAGTTCACACAATACATGTAACAATTATGTTATTATACCTTAGTCATGCTGACAAACTGACTCTAAGTTCACACAATACATGTAACAATTATGTTATTATACCTTAGTCATGCTGACAAACTGACTCTAAGTTCACACAATACATGTAACAATTATGTTATTATACCTTAGTCATGCTGACAAACTGACTCTAAGTTCACACAATACATGTAACAATTATGTTATTATACCTTAGTCATGCTGACAAACTGACTCTAAGTTCACACAATACATGTTATTTAATTTATGTTGCTGTATCTTAGTCATGCTGACATACCCAATCTAAGTTCACACTATACATGTTATTTAATTTATGTTCACTGTACAAATGCTGATGTTAAATAGTATGTGCTTTTGAATTGACAGTTCCTAATACTGTAACAATATGATTAATGAGTTACTTCTAATAGCCACTGTCATAACCTAATAGTATATCTTTTATTAGCCAGTGTCATAACCTAATAGCATATCTTTTACTAGCCACTGTCATAACCTAATAGTATATCTTTTACTAGCCACTGTCATAACCTAATAGTATATCTTTTACTAGCCACTGTCATAACCTAATAGTATATCTTTTATTAGCCAGTGTCATAACCTAATAGCATATCTTTTACTAGCCACTGTCATAACCTAATAGTATATCTTTTACTAGCCACTGTCATAACCTAATAGTATATCTTTTACTAGCCACTGTCATAACCTAATAGTATAACTTTTACTAGCCAATGTCATAACCTAACAGTATATCTTTTACTAACCACTGTCATAACCTAATAGTATATCTTTTACTAGCCACTGTCATAACCTAATAGTATAACTTTTACTAGCCACTGTCATAACCTAATAGTATATCTTTTACTAGCCAATGTCATAACCTAATAGTATATCTTTTACTAGCCACTGTCATAACCTAATAGTATAACTTTTACTAGCCACTGTCATAACCTAATAGCATAACTTTTACTAGCCACTGTCATAACCTAATAGTATATCTTTTACTAGCCACTGTCATAACCTAATAGTATATCTTTTACTAGCCACTGTCATAACCTAATAGTATATCTTTTACTTGCTACTGTCATAACCTAATAGTATATCTTTTACTAGCCACTGTCATAACCTAATAGTATAACTTTTACTAGCCACTGTCATAACATAATAGTATATCTTTTACTTGCCACTGTCATAACCTAATAGTATATCTTTTACTTGCCACTGTCATAACCTAACAGTATATCTTTTAGTAGACAATGTCACAATCAACTGTAATAACTTTTAGTAGACAATGTCACAATCAACTGTAATAACTTTTAGTAGACAATGTCACAATCAACTGTAATAACTTTTAGTAGACAATACACAATCAACTGTAATAACTTTTAGTAGACAATGTCACAATCAACTGTAATAACTTTTAGTAGACAATACACAATCAACTGTAATAACTTTGATGATTATGCATGTCCTAAGAAACACTTTCATAAAGTTTTATCAAAAATAGCTAACTAATGAGTAGAATATAGCCTTACCAACTTATTTTTACAAAACCACACTATTGTTATGGAAGGTACTTACAACACTTGTTTGTAGAGCATTTCTTAACAACATTCATACCGAATTTATAACTAGGCTGAGCCATTCAAAAATAAAAGTTGAAAATGTTTTCCACCCAGCTGGTAAGGAAGCCATACCATTGCTAAGTGAGTCACTGCACAAAAATGTGAAATAACATATTCTACCAAACATTCCTACTCATATTCAACACTTTCATCTGCATGAAGGTAGAGCTAAAAAAATGCATGTACCTATACAGTTTACCATGGTCAAGTTCAATATCCCAGACCCGGATTACTTCTGAGTAGATTATTCCACCAATGGTAGAATGAGAACCAGCTGCATCTTTCTCTTGTTGGTCTGCTGTCCCACTGCAGCGTGGGGAGAATGCTATTGCAAGCTCCCACAGTATTCTTCCAGCTAAATTAGAAACACACATAATTAAAAATGCATGCAGCTGAAAAGGGCTTATAATCACATTAAATCATCAATGTTTGCTTTTGATTTTACTGACAGGATTACTCCTGGCTTGACTTATCAGAAGTACTACACATTCATTTAAATTTAAGAAGGGCTGAAATCTTTTTCATTCTCCCCCTTACTTTCTTATATCAAGGCAAATTTTTTTGTTTATCATGAGATGCATGGGAAACAATGAGAGCTTTAATACCTGAATAATTGTATGGTCATTTGTTTTCTTTCATATTTCAATACCTGCATATGTAAGCAAATTGAAACAACATAATTTAAATTACTACTGCATGCTGATGTAGCTCAATTACACCTGATGCATATTGGAAACAGATACAATATGGGATCCAATCCAATTACATCAGATTCTGTTTCTGATATTCCAGCCATTATGGCAATCATTTCATCTGCAGGATAATCTTTTGAGGACATAATCAGCTCTACAATGCACTGAAACTATACGCCAGTCGAAACCATTTGACCACATTTGGCTTGTCCCCCCCCCCCCCAAGACAGCTTCAGGAAACAGATATTATATTCACAGATCTGTTTCATTCCATTCTGTGAATACTCTCTTAATCCCAGCACGATTGGCATAAACATGGACAAAACAAAAATAACCGTGACACACCTAAACAGCTTATGTTTAGCAATACAAGCATTAACAGTATTTATCTATACAATACAAAATACATTACACTTGTAATTACAAAATAAATATTTCAAACAAATTTTCTAACCACTTTTTTAAAAACTCTACTTTTATAAAGAAACATATTTTTGGTTATTATGTTTTTACCACTACAAAGCCGAATCCCAAACATTATGTCATTAAAAACCTGTCATTATGTCATTAAAAACCTGTCATTATGTCATTAAAAACCTGTCATGTCATTAAAAACCTGGTTGCATCAATACAATCTGGAAATAAATACTCCAACTGCAACAATAGCTTGTAACAATATAAACAATCGTAACATAAAAGATAATGCATCTAAGACACAGTTATCAGTTGAATCAACAATACCATTTTCCTCTCTTGAATTACAAACATAACAAAACTGGTCAGGGACTGAGGGTGACAAGCCAACCTCATCAAATGGGAGGCAACCTATCCACATCCTATGAGTCAGCATATCTTTCAGTTTAATTAAATTGTGAACGAGGTGACCTTCTTTGGAAAACAAAATGGATAGTTCCCAAATCCACTGTTATGTATATTTAATTTAATTGTTTGTTAGTTTAAAATTTTTATTCAATTACATGCCACTGTAATGTAACATTATTTATTGGATTTGACCTTGACCAGAGTTGAGTTTTTTAAATTTTATTTTCGATGTAAACAGCTAAAAATAGAAACATTGTATCTAGTTGCTGACCTTGTTCCAAATGTCAGTGACAGTTTTGGTAAACAAACTTCTATTTTCTCCAGAAGGAAGAACTTTTGACCCCATCCAAAATCTGTTTTGTGTTTTTGATATTGGTTGACAAGTTGTACTTTAACATCTGACATGTTAAGTTGTATTATGTTGTGATCACTTTAGGTTGAATTTTGTTTTGTGTTTTTGGTTTAACGCCATTTTTCAGCACAATATAGGCTATACATGGCGGCTAGTATTAATGATGGAGGAAGAAACCGGACAAACCCCGGAAAGAACCACCGACCCATGAGAAGCTACTGGCAATCTTTCTCACATAACTACATTTGCCGAACCTTAGAACCTTAGACTCGAACACACGCAGACAGAGGTGAGATGGCAGTGGTCCGTAACGGACAGCGCTTTAGACCACTCGGGGCCCCATAGGTTGAATTTTATATTTCTTCAGATTATTGAATTCAAGTGATTGCTTTCCCTGAAACAACAAAAGTGCTATGATAAATCTTGCACAAAGACATTGACTGGAATTTATACAAAAATTCAAAAACTGGAATAATATTTTCTGTGATTCAATATGAGACTGCTGACACATCAGTACAACACTGACTATTATAGAGGTCATCACCTTCCATTTTGGATTCACTTAAAACTTTCATTGACAGGACTTGAGGGGCTGAAACATCCCCGAATAGTTGTATCAAACAGACTACAGAGAGTAACATGTACAAACAAAATATTTGAGTATACTTGTAATTATTTTCGTTCTTGTAAAATTTATTCTTATTTCTGCATTTAATTACAAGTGTTTCTGTGGCAAGTTTGCTGTCTAATTCAATAACAAACAATGCAAACAAATTTGGATTGTGACTTAATATTAGTTTGCAATCAGCATTAATGCAACTCATTGATGCCTGATTTATCCACTGCTTGCATTATGATTAAACATTTTTAAATTTAATCAAGTATTTTTTCATGAAATGTGTATTGTTTGTCATATGCATGAATAATCTTGGTTACTCAGAATATAATTTAGCAACATGTTATGTAAGTTCAGTCCCTCACAGTTTCCATTATTCATACCAAAACCTAATTATAGACAAGTTTTTGTTCATTTTTAGTCATTTCTTGATGGTGTCTTCTCAATAATTACATAAATGTATCCTTGACTGTAAATTTTGAGAACTATATCCTGCTGGAGAGAGAGAGAGAGAGAGAGAGGAGCAAGAAAATAAAAATGAAATGAGCTAAATATGGAAATATGGGTTTGAATAGCATACATTAGGGCAGATATCATTTTCTAACTGTGAAAAGAAAGCAGCTCCAAAAGTGAAACTGTGTCATGACTGAAACGGTTTGGGTTTGAATCTTACCTTTGGAAAAGCCTGGGTAAGCTACCATAGTGTGCCCTTTGGCAAGGTACTATACTCTATTTACCTGTGTAATAAATAATACTTTTGCTGTGGTGTCATAAAGCACCAAGCCAATAAAATTTTAAACTCCCTTCAAAATGCATAATCATGCTAACAAGCTTATCTGGCTGGACAAACCAGACAGAACAAATCAAGATGCCCCTCATACAAATGATGAAGGGTACCATAACAATCATCACTTGTAATTGTCATATATACCTTTAGACACCTTGGCTTCATAGAGCTGCAGTTCAGGTGGCACCTTCTTCAATTTCTTACACAGGTGTGGCAGCCACTCCCCACTGGCCAACAGGTGGATTTTTTGCACAATTCTGTTCTTTATGTTCTGAGGTATGTGCTTATCCATCAATTTTTTCCACACATCATCAGTACATTCTACCTCCCAGGCCAAATCATCAAATACCTATTAAAAGATACATAAGTGATCAGTACATTCTACCTCCCAGACCAAGCCATCAAATACCTATTAAAAGATACATAAGTCATCCGTACATTCTACCTCCCAGACCAAGCCATCAAATACCTATTAAAAGATACATAAGTCATCAATACATTCTACCTCCCAGACCAAGCCATCAAATACCTATTAAAAGATACATCAGTCATCAGTACATTCTACCTCCTAGACCAAGCCATCAAATACCTATTAAAAGATACATCAGTCATCAGTACATTCTACCTCCTAGACCAAGCCATCAAATACCTATTAGCACATTAACCCCTGAGCCAAACAGCTAGGCAGTGCCCGATAGCATACTTGCAGAGATCGCCTAGAGTAGTGTTAGCCTTACCAGTGCCAGTATCCCTGAGACTTGCTGAGAACACTTGGCTTGCAGATTTGTTTCAGAGAGCTGCGAGTAATAAATGTTATTTTTTTATATTTATATTCCTTTAATTAAGCTAAAATTTGGCACAGCAGTTCTCAAATAAAATTATGTACAATAATGGTATAAAAATTTCAAACTACATGCAGAAATAAAATTGACACATAAAGATAAAATCATTTTCATACCAATTTGTTTCTCTTACCATGAATAATCCATAAAAATCCATGATGAATTCACACTGAATAATTAACACTATCAACACATGAAATTCACTCCATTTGATGTACATACAAATTCCACTTGTCATCTCTATTGCATACTATACATTGTGTAAATACTTCTTCAGTCTGTCAAGTAAAAGTCTACTTCCAGTGGCTGATTCTCATAATTTTCTTCATTTTCTAATCTAAATATTTCCAATAATTTTGCCGCTATCAAAGTCAAAATTTTGTTCTCCCTTTCTTCAGCAATGTACACTTTATCTATATAAGCTAACATTTTTATTGGTTAATCTGCCTGGATAATTAGGAAATGACTTTAAATCAACCAATGGTTTGCACCGATTTAACTTGCTCGGGATACAGGCATAGAAAAATACTGCCACTTAAACTCGACGCTCGGGATACAAGCTTTGCAAACTCGGCCCCATTATCGAGGCACTCGGGAGATGAGGGAGGTAAAGTATGACGAGTTATCAAGGCACTCGGGAGATGAGGGAGGTAAAGTGTGACGAGTTATCGAGGCAGCAGGGGTTAATGTTAAAAGCATACATAAGTCATTAGTACATTCTACCTCCCAGACCTAACCATCAAATACCTATTGTAAGCTGGATCATTTGGTTTTTTCTTTATTCATAATTAGCGGATTTTCCTTTTGTTTTCCGACATCAATACAGGCCAGTTAATCATTAAAACCCTGAAACTGGCTTGGGTTCAGATGGAATCTGACTGGCAACTATAATAGTACTTTGACGTATAATTGCCTTTCAGTCCATAATTTTAACACAATTACTATAGGTTTGTAAAATGGAATGTAAGTTCGCTTTCATCAAAGCAAACTACAATTCTATCTTTATAGTATTAACATAATTTTGGAAGCATTCTTTTTTAAAATTCTATGTTTACGGTATTAGCATAATTTCAGAAGCATTTTTCTAAAACCTTCATTACTGTATTGTAGATTTATCATTAAAGTTTAGTGCAGTGGTGCCCATGATGCAAATCCAAATGATGTACTTCATTCAGCTCGTGTTCATAACTACGATGTACTTCATTCAGCTCGTGTTTATAGCTGCGATGTACTTCATTCAGCTCGTGTTCATAACTATGATGTACTTCATTCAGCTCGTGTTCATAACTACGATGTACTTCATTCAGCTCGTGTTCATAACTACGATGTACTTCATTCAGCTTGTGTTCATAACTATGATGTACTTCATTCAGCTCGTGTTCATAACTACGATGTACTTCATTCAGCTCGTGTTCATAACTACAATGTACTTCATTCAGTTTGTGTTCATAACTACAATGTACTTCATTCAACTCGTGTTCATAACTACAATGTACTTCATTCAGCTTGTGTTCATAACTACAATGTACTTCATTCAGCTTGTGTTCATGACTACAATGTACTTCATTCGACTCGTGTTCATAACTACAATGTACTTCATTCAGCTTGTGTTCATAACTACAATGTACTTCATTCAGCTCGTGTTCATAACTACAATGTACTTCATTCAGCTCGTGTTCATAACTACGATGTACTTCATTCAGCTCGTGTTCATAACTACGATGTACTTCATTCAGCTCGTGTTCATAACTACAATGTACTTCATTCAGCTTGTGTTCATAACTACAATGTACTTCATTCAACTCGTGTTCATAACTACAATGTACTTCATTCAGCTTGTGTTCATAACTACAATGTACTTCATTCAGCTTGTGTTCATAACTACAATGTACTTCATTCAGCTTGTGTTCATAACTACAATGTATTTCATTCAGCTTGTGTTCATAAATACAATGTACATGCATTGGCTCCATTATGCAAATACACTCACAAGCCTAATAGAATCAAACCCTATTATTCTTCATTGTTCTCATACTGGGATAATATTTTAATGAGATAGATATTTGCAATTTCAATTCAAAATAAAAACATAACTACTGGTACATTGGTATAAAATGTCCAATGCAATAATGCATAAACAAACAATAATCAAGTCAAAACAGAGTTAGTGTTACCACAATAATGCATAAACAAACAATAATAAAGTCAAAACAGAGTTAGTGTTACAGAAATAATGCATAAACAAACAATAATCAAGTCAAAACAGAGTTAGTGTTACAGCAACCCAGGAGCAAATAATGTTATTATTGTGGTATTGTTTAGCCAAGAATGATACATTGTATACAAAAAATACACATAAAAATATAAAAACATGTAGAACAAATTATGAAAAGTATACTGGCTGATATCTTTGCTTTAATTTCATGACAGAGACACAAAAATATGTACAGTCAAAATATCAACTAATATATGACAACCTATAAGCTATATTCAAATGAAATACCAGTACATACCTTATAATCAATGACCACCTCCTCCTTTTCCTCTGCTTTCATGACATCTGTATCGACAGTATTATCTGACGTTTGCTGCACACCTTCCTTATTTTTTTCTCTATTGAGCAGATTTGTTGATTCACCTGATTCTGTAACCTGAACACCACTCGGTTCAGAAGATGTCAACGGCTCTATAGTCTCAGCTTGTACTTGCTTTGTTATCGTAGTGCAAGGACTGCTGGCTGACAAGTCATACACAGATAATTTGCTGTCTTCCAGCAGTTGGATCATTCCTTCAATTTTCTTCTTTTGAGTCTCTCTGTTTGTGGAACATTTCACCACTTCTGTAATTTTCCTAGCTGCCAGATCAATTCTTTCCTCCTGTATTGAATTTTCTCTAATGTTCTCTTTTGCAAATGAACTAGTTCTATTTTGGGGCACTTCTGCAAAAGCAACTAGTTTAAGGAACTCTTTCCTTCGATCATTCTTCTTGGTAATGTAATTTATTGGAAGCTTTCCCTCTAAGTTGCGAACACTGGAATTTAGTTTGCGAGCACAGAGCATCTCAACAGCTTTTAGTGCTGTGTTGTTGAATTTACACTTTGCGAGAAGGTGGAATAAGCAATCTCCACTAGCGTCAACTTGAGATGGGTCTAAACAAGCAAATGTCTCTGGATCAGAGTCAAATTGTTTCAGTAACATCTCAAACAGTGTGAGGTATTCTACAAAAGAACAAGTGAGAAAGGTTATTAACACACGTGTTTAATATACTTGAAAATTAATGTCATAAAAGATGTGACAAATGTTTGACAATTCTGAACCTGACATGGGGATATCATTATTAAAAGTTAACTTTCTTTCTGTTGACGATTAAGAATAAATTATTGAAAAAATTAGGCAGGTGACAGAGGAATTTACAATAAAAAAACTCAAGTGTAATAATGCAACAAAGTTTAATTTAAATATGAAAATTTGTGTAGATGAATTCATGATTTAAACAATTTGAACACAAAGTCATTATTATGACAATACCTGAAAGGTGACAATAACATTACCTGAAAGGTGACCATGACATTACCTGAAAGGTGACAATGCTATTGTCAGAAATGTGACCATGACAACAGCAGAAATATGACAATGGTATTACCAGAAAGGTGACTATGACATCATCAGACAGGTGACAATTACATTACCAGAAAGGTGAAAAAGACATTACCAGAAACATGACTATGAGGAAAGTGACAATGGCATTATTAGAAAGGTGACAATGACCTTGCCAGAAAAGTGATTATGACGTTACCTGAAAGGTGACAATGACATTACCTGAGAGGTGACAATGACATTTTCAGAAATATAACCATGACAATTGCAGAAATATGACTATCATATTACAAAAATGTGACCATGACATCATCAGAAAGTTGACAATTATTACCAGAAACATGGCTATGACATGAGAAAAATGACAATGGCATTACCAGAAATGTGACAATGCCATTATCAAAAAGCTGACAATATTACTAAAATGGTG
This sequence comes from Unio pictorum, assembly GCA_030141615.1. NCBI lineage: Eukaryota > Metazoa > Mollusca > Bivalvia > Unionida > Unionidae > Unio > Unio pictorum. The sequence continues at coordinate 3,101,358 of JARLTB010000047.1, read as the reverse complement.
ATGATGATATTACCAGAAAAGTGACAATGACATTACATGAAATGTGACAATGACATTACCAGAAAGGTGACAATGACATTACCAGAAAGTGACAATGACATTACCAGAAAAGTGACAATGACAGTACATGAAATTTGACAATGACATTACCAGAAAGGTAACAATGACATTACCAGAAAAGTTACAATGACATTACATGAAATGTGACAATGACTTTACTAGAAAGATGACATTGACATTACCAGAAATATGACAATTACATTACCAAAAGTGTGACAATGACATTACCAAACATGTGACAATGACATAATCAGAAATGTGACAATGACATAATCAGAAATGTGACGATGACATTACCAGAAGGACAAGATAAGGACCTCTGATTCTGTTCAACACTTTAATTCCCCTTACATCTAAACTATAATATAACAGCTATAATATAACAGTGTCAAATGTAAAGTTTAGGGATGCATAAAAATGTATATGTACAGTTCCTGCTAATAATATCAGGTAATTATCTAACAAGGTGACAAATAAAATGGGTAAGAAATATTTTCTTAAGATTTTTTACAGTAACGTTTACAAGTATATACAAATTTAAATCTGATCACAATGGCTGTATGCATCAATTTTCCACTACAAATGATTCTACTACGATGGATGTGACTGTACATGTCGTTAACATTGAAAAAGAATGTCTGCTGACAGGAACAATTGACAAAATCACCATTGACAATCAAATAGTTCTGGCAGTAATTCTTTTAAATAAAAATAACATATATGGCAAGTGACAATTTAGGATTGTGTACTGTTTTTTTCTAAAGTCAATGATAAATTATAAATATAAATGACTAAATTCGTTTATATATAAATATGAAATGCATAATTTAGCAATAAATCAAATTTGCATTACTTTCTAATTAATCATTTCAGAGATAGAGCAGAATAATCAAAGGAAATACGAGCTAATAATATGCAATAACTAGCGAGGAAGAGAAGATCTGGAATGAAAACTTCCAAACTAGAACCATTTTCTGATATACCAGTTAATCCAACATATTAGTATCATTAGGTTTGAATTTGAAGGCTACCTGGGAAAATGTAATTCCAACTTTAGAATATGAATGTGTTTATGCAAACAATGTTTGACAATTTCCTTAACATTTATTTTTGAGAGACAGGTCACAGCAACCATACTCTGACCTTCAATCAGAAAACTGTGTAGTGCGTCATATCTGAGGAAATGCAATCAAAGAAAACAAACTTATATATTAACCTTTGTCTTTCTCTAGTGCAATCGTAAGGGCAGCATGTATTGGTGTATCCCCTACAGCTAAGGAAAGAGCAGATGGACTAGCACCTCTCTTCAACAACTCGGTAACGACCTTGAAATGACCTTCACTTATGGCAGCTTTAACAGCTCGTCTTCCATCTACAATAAAGAAGAAAATTAGACAAATGTTTCATCCATCAAACAATGGATGTAAATTTTTTTAAAATTATTATCAGTACATGCACATGTTCATAAAAGGAGGAAAGTAAATGAAACAAATGTGCAAACCAATAAAATAAAATAAATGAAATTTCATTTCCAAAATTCAATGAATGTGTAGTATAAGATCTTTTTTTAAAAAAAAACTGCCTCTGTTATAACACTGTATGGATTCAACAAAGTTGATTTATGTTGATTTTACTTTAAAAAAAATAATTTCAAGTTTTATAATGTCCTGCCATATATGGTAGAAAGAGTATCTTTTTCATAACATACTTTAGTATGGATGGCCTCACTTTTATGGTTCATAATTATCAACAGAGGGAATATGAAAAAGTCACATTGTTAATTTGATGAAAGGTTTCATCAGAATTTTCAAACAGTCTTGCAATTTCTTGTACACAACTTCTAGGCAAACAATAATCCATGCGTACAAATACATATCTAAAGATTTTTTAAAAAGCACATTCCAGAGACATGATAAATCTCCTTTTTATAGTGCATTAATTTATAAACAGCACTGGCTTCATGACACTGACCCATCTCTGCTAAGTCATTATAAACATCATAGATCTGTATCATCTTGGTCACTGAACCAAGTCTACTAATAATGTTCCAATACCATTGACCCAATCTGTTGGACTGTATGGACATCACTGAACCAAGTCTCCTAATAATGTTCCAACACCATTGACCCAATCTGTTGGACTGTATGGACATCACTGAACCAAGTCTACTAATAATGTTCCAACACCATTGACCCAATCTGTTGGACTGTATGGACATCACTGAACCAAGTCTACTAATAATGTTCCAACACCATTGACCCAATCTGTTGGACTGTATGGACATCACTGAACCAAGTCTACTAATAATGTTCCAACACCATTGACCCAAACTGTTGGACTGTATGGACATCACTGAACCAAGTCTACTAATAATGTTCCAACACCATTGACCCAATCTGTTGGACTGTATGGACATCACTGAACCAAGTCTACTAATAAATGTTCCAACACCATTGACCCAATCTGTTGGACTGTATGGACATCACTGAACCAAGTCTACTAATAATGTTCCAACACCATTGACCCAATCTGTTGGACTGTATGGACATCACTGACCCAATCAGCTAGAACTATATGAATATCATTCACTTGATCTGCTATAACTTTATAAAGATCATTTATCCAATCTGCTGAGACTTTATAAACATCATTGATCCAATCTGCTGAGATTTTACAAACATCAATGATCCAATCTTCTGAGACTTTACAAACATCAATGATCCAATCTGCTATAATTTTACAAACATCATTGATCCAATCTTCTGGGACTTTACAAACATCATTGATCCAATCTTCTGGGACTTTACAAACATCAATGATCCAATCTGCTGAGACTTTACAAACATCACTGATCCAATCTTCTGGGACTTTACAAACATCATTGATCCAATCTGCTGAGATTTTACAAACATCAATGATCCAATCTGCTGAGATTTTACAAACATCATTGATCCAATTTGCTGAGACTTTACAAACATCGATGATCCAATCTGCTGGGACTTTACAAGCATCAATGAACCAAGTCTGCTAAGACAAAATAAATATCATAGCCTGATATTTCCCAGATCTATGCCTGCTGGGACGTTATGAACAGCATGACCCTGAAAGTACATCTGGGCCTAAACTGTACACTAGAAACTAGAACAGTCTTAAAGGATTAATTATGTAAAGATAGACCTGTGTCTGTAATGTACACTAGAAACTATAGGCAGAATGGTTGACATATGCTAGCATATAATATAAAGGTTGCTCTGGAATTATGGGTATAACATTATAGATTCTGATCTAAGTATATGAAGCTGGATTTACACTATAGTCCTTAATATGCCAACAGATCTGGATTTTCCCTGTTTACATGGTTGTGAATGTTATAAATCCATTAAAACTCATCACCTTTGCCTAGAGAAGTAACACTGTTGTGAATGAATTATATACAAACTCACCATCTTTGCCTAGAGAAGCACCACTGTCCAATACTGTATTCATTATCTGAAGTTTTACATCCTCTACTGTTCTGAAAGAGATGTCCTCCACCACCTCAACCATGTTGACAGAAGTTGCAAAACTTTTCATTTTATCTGAGCCATTTTTGTTGCGGTATTTTTGGACAATGGCATCCACTTGTCTCCACTTCTTCTTCTTAATAAGTTCCTTGGTCACACGATCACACATGCTCTCTGACATAGCAGTAAGGCTGTCAGGTATCTCTGCATAACAAAAGAATGTAATTTGATAGTTTAGATTGATTACTCAACAGTTTTGGATTGTGAGTTACAGTGTCTATTGTATTCAATTAAAACTTTGCATGCATGCACGCATGCACACACACACACACACAGTTAAAATATTTTCCTGACACACAGATGCCTTGTCACAATGCCTGATATAAACATAAAGACAATATTATACCAAACTGAAAGAGACACACAGATGCCCTGTAACAGTGCCTGATACATAATAATAATAATAATGAGGACTTTGTACAGCGCCTAATCTTTCTAAGCTCTAAGCGCTTTAAATTACACCATCAATAATGATATGACTACACTACAGAACAACAAATGACAAAAACAATGACATTGGAAAACATAAAAACATGCTGAAAACATATAAGATACAAAACATGATTAGGTCGCGAAGTTTGTCCCTGCAGTCGATACATACCTAAATACAATATTTTACAAAACTGAAATAGACACACAGATGCCCTGTCACAGTGCCTGATACATACCTAAATACAATATTTTACCAAACTGAAATAGACACACAGATGCCCTGTCACAAAGCCTGATACATACCTAAATACAATATTTTACCAAACTAAAGGAGACACAGAGATGCCCTGTCACAATGCCTGATACATACCTAAATACAATATTTTACAAAACTGAAAGTGACATACAGATGGAAGGCTACACAAGTCAAGTGTTATTATCCTAATCAGCCATGAAATTCTGAATTACTGTATTTACTATGACAATTATAGTTCTCATATGACACATGATAGCCAAGGTCATTAAGGTCATATGTAACAACTTAAATGTTAACATTAAGTGGCTGGAATAACTGATGGACATACATGGGTAACTCGGAAAATACGTTCTACATTAGGACCTCTCAAATAGATATAATTCTTCCAAAGTTTAAAATCACAAAGACATATCCTCAGCATGTCAAAGAACACTATCAACTTGCAGACATCTCTTGGCAATTCAAATTTATTACGTCAAATCCAAACTTTCCATGGACATGAAAACAACCCCAAGGGAGGTGACTCTTAATGAACTTTCCAAACATAAGTTACTATGGAGTCATACATGAGATAATATGAAATGCAGATATGCAAGGATACCCAGATAGCCTAATACAGTGTAACCCACAAGTAATGACACATTACTAAATAAACAGCATATTGGTAATGCTCCTAATAACAATATCACTGAGAATGTTAATTAACCCACAAGTAATGACACATTACTAAATAAACAGCATATTGGTAATGCTCCTAATAACAATATCACTGAGAATGTTAATTAACCCACAAGTAATGACACATTACTAAATAAACAGCATATTGGTAATGCTCCTAATAACAATATCACTGAGAATGTTAATTAACCCACAAGTAATGACACATTACTAAATAAACAGCATATTGGTAATGCTCCTAATAACAATATCACTGAGAATGTTAATTAACCCACAAGTAATGACACATTACTAAATAAACAGCATATTGGTAATGCTCCTAATAACAATATCACTGAGAATGTTAATTAACCCACAAGTAATGACACATTACTAAATAAACAGCATATTGGTAATGCTCCTAATAACAATATCACTGAGAATGTTAATTAACCCACAAGTAATGACACATTACTAAATAAACAGCATATTGGTAATGCTCCTAATAACAATATCACTGAGAATGTTAATTAACCCACAAGTAATGACACATTACTAAATAAACAGCATATTGGTAATGCTCCTAATAACAATATCACTGAGAATGTTAATTAACCCACAAGTAATGACACATTACTAAATAAACAGCATATTGGTAATGCTCCTAATAACAATATCACTGAGAATGTTAATTAACCCACAAGTAATGACACATTACTAAATAAACAGCATATTGGTAATGCTCCTAATAACAATATCACTGAGAATGTTAATTAACCCACAAGTAATGACACATTACTAAATAAACAGCATATTGGTAATGCTCCTAATAACAATATCACTGAGAATGTTAATTAACCCACAAGTAATGACACATTACTAAATAAACAGCATATTTGTAATGCTCCTAATAACAATACCACTGAGAATGGCCCATGTGCATAGGCTGACCTATGTTTCTTGGTCTTAAATTAAAAAAACTAAATATTTTATATGTACAAATATATTTTTCTTCACATCACAGTGACCACGTCATTTTTAACATTTGAACCCCAAATCAATCAGATTCTTTTCATACCTAACATTCAAGCTATCCATGACATCTGGCTCAGGTTCATGACCTTAAGTAATGTTATTATGTGGAAGTCACAGTGATCTTAACCTTTGTCCTTTTGACCTTCAAATCTGTTTCTCTCTTTGTCAAAGTGCAAGTTATTCATAAAGTTTGAAAACTATAGTTAATCTGTTAATCACAAGACCGTTTCACTTCATTTTCAATGACCCTGACATTTGATTAAAAAATCTGTACAATATTTGCCAAAGTCAAGGGCAATAATACATCCAAAAAGTGCAGTAAGATGTAGGAAAACTTCATCTATGTTCAGTCTCAGCAACCTTGATAATTAAAATCAACAGGATTCTTTCTTACAAATGGAAGCCATTCACAAAATAAACTAAGGTTGAAAATTTCACAGACTAGATTAGTGAATGGGCCTAATAAAAAGATGAACCAGCACCAAAATACATACAGAATTTCAATGATCTTATATCATATATATATATATATATATATATATATATATATATATATATATATATATATATATTATATATATATATATATATATATATATATATATATATATATATATATATATATATATATATATATATATATATATATATATATATATATGGTATGGAATAAAACTATGTGAAATAACTATACAGTCACCTACCTCATTTCCTTTATAAAAAACGAAACACTTTTTATAAACCTAAGACAACTAGGCATGGAAATTTAAAAATTGAAATCTGAAATCTACTGCATAATAAAACAAGTCAAATTCTCTTATCATATAGATTTGAGAAAACATTTAACCTTACCAGGAGTGAAGATTTTTCCTAATTTGTCAATGATGATATTGATTACTTTATTAACAATTGTCTTATGCTGCCTGGATTGATGTCTGAACTTCAGTACCATTACCAACTTCTGGTACCCATCTTCCATGTTTCCCTGACTAAAGTCCACTTCACTGTCTTTGATCAGCTGTTCACATTCCTTACAGCCGCTTGGAAGCTGCTTAGCTGCTGGACTTTCAACGTGTCCCTGGACATTCCCTGTCTTGCTCTCATTTTGCTCCTGTGTCAACACTTCAAATAGCTTTTTGTGTTCAGTTTCTTCAAATTTCTTCTGAAGTATTTCTCTTCCTTGTATCTGTCTGGCCTGACATAATTCAGGGTTCTCATGATGCAATTGTCTTATTCTGTAGTAATTCTCTGTAAAATGATACAAAAATAAAAACTCCTTTAATATTGATTTCTAAACAACACATTTTAATCATGCTTCGCACATTCCAAAATTTACTCCATTTTTAAACTTACTGGTAACAGCAACTTAATTAGCCATAAAAATCTTGCAATTATCTTTAAGGTCAATGTATATTACACATTATAAACATTTTTGTTCCTAATTAGAAACTCAAATATCAAAGAGTTGAATGAATTGGACTGCATGAAAGACTTGTTTTGACAAATTGTAAAGCATTATTTAGACTGTATCAGTGAAAACCTACTGCTCCATTCATTGACATAGTCAGACTTGCTCCAATGTTTTTTCTTCTATTGCTCCATTCATTGACATAGACAGACTGGCTCCAATTTTGTTTTCTTCTACTGCTCCATTCATTGACATAGTCAGACTGGCTCCTATTTTTTTTCTTCTACTGCTCCATTCATAGACATAGTCAGACTGGCTCCTATTTTTTTTTCTTCTACTGCTCCAGTCATAAACATAGTCAGACTGGCCCCTATTTTAGTCCTTCTATTGCTCCAGTCATAGACATAGCCAGACTGGCCCCTATTATTTTTCTTCTACTGCTCCAGTTATAGACATAGTCAGACTGGCTCCTATTTGTTTTCTTCTATTGCTCCATTCATTGACATAGACTGGCTCCTATTTTGTTTTCTTCTACTGCTCCAGTTATAGACATAGTCAGACTGGCTCCTATTTGTTTTCTTCTATTGCTCCATTCATTGACATAGACTGGCTCCTATTTTGTTTTCTTCTACTGCTCCAGTTATAGACATAGCCAGACTGGCCCCTATTTGTTTTCTTCTATTGCTCCAGTCATAGACATAGTCAGACTGGCTCCTATTTTTTTTTTCTTCTACTGCTGTATGAATGGACAAGGGTTAACACTATTTGCCCATATGCAAATGATTTTACAACCATCAAATGTAGCCAGGGTTTCAAGTTATAACTAGTTATTGTTAGTATTAATACTATTACATGACCATTACCTTCAATTGATGAAATAATATTTGTATTCAGCAAATCGGTACTGTAAGTCACATCTCGTACAGTTTTCCCCATATTATTTTTAATATGAGGGTTGACCTGAGCATCGGCCAGGATCGTTATGATTTGCTGTTGATGTCTATCATCCTGACAAGGTTCACGCACAACAACATGGAGTGCCGTGTTTCCATCCTTATCCAGAAGGTCCTGCTCATTGTTTTTGTGTACAAAATTATCTAGGACGTACTGCAACAGACAATGGCTCATCTTGTTCATGAAGCTTCCTGTAACACAACAGCACAGATACAATTAAACTTTTTGTCCATGGCAGATATAGCGCACATGTGTGTGTGTGTGTGTGTTTGTGTGTGTGTGTGTGTGTGTGTGTGTGTGTGTGTTAGTGCATGTGTGTGTTTGTATGTGTATGTACATGTGTTTGTGTGTGTGTATGTGTGTGTGTTTGTATGTGTGTGAGCATATCAGCACAATTCTGAATATACCTTCAACAGCAACAGTTAGATTTAAAAAATCTAAGGGTAAAGAACTGCTAAGTAATTTAGAAATATATCTGTGAAGTATATGTATAGGCAAGTATATGATATCTGTGAAGTATAGGCAAGTATATGATATCTGCGAAGTATAGGCAAGTATATGATATCTGTGAAGTATAGGCAAGTATATGATATCTGTAAAGTATAGGCAAGTATATGATATCTATGAAGTATAGGCAAGTATATGATATCTGCGAAGTATATGCAAGTATATGATATCTGTGAAGTATAGGCAAGTATATGATATCTGTGAAGTATAGGCAAGTATATGATCCTACAAGATAAACTATAAACGTTATTGATGTTACAATTTTTTCAAAGGTCTATAACGCCTTGATCCTTGTTTGCTTAAATTGATATGGTGAGAAGACTCTTATTCAGATTCATAAAGTTGGCCATCTTCAAGCGGTTCACCTTTTTCAAACGATGAAGACAAGCGTGACAAATTTGCCATAAATTCGCTAGTGTCATCACTATTGGCCATAATCACCACATACGCTAAACTTGAGGGACATCTCAACTATGCATCACTTCCGGAAATCTGATTTTTCACCGGAAGTGTAAAATATTTCTGGACCATTTTCTGTGAAACATCTATTTATGCTCAAAACATTCTTAATTTTCTCCCTTGTGAGTTAAAAGCTACATCTAAAATATACATTTCTGAGCTATTCAGCGAAAAAGGAACATTATATAATGTGTATTTGACCCTAGTAGACCTTTAAATACTTTTAGCATTTGTTTGTTTTCCATTTTCATGGTGTTTGTTTTTGTATTTTGTTTTCCTATATTTTTTGATGTTGTAAAGAGCTAAGAGCTTCTAAAGATTAGGCACTATACAAAGTCCTCATTATTATTATTATTATTATTATTATTATTATTATTATTATTATTATTATTATTATTAATTTAACTTTGTTCATAATCTAACGTTTCAAAGGACACACCGACTTCTACATGGATACCAAAGTAATCAATATACATGTATGTTGATCTTCAAACAAGGGTTATATAACAATAATATGAACATAAAGCAAAAGGAAGAAAAATTAAACATGTCTGTTTCATGACCTTTAACCCAATAATGATGTATTAATAAGGATGTATTACACAATAAAATGTTGACCTTGATAAAATTTCATCAAAACATCAAAGTTCAAAAAAAGGTTTGCAAACCATGTCTTAAAGAAAATATCACCTGTGTGGAAGATGAGTATTATTTTCTATGTATATTTACTTCTTTTAACAATTTAAGGTAGAGAATATATCAGCATTCAGTGGATAAATTTACAAATTTAAATTCTAATCAGAAAATAAACTTTATTACAAATGATTCAAAATGCTTGCATATTGCTTAAAAACTTAGAGATGAGCTGTTAAAAAGTACAAATATAAAATACACCTAAAGAAAACCATATTTCTGTACTGTTTATAGCACACTCCAGTCTGTATTACACTGTTGCATATCTTGTGTATTAACCAGGGGACAAAAGTAAAGAATAAACTTTCTGTTCTGTGCTGTTTCCTGTATGAAAAATTACCAGAAAAATTGCTTACCGTATTCAAATTTCATGTTATTGTCTATAGCAGAGTTTTTCAACTACAGGCCAATAGGCCACATGTGGCCATGGATCATTTTTTTGTAGTCTGTGATCATACAAAAATTCAGTTATATAATTATAGTATATTTACTGTAATATATTTATGTATGGCCTATGAAATTTACAGTTATATAATTATAGTATATTTACTGTAATATATTTATGTATGGCCTATGAAATTTACAGTTATATAATTGTATTATAATTACTGTAATATATTTATGTATGGCCTATGAAATTTACTGTTCTATAATTATACATGTAGTATAATTACAGTAATATATTTATGTATGGCCTATGAAATTTACTGTTCTATAATTGTATTATAATTACTGTAATATATTTATGTATGGCCTATGAAATTTACTGTTCTATAATTATAGTATAATTACTGTAATATATGTATGGCCTATAAAATTTACTGTTCTATAATTATACATGTAGTATAATTACAGTAATATATTTATGTATGGCCTATGAAATTTACTGTTCTATAATTGTATTATAATTACTGTAATATATTTATGTATGGCCTATGAAATTTACTGCTCTATAATTGTATTATAATTACTGTAATATATTTATGTATGGCCTATGAAATTTACATTTGGTCCATTTTATCTGCATCTCATTAAGTCATAGCAGATTTAGGTATACCTCAATACAAGGCACTAAAATTGATATACTACATTCTGCTATAATAGTCGTATAAGCAAATATATGGAAAATGTTTCCAGGATAATATGAGATCTCCATGGTAAAGCCACATAAAATTATAACACACCTGCCATAACTCATTAACACCCCCCCCCAAGCCAAACAGCTAGTCATTCTGCTACAACATGCTTGCAGAGAGATCACCTAGCGACATTTGTAGTCATACTTGTATCCCTAAAGCTTGCTGACTTATTTATGTTCCTTTAAGCTGAAATTTGGCACAGCAGTTCGCAATAAAAATACATACATAATGGTATAAATTTCACGCTACATGCAGAAATAAAATTTATGCATAAAGATACAAATAAATAATTAATTTACCAATTAGTTTTTCTTGCCATGCATAATCTATTATGAATTCAAACTGAATAATTAACACTATCAACACATGAAATTAATGGCTTTATGTACACAGAAATTCATGCTAATTTAACTCGTCATCAGAGATACAATCCTAGACTAATACTGCCAATCGGTGCTAAGGGGAAACAAGCAAGGTAAACTGCGCCATGTGATCATGGCACTTGGGAGATGAGGAAGGTAAAGTATGATGAGCTATAGAAGTGGCAGTGGTTTAAATAGTCTTATAGCCAACTTAGTAGAAACTGTCAGGGAGAGCATAAGACTTCTCAGTGGTAACTGACAAAAATGTGATATCATCTCAAGAGAGTAACTGTGACAAAAATATGAAATTATCTCAACACAGTATTTCTCTGTAGTTAACTGTGACAGAAAATAGTAATAATGTTGTCACAACAAATTTGCTGTAATGGTCGAGTAGGCAACAACAAGTATGTCAAGAATAGCATGAGATTTCTGTCAGCTACCTGACATAAAATGCAAATAATATGATCTCAAACAAACCTGCTTTAAATGTCACGTAAGTAATAGCATGGATGTATGTGTCCCCAGATAAAATGATATTTCTCTTTGGAAATAGTGAAAATGCAAATAATATGATGTTAATAAACCTGCTTTAAATGTCACGTAGGTAACGACATGGGAATATGTCCCCAGATAAAATATTTCTCTTTGGAAACTGTGAAAATGTAAATAGTAGGATGTCAACATACCTGCTTTCAATGTCATGTAGGCAACAGCATGGAAATATGTGTCTCCAGGATAACATGAGATCTCCTGATGGTTACTGTGACAAATAAGGAAGTAGTGAATGATCTGCATCACCCAGGGGTATACCTTTGCTTTGTCAATGTTACATAGAGGCTTCAAGCTGACTGGGAAGTGAGTTCTCTCTGGTCTATTTGTACATGCCTGTACATATGCAATGTAAGCCTCATCCCAAAATTCTTTTTTGATGAAACTGTAGGCTGCTCTGAACCAAAGGAGCTCATATGTGATGGGAGTCTCTGGGATTTTGGCTTCCAAAGGAACTAAAAGCATTTAATGAAAAAGGACTTAAAAAATTGAATATTACATGCAATACATTTGAGAATAACATTTATAATAGTTCAAAACATTTAAGATTTAAGGACAGGCCTTAAACTTCACTCCATCTGCAATATAATTAGAATTGTATAAATCTGGATACCAAGGGTGGCACTGAGATGGACCCCACAGGGGAAAAGTAACCATGGCAGACCCAAAGAGACCGGGCGACAAACTGTGGAGCGAAACCTTAAGACCAGAGGCCTCACCCTGCAGACCGCCCCAGCAACAGCTGCCAACAGACCACAATGGTGCTCCCTTGCCGCCACCTCAAGCACCAGATGGTGCAGAAAGGATTGATGATGATGAAATCTGGATAGTAATGGATTATATGAAAATAGGCAAGATTGTCTGTGTTGTTTCCTCGTGATTTCAGTTATGGTCAGTTATGTTTTTAAGAAACAATCTCATTAATATGCACAGCTTTTTAACCGAACTTACAGTGAACATAACCTCTGATCCTTATATCACTTAATAAGAGCAAACAATCCACTGTCATGTCAATCCACTGTCATGTCAATCCACTGTCATGTCAATGAATTTCACTGGAAAAAGAACTATTTTGCAAACTCATTTTCACTGACCCACAATGAATATGACCTTTGACCCCTTATTATCCATACCTTAAGTACAAGCCCTCCATAAATTTCTATAAGGATATTTGGTTTAGAGTTAAGTTATAATGCAAAAAAGCACTTTCTTCTTTCAGCAGTATCCTGCACATTTTGCCCTTTGACCCCAAAATGAAAATGATCCTTTTTTACCTATGTTTAAACTATCTCCAAGTCTGTAAAGGCTCAATTTCAAACACTGAAGAAGCCAGCTTCTTTTTTCATCCTCAATATGTACAGTATAACCAATGTATAGACTATCCTCAAAGTTTGCGGAAAAACTAATGGTGTGAGTTTAAACCATTTTTATTCTTTTTGTCATACTTTGACTTTTTATTTCCAAAATTGATTGATTACTTCTTTAATGCAAGTCAACCAGAATAACGCAAAATGTAAATGGTGCACAAACTGAATCAAGAACAGATTTAATGATTTGTGTACAGATGAATGGTTCTAGGTGCTTTGACCACAGGTGCTTTGACCATAGGTGGTTTGACCATAGGTGGTTTGTCCACAGCGGGGGTTTGACCACCTGGGTTTTGTCCATAGGTGGTTTTTCCACATGTATTTTTTATAATAATAATAAACTGTTATTTAGAGTTTAAAATTATGGTTCAATTAATGAAATTTTATGTGACAAGTTTCCTTTGAGTTGCCAATAAGTGAATGCTAAATAGTAATTAACATGTAATAAATAAAAGTCAATAACAGCTTGTTTTCGGTCCACATAAAGGCTGGTGCCAGGCCTACTTGATTTGTAGCTTGTAGCTTTGCACTTACAAGTGCGATTCTTCGTACAGCGCCAAACACGTGACCCATTCTTCAGTTCTCTATGAAACCAAAATTCATGTCCGCGATACAATACAGTTCTATTACCTCTTTTTGACGTACTATGCTCTCCAAGATTCTCCATGATTTTGACTTGGGTGGGCTAGATGACTTGTACTTATACATAAATACATGTAAAGTACCAACGCAAACAGATATTGTTGCTATCTCTACTACCATATGTTCAGACACATGGTCAAACAGATGTACTGACATATTTGCGTGCTATTGCACATCTGTCATTTAGTTAAATAAATAATGTATACATTATACATTCATACATAATCATATTATTACATCATGTATAAATACAAGTCATCTGGATGTTTGTTTGCAACCAATATGCACAGTGCATCACGCAGTGGATTAAGTGCCGCAACTTAAGATATATTTACACAACTTACTGTATAATCCCTTGATAAAGTTAAGATATACATTACGCAACTTATAATTCTTCAACTATACAAATTTTAGTGAATTAAATGCCGCAACTTATAATCCCTGAAGATATGCTTTTAATCCCTCACTTTAATCCCCAAATATACTTACCCCGGTACATCTAATGCTCCAAAAACTAATCATAGTCTTTTCATATTATTCTTACCACCTATGGTCAAACCCCCTGTGGTCAAACCCCCGATGTGGACAAACCACCTATGGTCAAACCCCCGCTGTGGACAAACCACCTATGGTCAAAGCACCTGTGGTCAAACCTCCGCGTACCAGATGAACAGACAGGACGAATGAAGAGGCCCATTATTATTAATAATATTATTATTATTTAAAGAAGAATATTAATTCTGATGCTATTGGTGATGATGGTAATAATGATGTTTACCATATTATGCAACAGTTTCCCCATATGCAAAAATAAATACAAAAACAATAAATTGCGATTCGAAAGAAAAGAATATAAAGACCAGATTTTGACAAATGTTTTAAAATTTTATGCTATTCTGATATCATTCATGTTAATCAATAGGAAATAAAAATCGATCTCAAGCATAGGATAATAATTAGAGGAAGAACCCAGGACCCCCCACCCCACCCCACCCCCCGAAAAGAACCACTGACCCACAAAAAAATAATTTATTATTCTGCAAATAACTGAACTCAAAGATTGAGACTAGTGTTCATTTCAGAAATGGAAATGTGTGGCTCAGTGGTGTCTACCAGATTGAAAAGGGAGATAATTTAGCAAGCAAAAGTCTCTCAATCTTACTGGTTCTTTACTTATCAAAATAGAATATCTAGAAAGATATTTCTTCATTTTTACTGCCTAGTCTTAAAAGCATCCCTCACTGGTCAGCACCCTTTGCATACAGGACAAACCAGAAGATTTTTTAAAATAAAAAGTACAAGATTATTTAACTATCCATTCTGTTGGAAATGATGAAGAGATTCTTAAAAGAGCCATACTGGCAGCCGACTTTGAAAGAAGATGGTACAGTAAAACCTGTTACGAGAGACTGACCCTTCTGACAACAAAAAGTGGTCTCTCAAGACAGGTGGTCTCTCACAGAAGGTTTGTACAAAGTGACCAGTTTCCAAAGTCCAGTTTCAGAAAAATTTTAAGAAAAATAACCACAATCATTATACATATATTCTATTATTTATTAATAGTTCTTGCTAAAATATTGTATGCTTTCATGTAAAACCAAAATTATATAGCATTAAAGATATACTTCTTTCATTAAACATGAAATCACATTCATATTTGAAAGATCACAGATTTTAACATATGAAATCATTTCAGAAGTATTCATTTTTCTTTATAAGAACCTAAAATTGTTTTACCAACTTTTAATCCGCTTTATGCAAATAGTCTGCTCTTTTTCACTTCTTTCATTTAAAATAATTTTTTTCTCAAGCCTTAAAATTTGTCTCTTTTCAGTTAGAGGTTTGTTCATTGTTATAACAGTTCTAGGTATTAAAATTATTAGTACTCATCTGTAATATCAAACGTAAAGAATGTTTTGATGGGCTGTGAGAAAATATGAAAAAATTTTATA
Organism: Unio pictorum; assembly: GCA_030141615.1. NCBI lineage: Eukaryota > Metazoa > Mollusca > Bivalvia > Unionida > Unionidae > Unio > Unio pictorum. The sequence goes on along the minus strand of JARLTB010000047.1, from coordinate 3,085,320 downwards.
TATGTGCATTGCATATCTAACAAATAATAAAATAAAAAGAAAGAATTATCTCATCCAGAAGCAGAATGATTTACTCAGAGACAAAAGTCAATGGCTTCATTCAAAGATGACATATTGGGATTAAATTTATAAGGAAAGTGTGTAACCAGTTCAACACCAAAAAATCTGAATAGATGACAGCTTTGTGATCGGGATGTAATCACTTAGCATCAGGGAGGGGGGATGCAACACACATCACAAGTTTTGAAAACTATCAATTGAATCTCACAAATGAGTCTCTCTTGCTGATTATATAGACACAGACCTTATTCACCCCCTGGCAATACTTATTTACTCTAAAGACAAATATTATATGCAACCACTATGTCAACTTTGACACTACAACAGCAATTTGTGACATGTATATTAGCCTGGTTATATGGACTGTAGCATCTATCACTGGTAGCAACAATTCTTTTGTTTTAAATATTCCTTTTACGTTTGTTTTTAATCAGAACAATCATTACTAATTAAGCGGTCATTGTAACAATTGATTACATATAGGTCAGTGGTGTCTGTTCTCATGAAACAATCTTTGATAGGGATGCCATGTCCTATGATAAGGCCAGGGAGCAGACTAAGTGCTGAGATAATTAGTCTGGTTCCCTACTTTTTATGCTCCAAGCATTGCTCACCCCTATATGAATAGCAGAGAGTGCTGGGAGCAAATGAAGCAGGGAACCAGACTAGGAAATAATCTACATATACTTTAGTCTGATTTACTACAGAAGCTATAAAACAATTTAGGCACAGCTAAAAAAATTCTGACATTGATACCCAGCCTATTTTTAATACCTTTTTTAGCATGGTATAAGGGGTAATTTTTTTAAGGGATTAAATAAAGATTGGTGGAGTTTATCCTCGATTTGCGATGCGGGTGTTCATAACAGTGTTGAAATGCATTTTGCCAAGACATCATGGTCACTGGCCGCGTTGAGCAGATGGTCACTCATAACAGAACATTTATATAATAAAATAAATTCGTGTATTACGATTGTGGTCAGGAATGACAGGTGGTCACTCATAGCTCATAGCAGTTTTTACTGTTACAGTACCAATTAAATTTAGGACCAACCAGAAGTATTTTGTTGAAGGCACTATGCTAAAATGACCATCAGTACTGAAGGAGCAGCTACAATAACATTTTTAAGATGGTTGCTATGGCAACCATATTCAAAGTCACATCAGCAGCATTTTTAATTAGTATCAATTAGATATCATAACTAATATTTTGATGAAATTTCAGTGTCTTTCTATCTAGTGATAAGATTATTAAAACTGTGACTACAGTAGCCATGTTATATATCAGATTAGCACAGTCTATTTGGGGAGGTAATGAAATGGATGACAAATGTATAAGAAATCAATATAGTTGGTGTGTAAACGAAATGTATGAAAATTGTACAAGAGAGAAATCAATCTATTTGGAGTGGAAATGAAATGTATGAAATAGAAATCAATCTATCTGGAATGGAAATGAAATGTATGAAATAGAAATCAATCTATCTGGAATGGAAATGAAATGTATGAGATAGAAATCAATCTATTTGAAGTGGAAATGAAATGTATGGGATAGAAATCAATCTATCTGGAATGGAAATGAAATGTATGAGATAGAAATCAATCTATTTGAAGTGGAAATGAAATGTATGGGATAGAAATTAATCTATCTGGAATGGAAATGAAATGTATGAGATAGAAATCAATCTATTTGAAGTGGAAATGAAATGTATGGGATAGAAATCAATCTATCTGGAATGGAAATGAACTGTATGAGATAGAAATCAATCTATTTGAAGTGGAAATGAAATGTATGGGATAGAAATCAATCTATCTGGAATGGAAATGAAATGTATGAGATAGAAATCAATCTATTTGAAGTGGAAATGAAATGTATGGTATAGAAATCAATCTATCTGGAATGGAAATGAAATGCATGAGATAGAAATCAATCTATTTGAAGTGGAAATGAAATGTATGGTATAGAAATCAATCTATCTGGAATGGAAATGAAATGTATGAGATAGAAATCAATCTATTTGAAGTGGAAATGAAATGTATGAGATAGAAATCATGAAGTGGAAATGAAATGTATGGGATATATGGAAAACAATCAAGGAAGGATGTGGATATCAATAGAAGTAGAAGGGTTAAAGATATAACTGGCTTACACTTGTCTCTGGGTAACATCCTATAAGTCTGTGTCAGCTCCATGATGATGTCCAATTTAATATTGTCACTCTGAGTCTCTGCACACTTTAACGCATTGAGCAGGGCACGTAAGGAGATTTCCCAATTACCAAGCTTTCTATGTGCACGTCCAACACGCACATGACCCTATGAGATAATATAAGACTTAATTCTCTTGCATCTTCTATATGACACCACAAATGATTCTAAAAACATTATTCATAAATGGAATCATTTTATATGACAATTATCTGCATTCAATGACTTCATTTTCTGACACTTATCTATATCTAACATTTCATTGTCAAACAATTATCTGCATCTAATATTTTATTGTCAGAAATATCTGCAACTAAAACTTTCATTGTCAGACACGTATCTTTATGTAATGTTTTCATTGTCAGACAATCAGTACATGTAGCTGCACTGTGTACAATGCCTCAAAACCTCAACACTGACAACATTTATTTAGGGCCAATGTCGAAAGCTGATGGTTTCTAAACTATAAATCAACAATACTGCTAGGAATCAATAAATGATTTTTTTTAATTTTAAAAATGTATTATGCTGAATAAACATGATGATGCCTGGCACAGTAATACCATGACATTCAACATGACTATGCCACAGTAATACCATGACATTCAACATGACTATGCCACAGTAATACCATGACATTCAACATGACTATGCCACAGTAATACCATGACATTCAACATGACTATGACACAGTAATACCATGACATTCAACATGACTATGCCACAGTAAATAGAACTGAGACAAGATCTGAATAAATTAAATAAGTTTCAGAAACATGGTTATTATAATATCTGCCCCATGGGCTAATGGCAAAATAATTAATTAGTAACTAATAATTACTAATTACTAATCCATCACAATTACTGGAAGGTAGAAATTAAAAAAAAAACATGCTTAGTGGCAATAAGGGATGCATTACTATAATACCAGAGTGCAAGAAGATGACATTAATTGCTGACTGACCAATGTAATCTATTATTTTATTTCAAATTGTTCAACAGTATATCCTAGCAACAGTGAAAAAGAAAGCATAATTCATTGGCTAATGTGTCTTTGAGCTAGTACATAAATAATGACTGGGTAGATCCTGTGTGACCTCTCCACCAAGGAAAGCACCTGTCAAAAGAGCAAACAAAATCTTATAGCATCTCTTAGATTGGAAATTAACAAACTGGCCAAGACAGGTAAGCAACAAATGTAAAACATAGATTTCATTGTAACATTAGCCAATAGGATCACTCGCTAGGTGTTAATCGTATAGCCAATAGGATTGCTAGCTAGGTGTTAATAATTATGGCCAATGTGATCACTAGCTAGGTGTTAATAATTATGGCCAATTGGATCACTCACTAGGTGTTAATCATTATAGCCAATAGGATTGCTAGCTAGGTGTTAATCATTATAGCCAATAGGATCACTAGCTAGGTGTTAATATTTATGGCCAATATGATCACTAGCTTGGTGTGAATCATTATAGCCATTAGGATCACTAGCTAAGTGTTAATAATTATGGACAATATGATCACTAGCTAGGTGTCAATAATTATGGCCAATATGATCACTAGCTAGGTGTTAATATTTATGGCCAATATGATCACTAGCTAGGTGTTAATAATTATGGCCAATATGATCACTAGCTAGTTGTGAATAATTATGACCAATATGATCACTAGCTAGGTGTTAATAATTATGGCCAATATGATCACTAGTTAGGTGTTAATAATTATGGCCAATATGATCACTAGCTAGGTGTTAATAATTATATAACTATGCAGGAGGACAAGAAGTTGCCCAGCTGAGAATACAGAAAGAATTAGTAACCATTGAACAAATAAAAATTCAACTCATTATAACCTTAATATCTTTCATCCAAATTTCATGCAATTTTCACAACACAGAAGTTGGTTTCATTTCAATCAATGTGTTATTTGTAAAATCAAAAATTTATAGTTTTAAAGAAATTTGTATTTAAAAAAGAATTCATTACATTCTCTGTATTTCACAGGGGTCAAGACACCAAACTTTCAATTAAATGTTTTCCAAGAAAAGTTACAAATCCTGAAACTATCAAACCATTAATTAGATTATTCACAAGGGGTCAGCTAAATATAAAAAAGCAATCAAACTTTCAAGCAAACAAACTTTTAATTAGACTTTTTCCAAGCAGTCAGTAACACATAAAAAAGCAATCAAACCAATATTTTTATTACTGATCACAATGGTCAATTGCACATCAAAAACCAACCAAACTTTAAATGAGATAGTTCAAAAGATCACTTTGACATGTTTGATTATCAAATATATCTGAATTTTATCTGGTGTCAGGATAATGTGACTGGGTGGGACATCATGCTACATGTATGCGGCATGATGCCCCAGTGCTTGACAATAAAACTGCCTCACTAGACATTGTAACGATATGACTGAAAAATTGTTAAAGCTACGTTAAAAATCCTAATCAAACAAACAAACAAACTGCCACATCTTAATACTTTGGACAAATGAAATCCATTATGATTCATTTGTGTTATTTTAAATGGCCTTTTTAAATTAATTAACCTTGATAAAGGCAAGTGGATTGCCCCTGATTTTTATTAAGCCAAAATCAATGGAATTCATTTATTGAAAGGCATTTTATCAATATAAGTGTTGGCTTCTTTTATAAACTAACTTCAGGAAAGATTCTTTATGTTTTAAATAATTATAAACAAAATCAACTTTGACATTTGTTATTCCCCTAAAAGTGAAGTGGTTATGATTATCAAGGAGATGAACATTAGATGAACATGGCCAGCAATGTCATCTCCACACACCCGAACCACCGTGAGGCCAGCAAGGTCATCTCCACACCCCCAAACCACCATGAGGGTGATCTTTAGTACGTGGATAACATGTGATGACTAAACAATTTTCATAAGGAAACTAATGAGACAAATATGGAGAAGGAAGATTCACTTGAAAGTGGAGAGATAAAACATAAGGCTGCCACTGAATGTTAAGAAACTATTTCTAGTGCAGAAAAGTATATGCATGAAAGTAGTCCGAATATGCATCCTTATTTGTCAATCTCAACACATGTTATTTAATGTAGGAAATGGATTTTATAACAGTAACAAACATCTATACAATATGAACCTAAGCAACCCCTCATGAATAATTTGTTTTGTAAATACCAACTTTTATACAATAATACAACAAACTTTCATACCATTCCTGTAAGCCTATACAAATGTGACATGGTCAGTAACATTTAAGGTCCAATGAGAATAAATGGTGTATGCATTCCTAAAATTCCATGACCATGAATTCCTTCAACATTTTTGACCCCATTAACATCGGTTGTATTACGAATTATCTGCATCATCCTTTTCTCTTCTTCTCTGCTGCCATTTTCCATCTCTCAGTTGTGTGAACAATTATATTTCATGTTACTTTTTTTAGAAATAAGAAACTCCTTCCATGTGACAGCGCTAATATATCATAATGGTGCCAAGGTAACTTTTGCCCTACCTGTGTGCACACTCAAAGTACCGTCTCAAAAATTTATTTCAAACATGTTTTATTTTTCAGAATTTGGTAAGCATAATTCCGTTTACTGAATTTTAACTCACTATGTAATAATTCTACCTTCAAAGTCAGAAACAGTTGGCACCTCTGATCATGTAGATGATCCATGACCTGCATGACCTTTACACAGGATCTTAACAGTACCTATACCGCCACCACCACACAAAAAATAACTTGTCTCAACATTTACTTGTGAGACAAAAAACAGCTTGTACCTTGTACCAATGTTTGTCATTCAACACGCTTATCACAGCATCATCAAGAGCTTCCTGAAATCTATTCTGGCTGAGAAACACTGCTGCTCGATTCCCATACAATGCAGCAATATCTCTCTTTGTCATTCCTGCAGGTACTTGACTTCCATTTGCTTGAAAGACCCAGATGCCTCTGCTGTAAGCTTCTATTGCACCCTGATGGTCCCCTGCTTTGAATTTGGCACTTCCCTCTTCACTTGGTTGTAGTATATCACTAGCAGTAAGCTCTGTAACTGAAAAAAACAACATTAATCCTTAAATATTCATATTACAGTAAAACCTGTCTTGAAAGACCACTGCTATGTGAGACTACCTGTTTTGAGAGACCACATTCACAGTGCACAAATGTATTAATTTTACAGCATTGTGACCTGTTATGAGAGACCACCTGTCTTGAGAAACCATAATATTTTGGCAAAAGAGGTGGTCTTTCAATACAGATTCTACTGTAGTTATATGTTGTAACATTTTTATTCAACAGTCATTACTAAAATTACTAAAATAAACCAGAAATGTAGTGTCCTGTGGAAAATAATAACATAACATGACATTCAACATCTCTTGCCTTTGCATTGTGCAATTATGTGAATCTGCACAAGTCTATATGCACAGCTGTATCATAGACAACATTGTTATCACTGAAATATCTAAAATAAAGTGATACTAGCAAGGCAAATAAACACAAAGTTCTTTGCCCGAAAAGGGATATAACTCTGAAAACTTGTCAGATCATACTACTGGGACTACAAATCTCACCAATACAATGGGGAGGGACAGTGCTCTGATTGATGTAGGGATCCAATTAACAGTAACAATAATGTAATGTGATTATTGTAAAGAACAAGACACATTAACAGCTAGGCAGTCCCCTAGAGCATACTTGTACAGATCACCTAGAGCAGTGTTAGCCTTACAAGTGCCCATATCCCTGAGACTTGCTGAGAATAATTGGCTTGTAGATTTTTTAAATGTTATTTTCTTATTTATGTTCATTTAATTAAGCATTAAATTTGGTACAGTAGTTCTCAATAAAATTACGTACAAAAACAGTATACAAATTTTGTGCTACATTCAAAAATAAAACTGATACATAAAGATAAGATGATTTTCAATTTGTTTCTCTTACCATGAATACCAATTTGTTTCTCTTACCATGAATAATCTATAAAAATCCATGATGAATTCACAATGAATAATTAACGCTATCAACAAATGAAATTCACTCCGTTTTATGTAGATAGAAATTCCACTTGTCATCTCTATTGCAAACTTAACCTCGTGTGAATACTTCTTCAGTCTGTCAAGTAAAAGTCTACTTTCAGCGGCTGATTCTTGTAATTTTGTTCATTTTCTAATCTTAATATTTACACTATTTTTGCCGCTATCGAAGTCAATTTTGTTTCCTTCCTTCAGCAATGTTCACTGTATATAATCTAACATTTTATTGGTTAAACTACCTGCATAATTAGGAAATGGCTTCTAATCAACCAGTGAATTGCACTGATTTAACTCGTCGGTCAGGATACAGGCATAGACAAATACTGCCACTCAATCCCGGCGCACAGGAAACAAGCTAGGTAAACTCAGCCATATTTTTGAGGCACTCGGGAGATGAGGTAAAGTATGATGATTTATTGAGGCAGCAGGGATTTATGTGTTAAGAACAACCTTTCTAAGAACATCAACTTGCACAAAATACTGTATCAATTATGCATTAATTTAACAATTTAACGATGAAGCAGGAAACAGTTTTTATTTTACATATTATTGACGCAGAAATCAAACAAAGGTCAGATTGTTGACAACAAGAGCTTCAAGTCAAATTATTGCATAGATTTCTGTTTACTTATTCTGTTTAACTGTCAATATCCCTCTAGGCTAAAAATGGAGGTATACCACATATTAGCATTATGTTTATTTACTGTACGCCACAATTTGACAGTCAATTGCCGTATCCCTAGATATGTGTAATGTAGAAACTGTTTTTATATTATATTTGTCCAGTATAATTGGATGATGCTATTACAAACTGCATACACACTGGTGTATAATCAATCGTAGGCAGGTTATGAGGGTATGTCATGTTTTCATTTATTCTGATGATTTTACACACAAAAGTTTGTAATTTGTCTGCTTATAGTTTTATATGACCTTCCAGCTCTGGACTTAGATATAATGTTAGTAAAAAGAGCACAATAAATATCCAGTTGCAACAAGAGTTATTTGCTGTCTGTAAATGAATTATGTGAATGTAACAACTCACTTCGGCAAGCCTTCTGGAAGAGATCAAATATTTCTTGATCATGACTTTTGTCCAGACAATCAACAGGAAGTTTTCCATCCTTATTTTTTACTGCAGCATTGAATCCTGCACTCAGCGATAGTGTTGCTATTGTTTTCAGGACTTCTGACTCTGGTATGGGTCTAAATTTGGTCATGGTATGGAAAACTGTATCACCATTTCCATCCAATCCAAAGCCTGGTCCAGGACTTGGATGTTTTCCATGGAAAACTTGATTCGTAAAAACCTGGAAGTCATTCAGCAGGGTTGTCTTGCCTGAAAAAATGCACACAAGAAAGATGCCTTTATATACAAGAAAGATGCCTTTATATACAAGAAAGATGCCTTTATACACAGTTCATTCTCTAAAAGAACTAAATTAAATTTAGTTATATGACAAATCATTATGTGACCAATTTAAAATGCATGATTAAAAAAAAAAAATTTCCCCTGTAATCAATTTTATTTAAAACTGTGTGCACCATAAATGTACTAAACTATTAACATGCCTTGCAATTATGAGAAGTACTGTCAACCATCATCTGCATGTACAAATTTGAATCTTCCCCACCCTCATTAACCATTTCCTCATCATGACTCTCATACAAAATATATAATGAAATTTAAATTATTCTTTCTTTTAGTGCATAGTACCTTTCAGAGTACATATGAAGTCATTAGTACCATTCAGTGTGAAAATGAACCCTATAGTACCTACCAGACTATGCATAAAGCCTATAGTACCATATACACAAGCATGAAGTACAGTACCATTATAAACAAGTATGAAGTCTATAGTACCATATATACAAAAATGAAGTCTATAGTACCATATACACAAGTATGAAATCTATAGTACCATATACACAAGTATGAAGTACAGTACCATATACACAAGTATGAAGCCTACAGTACCATATACACAAGTATGAAGCCTACATTACCGTATACACAAGTTTGAAGTACAGAACCATATACACAAGTATGAAGCCTATAGTACCATATACACAAGTATGAAGCCTATAGTACCATATATACAAGTATGAAGAACAGTACCATATACACAAGTATAAAGCCTATAGTACCATATACACAAGTATGAAGCCAATAGTACCATATACACAAGTATGAAGTAAAGTAACATATACACAAGTATGAAGCCTACAGTACCATATACACAAGTATGAAGCCTACATTATCGTATACACAAGTATGAAGTACAGTACCATATACACAAGTATAAAGCCTATAGTACCATATACACAAGTATGAAGCCTACAGTACCATATACACAAGTATGAAGCATACAGTACCATATACACAAGTATGAAGTACAGTACCATATACACAAGTATAAAGCCTATAGTACCATATACACAAGTATGAAGCTTATAGTACCATATACACAAGAATGAAGTACAGTAACATATACACAAGTATGAAGCCTACAGTACCATACACACAAGTATGAAGCCTACATTACCATATACACAAGTATAAAGCCTATAGTAACATATTTACATGTCTGAAGTAAAGTACCATATACACAAGTATAAAGCCTATAGTACCATATACACAAGTATGAAGCCTACAGTACCATATACACAAGTATGAAGTACAGTAACATATACACAAGTATGAAGCCTACAGTACCATATACAGAAGAATGAAGCCTACATTACCGTATACACAAGTATGAAGTACAGTACCATATACACAAGTATAAAGCCTATAGTACCATATACACAAGTATGAAGTACAGTACCATATACACAAGTATGAAGCCTTCAGTACCATATACACAAGTATGAAGTACAGTACCATATACACAAGTATAAAGCCTATAGTACCATATAAACAAGTATGAAGCCTTCAGTACCATATACACAAGTACGAAGTACAGTACCATATACACAAGTATGAAGCCTTCAGTACCATAAACACAAGTATAAAGTAGAGTACCATATACACAAATATGACGCCTACAGTACTATATACACAACTATGAAGCCTGCAGTACCATATACACAAGTATGAGGCCTACAGTACCATATACACAAGTATGAAGCCTACAGTAACATATACACAAGTATGAAGTACAGTACCATATACACAAGAACGAAGCCTACAGTACCATATACACAAGTATGAAGCATACAGTACCATATATACAAGTATGAAGTACAGTACCATATACACAAGTATAAAGCCTATAGTACCATATACACAAGAACGAAGTACAGTACCATATACACAAGTATGAAGCCTTCAGTACCATATACAGAAGAACGAAGTACAGTACCATATACACAAGCATCAAGCCTACAGTACCATATAAACAAATATGAAGCCTACAGTACCATATATACAAGTATGAAGCCTACAGTACCATATAAACAAGTATGAAGTACAGTACCGTATACACAAGTATGAAGTACAGTACCATTTACACAAGTATAAAGCCTATAGTACCATATACACAAGTATGAAGCCTATAGTACCATATACACAAGTATGAAGTACAGTACCATATACTCAAGTATGAAGCCTTCAGTACCATATACCAAAGTATGAAGTACAGTACCATATACACAAGTATTAAGTACGGTACCATATAGACAAGTATGAAACCTACAGTACCATATACACAAGTATGAAGTACATTATGATATACACAAGTATGAAGCCTACAGTACCATATACACAAGTATGAAGCCTATAGTACCATATACACAAGTATGAAGTGCAGTACCATATACACAAGTATGAAGCATACAGTGCCATATACACAAGCATGAAGCCTACAGTACCATATACACAAGTATGAAGCCTACAGTACCATATATACAAGTATGAAGTACAGTACCATATGCACAAGTATGAAACCTACAGTACGATATACACAAGTATGAAGCCTATAGTACCATATACACAAGTATGAAGCCTACAGTACCATATACACAAGTATGAAGTACAGTACCATATACACAAGTATAAAGCCTACAGTACCATATACACAAGTATGAAGCCTATAGTACCATATACACAAGTATGAAGTGCAGTACCATATATACAAGTATGAAGCCTACAGTACCATATACACAAGTGTGAAGCCTACAGTATCATATACACAAGTATGAAGTGCAGTACCATATACACAAGTATGAAGTGCAGTACCATATACACAAGTATGAAGCCTACAGTACCATATACACAAGTATGAAGTCTACAGTACCATATACACAAGTATGAAGTGCAGTACCATATACACAAGTATGAAGCCTACAGTACCATATACACAGGTTTGATGTGCAGTACCATATACACAAGTATGAAGCCTATAGTACCATATACACAAGTATGAAGCCTACAGTACCATATACACAAGTATGAAGCCTATAGTACCATATACACAAGAATGAAGTACAGTACCATATACTCAAGTATGAAGTGCAGTACCATATATACAAGTATGAAGTGCAGTACCATATATACAAGTATGAAGCCTACAGTACCATATACACAAGTATGAAGCATATAGTACCATATACACAAGTATGAAGTGCAGTACCATATATACAAGTATGAAGCCTACAGTACCATATACACAAGTATGAAGCATATAGTACCATATACACAAGTATGAATTGCAGTACCATATACACAAGTATGAAGCCTATAGTATCATATACACAAGTATGAAGTGCAGTACCATATGCACAAGTATGAAGCCTACAGTACCATATACACAAGTATGAAGCCTACAGTACCATATACACAAGTATGAAGCCTACAGTACCATATACACAAGTATGAAGCCTATAGTATCATATACACAAGTATGAAGTGCAGTACCATATACACAGGTATGAAGCCTACAGTACATTTATAGTGTGAAGCTTACAGTGGTTCGTGTCTCAGATTCATCCAATGTGGGCATGTGAGAAAGCTTGCCGGGAGCTTCTCGTGGGTCAATAGTTCTTTCTGGGGTTTGTCCTGGTTCTATCTACTTCATTAATACTGGCCGCCATGTATACCCTATCATGTGCTGAAAAATGTCGTTAAATACAACAACAACATAGATCCTTACAAAATAAGTGAGAAGCCTGTAGTACCTTTCAAAGTAAGTATGAAGAATACAGTACCATTAGAAGCAAGTATGCTGAGAATAGTACCATTCAAAGTAAGTATGAAGAATACAGTACCATTAGAAGCAAGTATGCTGAGAATAGTACCATTCAAAGTCAGTATCAGATCTACAGTTTTAATGTAATTATGACGCCTAGAATACCGTTCAGACATATATCAAGCCTAAGGTACCTTTCAAACTATGAAGCCTATATTGCTCAGAAAATATGAAGTCTACAACACCTTAATGGGTAAGAATGAAGCCTATATTACTTTTCAGAGAAAGAATGAAGTATATATTACCTTACTGAGTAAGAGTGAAGTCTAAAGTACCTTTCAGAGTAAGAATAAAGCCTATATTACTTTTCAGAGTAAGAATGAAGCCTAAAGTACCTTTCAGAGTAAAACTGAAGCCTAAGGTACCTTTCAGAGTAAAAATGAAGACTAAAGTACATTTTGGAATAAGTAGGAAGCCAAAAGTATCTTTAATAGTAGGTATAATGATATGGTACCTGCAGCAATTTGTTATGAATAAAGAAGCAAACTATATATTCAGGAAATTACAATAATGGAAAATCTTGTTTGAAAAAATTGAAATTAACGTTTGCATTTTTATGAGAAGTTGTGGGATGCCAGTACATGTATGTAGTAACAGACATTTTAATCACACAAAAGCAAACAATGCAAGTGCAATTCATTGAAGAGGAATAATAAAAAAAAGATTGTTCATGAAGTTTTTAGGGTGACTGTTAATTAATCCTGGTCAATCATTTTAAAGAAAAAACTAATCCGTAAGTATGTCATCTTTCAGGGTAACGTGCCATAATGGAAATTCTGCATTCTGTTTAACTATTTTTAATTTTCAATTTAGGGTTCTTGCCACTGGGACAGGATCATATTCTCTACTTGAGTGGCTATCAGACGCATAACCCGCTGATTACAAGCCCAAAGCTCTAACCAACTGGACAGATTCCTGTTTTCTGAGGCTGAGGATCACTTAAAAATTCCAGCTAGCTGACCGTGTAGTCATAATTTTTATTCCATGATACCTAATGTTTCCACGATACCTAATGCTTGCTTGCAAAGCAAGTGGAATAGTATTTTCCTGAAATAACAATAAATGCCACAAAATCTTCTACCATGATAATTATTATATATAACCCTGCTAAAAGTTATTTGTTGATTCAAATAAAAAGGAAATAAATATTGGCAATTATCATTAAACAACTCAATAAACAATGCTATTAAACAACTCATTAAACAACTCATTAAACAATGCTATTAAACAACTCATTAAACAACTCATTAAACAATGCTAGCAAACAACTCATTAAACAATGCTATTAAACATCTCTTTAAACAACTCATTAAACAATGCTATTAAACAGTGCTATTAAACAACTCATTAAACTACTCATTAAACAACTCATTAAACAATGCTATTAAACAACTCATTAAACAATGCTATTAAACATCTCATTAAACAATGCTATTAAACATCTCATTAAACAACTCATTAAACAATGCTATTAAACAATGCTATTAAATAACTCAGTAAACTACTCATTAAACAACTCATTAAACAATGCAATTAAACAACTCATTAAACAATGCTATTAAACATCTCATTAAACAGCTCATTAAACAATGCTATTAAACAACTCATTAAACAATGCTATTAAACAATTCATTAAACAACTCATTAAACAATGCTATTATACAACTCATTAAACAATGCTATTAAATAACTCATTAAACAATGCTATTAAACAATTCATTAAACAACTCATTAAACAATGCTATTAAACAACTCATTAAACAATGCTATTAAATAACTCATTAAACAATGCTATTAAACAAATCATTAAATAATGCTATTAAACAATGCTATTAAACAACTCATTAAACAGTGCTATTAAACAATGCTATTAAACAATGCTATTAAAAAATTCATTAAACAATGCTATTAAACAAGTCATTAAACACTGCTATTAAACAATACTATTAAACAATGCTATTAAACAATGCTATTAAACAACTCATTAAACAATGATATTAAACAATGCTATTGAACAACTCATTGAACAATGCTATTGAACAACTCATTAAACAATGCTTTTAAACAACTCATTAAACAATGCTATTAAACAACTCATTAAACAATGCTATTAAACAACTCATTAAACAACTCATTAAACAATGCCATTAAACAACTCATTAAATAATGCTATTAAACAATGCTATTAAACAACTCATTAAACAATGCTATTAAACAACTCATTAAACAACTCATTAAACAATGCTATTAAACAACTCATTAAACAACTCATTAAACAATGCTATTAAACAACTCATTAAATAATGCTATTAAACAAAGCTATTAAACCACTCATTAAACAATGCTATTAAAGATATCATTAAACAACTCATCAAACAATGCTATTAAACAACTCATTAAACAACTCATTAAGAAATGCTATTAAACAACTCATTAAACAATGCTATTAAACAACTCATTAAATAATGCTATTAAACAATGCTATTAAACAACTCATTAAACAATGCTATTAAACAATGCTATTAAACAACTCATTAAACAATGCTATTAAACAACTCATTAAACAATGCTATTAAACAATGCTATTAAACAACTCATTAAACAATGCTATTAAACAACTCATTAAACAATGCTATGAAACAACTCATTAAACAATGCTATTAAACAACTCATTAAACAATGCTATTAAACAACTCATTAAACAATGATATTAAACAACTCATTAAACAATGCTATGAAAGACAGAAACTTGTTAGGGATATTCCAGTAAAAGTTGCTTGAAAACAAGATAAGGGGCTTTCAATATTTGTAAAAAATTTCCAATCCATTTGTAAACTATTTTCTAGCAATACAATACAATTCAATATGAATGATATAATTTGTAATTAATATGCGAAACACATTATTGTATTGACATACTGGTAAAAACTAATACATAGATACACATCCTATGAGATTGGTATCATGCCCACCCATCTGAAGAGTGGTTAAATGCCTGCCCATCTGAAGACTTAAGAATATTACCTGTAAGGAGAGAGAATCTGACAGCTGCATGTAGAGCCGTGTCATTTTCATTTTCACAGAGGCTTAAAAGTATATTACTTGTTGAATGCATCAGCATAAAAATAACAAGGGGGTCCAACCATCTTGCCACTGTCTTGGGGCTCTCCACCTTCAAAAACTGAAAGAGGGTCTTCAGGATCACATCTTCTGTGCTCACACCTGCTGCAACCCCACTGATACAAACCTGGATCTCAGTTCTTTTATCTGTAAAGAACAAAATAATACAATGGTGCTTCTAAATACATAAATGATCCCAGTACAGCAAAAAAGTCAAATTCCCAAATGTGGAACAAAACCTTATAAAACGTGCTCAATTTTTTCCGATGCCATATAAATAAAACTTGCTGTTTGTTACACTCAATAAAATTCTGCAATAATTGCTGATCAATGGATCAGTTTGTTTTAATTTCTACTAGTCTATTAGATTTGAACCCCTGGCCAATTTCTGCAAACCCCACAACAGATCTTAATCATAGAAAAGCTTATATTTAAACATTAAATCTACTTTATAATAGCTTGAACACCGACAAAATGGATGAGCAACATTCAATTTGACAAACCATTATTTTTAATTTTCTTCTTTAAAAAAAAAACAACAGGAAAAGAACCAGTGTGCATTGGGCACAACAAACTATGGGAAGCACAAATAATTTGTCTGACTTTGGTTTTGCATGACAAACAATTTCTTTTGCTAGAAATCCACAATCCCTGATTCAGGTTTTGGGTGTTTTCAAGAAATGCAATTTCATGAAACTGAACATGCTACTTGGAAAAACCCTAAACATTTTACTGTTATTAAAAACATCTAAGGAACAGCAATTAGCTCAATTTGTTTCTACCCTAAAGAGAAAATCTAAATTGTCTAATTTGAATCTTAGGTATTTCTTTTGGACAGATGCTGACAAAACAAAGACTCTGACAGTCTGATTGAACTAAGACAAAGTAAAATTAGCACATGTTTAATTATGTGTAATATTTCAACCTTAAAGTTAAAACTTCATCTAATTTCAGCATATATTAAAAGTGGAGATTTACAACCATGAAGTTTTAATTGTTTTCCTCATCATACTGACTTTCAAGGTCACCCTGAGTGGCAAAGTGGTCTAAAGCGCTTTCTATTACCGATCACTGCCATCTCACCTCTATCTGAGTGGGTTTGAGTCTCAAATTCGGCCAATGTGTGTATTTGAAAAAGCTTGCCAGCAGCTTCTCGTGGGCTGTGGTTGCTTCCTCCACCATCAATACTGGCTGACATGTATAGCCTATCATGTGCTGAAAAATGACGTTAAACCCTACAACAACAACTGACTTTCAAGGGAAGATTTCTACTTCACACACTGTAACTAATTTTGACCACAAATTTCAAATACGTCAGTTCACTTTTGATTCTCGGAAGTTCCAAGAGAATGAAAGTAAACAATATCAAAAGCGTACGAGACAAATTATAATTGAAGGCTTTCTGCACATGCAAGGACAGTCAATTAATGAAGCCAAAATTGGTCACTTCCTCATTTAAAAAAAAAATAAAATTATGGGGATATAAAAAATTATAAAGATACCAATAATCGGTGCTATATTTCCATTTGCATACATAATATGATAATTTATTCAAGAAAAGAAGCATCTTTCTTGCATTTTTTACAGTTCTGATCCTAATACAAAAGTATTGCAACTGAACTTCACAGCACAGCTCCTTTGGATTTTTAAAATAGCTTTAACAATTATCCACTCATATTGCTACAATGTCTGCAGTTTGGCAGTTTATAGCGATGTCTAGCACTGCCCCTACGAAAATAAATTCATGACTTCATGAACAATCATGAACTGTTCTTTTAAGTCCTGAAAAGTACTTTGATGCACCAGCAAGAAATTATAAAAAAAATGTATATTGAAATTACTATATAATTATATTCATAAAATTTTTATGAAAATTCATGATACAAACTTCTCACAATATTATTGAATATAAATAAATGTAAATATTTTTTTCATTTTTAAATATGATAAAATGTTCATAATTGTGTTCTTAACCTGAATAGTTCTGTATTAATATGGGAAAATATTTTCTGGCCAGCATGAACAAAATGTATTTGCTATAAAAGCTGTTAATGACTTTGCTCTAATGTTTTTGGCCATTACTGTCATAAACTGCATAATTTATTATATTGACTTGGTCGCTTGTTAACAATGTGCCATAAAAATTGAACTATATAAACAACGATTGTCCTGATTAGATGATTGTGAAAGAAGAAGTGATGTGACTGGTTAATATACAAGTGAGATTTCAGCTGCTGAGCCGACTTTTCCCCACTAACGAAAAAGCACACTGTCGAATCTAACATGTTAAAACCTCGAACAAAACACCGTGGATTCCCATGGATGAGAATATTTTCAATAACATTTTCTTAAATAAGTAGAAGTGCTGAGAAGCGATTATGAAGGGAATGATTCGTTGAGAGCAAAATTAGTCAGAAAAGCGTACCCAGCTAGGATCGTTAAAATTATGGTGAGTAATTTTTTTCTTGATCTTTTGTGTTTATTTCAGTGAAAGTTATATAAATATATATTGTATTGGCTTTTATGTCATTAGTTTTAACCAAACTAACGATACATGATTTTATTCAGACCTAATTTAAACGTGATCTTCGAAGTTTGAAAATCACTAAACCCCCCAACCCCCTTTCGATCTCGATACTAGACCCGGTATCGATATCATTTTCTTTTTCCTGACATTACTATTTCTATGATATGATGTAATTTGGTAATTTAAAACAAGAAAACTAAAATAGTTAATGTGTCAAATTATACACAATAATGACAACGGGATGAAACCAGAAGCAGATATAAGCTACACGTGAAGTTGGAGTGGATGCATACTAAGAACCCGTGACACAAGTCTGACATTTTATCAATAGAAAATGGCGAAAAGATTTGAAAACATGAAATAATATAAGGATATTTAGTGTAATGATGTTGTCAAAACAGTCTGTCATATTCTATTGATTAAAACATGATTCCAACTTCAGTTAAAATATTAAAACTAAGTGACAAAATTTTCCAATATAAATGCTCAAATGCTGTGTTAAGACTTAGTGTCAGGGATGAAATAGTTTTGAGTTGGATCATAATTATTCCAGTAAATAAAGTGTTGTACAAAAATAATGTGCTAGCAAAAGCTCAAGACAAAAGTTACTCATAGGTTATGTGTAATTAACTAACTTTATCTTTCAGATCAGACAGCAGAAAAGTAAAATTATTAGAGGAAGAAGTTTGTGAGCTATGGAGGAAAATTTGAAAACTGGATGGTTCTATGGGCAAGGTGGAAGAGACATTAAATAGTGAATGCTGCAGAAATGTTAAAGATCCAAATATTTAAAAAAGAATATAGCTTGCCAATTTACAGTACATGTTCTTTGTTAAATATTAGAAATTTATTTGAAATTAAATACTGTTTTGTTAGAAAATACATTGCATTTTATCTTTTTACTGTTTTATAACCCCCACACTTAAGGTAATGATTCAGGATGAAATAGTTGTTTGTGAGTTTGTCAAATAATCAACTGTTTGTAAATAGGAATTGTTTATGAAGACATGAATCATTCAAGTGAAAATTTGTTCATCATAATTCATGAATATGTTCATCATCATTCACGAATATTCATGAACTGTTCAAGAACAGTTGTGATGTATTGTTCATGAACGTTCATGAACTCATAATTTCATGAACTGACCATTTTCAGTTCATGCACGTTCAGGAATGGTTCATGAACCTTTTGATGAACTTTCATGGATTGTTCATGAACCAGGTTCATGAACCGTTCAAGAACAGTTCATGCCAGTTCATGAATTATTCATGATCATTTCGTAGGGGTGGGGCATCTTGCCACAGACATGTATCATGATGTGCCACCCAGTCACATTATCCTGACAACAGGCCGACAAGTTCAAACACTAACCTCTTAATGCTGAGTGCCTAGAAAGCAGCTGTTAGTACCATTTAAATGTTTTTTTATGACTCAGCCAGGGTTCAAACCTGCGACATCCTGCAATGAATAAACTTGATAATTCCTTCAACTTACAGTCGTGATCCTCAATGTTCTTGAGGTCAGGTCCAAATATCAAGTATCCAATGGCCCACCAATGTGCAGCCTTGCTTAGTCTGACCAGCAGGGGTTCCCATTCTTTCTTATCAACTGGCTTCAGCATGTCATAACATTTTCTTAGCTCCTGATCTGTAATTTAAATAAGAACATAATTGCTTTTTAATTAATATTGGTAGACACATATTTTGATGATGACTATACTGAATAGTACTGTTGCATAACTGTTCATGTTACTAATGTGATCGCCATCACTACTGTCTCACTTCTGTCCGCATTGTTTCAAGTCTTAGGTTCTGCCAATGTAGAATATGTCAGGAATCTTGCTTCCCATGGGTTAGTGGTTCTTACAGAGTCCCTCCCCTCTGAGTCCCTCCCCTCTGAGTTCCACCTCTACCAGTCATACTGGTCACCATGGCTGGATAAATCACCATGATGGCTGGACAAATCACCAGGATGGCTGGACAAATCACCATGATGGCTGGACAACTTACCAGGATGGCTGGACAAATCACCATGATGGCTGGACAAATCACCAGGATGGCTGGACAAATCACCGTGATGGCTGGACAACTTAACAAGATGGCTGGACAAATCACCATGATGGCTGGACACCTTACCAGGATGTCTAGACAAATCACCATGATGGCTGGACAACTTACCAGGATGGCTGGACAAATCACCATGATGGCTGGACACCTTACCAAGATGTCTGGACAAATCACCATGATGGCTGGACAACTTACCAGGATGGCTGGACAAATCACCAGGATGGCTGGACAAATCACCAGGATGGCTGGACAACTTACCAGAATGGCTGGACAAATCACCATGATAGCTGAAAAACTTACCAAGATGGCTGGACAAATCACTATGATGGCTAGACAACTTACCAAGATGGCTGAACAAATTACAATGATGGCTGGACAACTTACCAGGATGGCTGGACAACTTACCAAGATGGCTGGACAAATCACTATGATGGCTGGACAACTTACCAAGATGGCTGGGAAAATTAATACAATGGATGGGTATAAAAACAGGATGGCCTGACAAATAGCAGGATAACCAGGAAAATTAATGGGATGACCATACGAATTAAAAGTATGTTTGCAAACAATTATTAGGACGGCTGAGCAAATCAATAGGAATACTGAACAAATTAGCTGAACCAAATCATGTTCTCAGGCCTAGGTAGTAGCACTGAGAAACAACAATGTCACAGTGACCTAAATGCTGAACATAAATAGAAATAAAGACAAGGCTATCTTGACATAAACTTACCTCATTCGTGTTTCTGACTCTAAAATTAAATTGAGCAGGTCTTATAAATTTCGAAACATCTTCCATTACTAAGTATTGAACCTATTGGTCATCACAGGAAAAAGTCTGAAAACGAATCTTGTTAAGGTCTTGTCCACCCACCTCTGATATTGTGTAAGAGGCAGACAGCCTCAAACAGAAAGCTTTGCTTTATACCCTCTGCTGTGCCCTCACTTTTGAAGAAACCATCCATAAATGACTTGTATGCATCTGTCAGCTGATTCAAGCATTTCAGAACTGTAGCCTTTCTCCAATAGCCCTGAAATAATTGATATCAAGCAACTTACAAGTATTCATTAGGCACAAATTCATAAAAGTCATAACTAAATTGAACCAGGGATGTCTAACCTATGAACTGTGCTGTATATCGTAATATATATATATATATATATATATACATATATATATATATATATATATATATATATATATATATATATATATATATATATATATATATATATATTATATATATATATATATATATATATATATATATTAAAAACAATATGGTAAATAAGTCTTTTCAAGTGCACTGTATCCAGCAAGGGATCAATGTGTCAGGTATTTATTGAATAATGTAAAATTAAAGTATCTTCAGGTGATAAACATAAAATTCACCCATTTTTATTTCAATCCATCAATTAGTGCTGAGAATGTTGCTATAACAAAATTGTGTCACCATACTGCAATAAGCTACAAGACAAAAGAGCGATGACTAACACAAAATGAAGCAGTAAAGTGATTTATTGATATGTGCATATTCAGGTATGCAGAGAATATGTACCACCATAATATTTACTAATCCATCCAAAATCGCAGGACTTGACGTGCTAGATACACTGCCACAAGACAGAGCTCTAATACAAAATATCGGAGCAAAATGATTTTCTAATATGCATAACTTCTTATTGAATAACTTTTCATTCAGACCATAATATTAACAAAGTTCTATGGCAATGCTTGAAAAGCTGCAGGTTTAGAAGCACTAACAAGATTGTGCCTAGACTATTATAGGACAAAAGGGCAATAACTGTAATAAATATTAAAGGGCATTAACTGTAATAAATATTAAAGGGCAATAACTAATAAATATTAAAGGGCAATAACTGTAATAAATATTAAAGGGCAATAACTGTAATAAATATTAAAGGGCAATAACTAATAAATATTAAAGGGCAATAACTAATAAATATTAAAGGGCAATAACTGTAATAAATATTAAAGGGCATTAACTGTAATAAATATTAAAGGGCAATAACTAATAAATATTAAAGGGCAATAACTAATAATTAAAGGGCAATAACTGTAATAAATATTACAAGCACAAAGTGATTAGCTGATACATGTGTCTTCGAGTGAAACAAAATTGTTCCATTAACTTGACCTATCCATCTTTTACATTGGTCCTATCAAAACATTGTCTCAAAGAACAAGTAAGCCGAACTATAGTCAATTCAGTTCAACCATTTAATTTTGTGAGACACAATGAGAATAAATTAGGTAAAATTACTGTAAAATAATTAAATCCTTGATAACAGCTTGATAAGGTTGATAGGTCAAAGCATAGTTGGGAGAGTAATTTAACAAATATGCTGACTTTAAATTCTGTGACAAATCACATGACTATCTTTTAAAAATGTTTTGGATGACTTAAGACAGAAGTCACTTAGAGATAACATATCCCCTCAGTCACTCTTATGACTCCAAATGAAAGGACCCATTGGTAAAAACCCAATTTGTACAACCAATCCATTTCTATTTTAATCAAGCTATTACAATTGGAACATTCTCTGCCTTTTTCATCAATTCGAGAAATAAACCTCAGATGTAATTTGTTTCCATTCAGAATATTATTCTGGACTACTTTTTTTCACATGGATCAATATGGCAGTGTAAGGATACACATCACTTTGCTGTTGTATAGTAAGTAGTGCAATCCACCAGAGGCAAATCACAAAGATATAAATTGATGTATTCCTACAGCTACTTCAGGGGTTTAACATTTTTGGCATAATATTGAAACATCTGATAATGGATTTGATGGAAAATATGCCTTCGAAAAAAAAAAATATGTTTGCAAGTTCAACAGTGCTTGGGTAGGCAAATTTAAATGTGTGAAGCATAGTGAAAAGGGAGAAAACTTTGTGTACTTCACTGCTTGCAACACACATTTGCAAAAATATTTCTTGTGAGGGGAAAAATGATCTTACAAGGCACTTGAAAAGTATGCTGCACAATTCAAACATGAAATCACATAATGTGCCAAAAGTAGTAGACAGTGTTACTAAAGCCAAGGTTCTGTTTGCTAACTTTCTGACGTAGCATAATTTACCATTCTTGGCTGATGATCATTTTAGTTAGTTGTCTAAAGTTGTTTCCTGACTCACAAATTGCTCAGAAATGTCACTGCAAAAGAACTTAGCAGGTAATAAACATTGTTAACTTTGTATGACAATCAAGTAACTTAGTAACATTACTATGCAAGGAAAGCCCTTTCTCAGCGATGATGGAGGAGTCTAATGACATAATTATTTTTTGTGAGATTAAGAAAATAACATAACAAAATTAATAAAGTTCAGTAACTATTATACATTATAGTTATTTGACTTAGTTGTGGTACAATCTGCACTTTCACACTTAAATTTGTGAGAAAAATAGTACATACGCTAATCTCCATGATTTGGATTCAATCTCCGATTTTGAACACAAATCTTCAACTTGAGCAAAGTAGAAAGTATTTAATGTTAAATTTGTGGTACTTGGGTTACTTTCATTACTAAGTAATTTTGTACACAACACTAAGTAACTTTTGCATTGTTATGCAAAACGACCTGCAAATTTTGAAATAACATAACTTTGTCACTTTTAAAGATATCTGGGTGAATTAGGTGTCAAATTTATGGTTAAAAATCAAATTGTATGACTAATTGACTAAAATGTGCATATCTTTTACAACTTTTAAAATACAGGTGCAAACTAGTAACACAACAGTTAAAATACTATCTATTTACCTCTTAGTACAATTGTTCCAAAACTTGTTAAATTGACCCTAGATGTTATATTTGTTTTAGGGTTTAATGCCATTTTTTCAGCACACGATAGGCTATACATGGCGGCCAGTATTATTTGTGGAGGAAGAACCCGGGAAACCCCCCAAAAAGAACCACCAATCCACGAGAAGCTACTTGCAATCTTTCTCACATAACTACATTAGCCAAATCTTAGACTCGAACCGATGCAGACAGAGGTGAGACAGCAGTGATCTGTAACGGAAAGCACTTTAGACCACTCAGCCACTCGGGGCTCCTGACCCTAGATGTAGTAAATAATTCAACATGTCTTTCATTCCGGTATTTGACAAGGTAGAAGATTGTAAAATTCTTGTTAAAGGTAATTGTGAGTAAAGCAATAAATCTCACAAAGCTGTTTTTCTTTCCTCTTCAAATAAATAAAACTGATAACACCAGTATAATAATTAATGTTATAGAAGAATCTTATAATTTCTCTTCATGTAATTTGGATTCAATTGTCACCTGCAGACTACACAGGTAAGTCTTCACTGCCAGTAATACACTTTGAATTAAAGTCCACAAAACAGGTGTTCCTGGCATTAACACAGTGGAACTTTGCATTTGTCACACATTAGTGTAGTTTTGGAGCAACTGAAGGGATTAACTGTTATGGATATACCTGTATGGCTGGCCTTGTAGGTTTTGTGCTTCTTGTTGCAGACTTTACACAGTCTATCGGCACTACCGCATGGCACAGGCCAGTGTACTTTCTCATCACGTTAATCTTCATCAATGTTCAGTTGTCTTGGTCTTTTAAAGGTTCTTCTTACTTGCTGAATATTTCCGATCAGCTCATGGGCTACATCCATGCAAAACAACAAGTCTCTTGTCCGCGTGGATTATGATCCACAACTGTACCCTCCAAGATAAAGGCATTGTACAATACACACTCTCTCAATTTTATCTCTATCCAATAATACCATCACAATTGGTTTTCTTTTCTATATTCAATCTTGTGCTCTGGTCTAATCTATTCACAAATTTGGCATGTATGTGTACAAAGAAGCTGAGTTCTTGTTCCTTCTTTATTCCTCACTCTATAGTTTGATCTGCTACTGGTCGGTGACATGATGAAAGATAGTAGACAATACGATTGTCTTTCCAGTAGATGCTACTAGCAATGTCATGAGCTAGTCTGATGTTCCTGTACACATTCTTCTAGCAGGTATGTTCTACATTGGTACAGGTAATCAGCCAGGTGAGGGTTTGTAAAGAAATTGTTGATGTATATCTCATAGCCCTTCATTTCAATTGGTTTGGTAAGAGCAATTACCATCATAGATGGCAGGCCAAAGTTTTCATTCACAACTTCTGCATATTTTCCAAAATAAACATTAAAATTATAACAATATGACATCACAGTGTCTGCCAGAACCCATATCTTTATTCCAAACTTAACCGGCTTATCATTCATGTATTATTTCAAGCTTAGTCTTCCTTTCTACCATTGCTTCATAATTTATTTGTGAGGGACATATTCAGACTGGAATGCATGTTATAAATGGTCTAAGAAATATCTCACCTTGTGTTATTTGTCATTTGTAACACACCTGTCATCATTTGTAACACACCTGTCATCACTGAAGTGCAGGTAGCATCTGATCTGAAACATCTATCTCTGTACATACCTTGGCCAATTTTGAATCCCAGAAGCCAGTGCTTTTTACTTTCCGACCAATACAAATATGATCTCCATTATAAACACATATCCATAAATTCCTTGATTTCATTCAAGGTGAGATCTGTCTACACGCCTGAATCACCTCTGGCACAACTGATTGTCACATTTAAAATCCTTAGACGGACTATGTTTCCAAAAACTTTATCTGAATATTTGAAAATATTCCAATGCTTTCCTGGAGCCACCTAACACTCGGGTGGCTCCAAGTCTCTCAGAAAACTGAAACAAATCTCTTTGGTTTTCCAATTTTGTCCAAACAAAATCATGTTGATAGTATACTTCCTCCGGTTAAAATCATTTTCATCACTGTCACCCACAAGTGCATGCCCATGTCTCTCCAGACGTCTTCTCTCTTTTTCATCCAACTGTACTAGGTAAAATCCTCTGATAATTAAAAACCTGACACTTCGGTCTCATCTGATCTTACTTCGAAATTTCACCATTGGGACAACTCTCCAATTTTGTTTGATATTTTTAGTTGTATACAAGCTAAACTAATGAGATAATCCAAATCTAATAACTACATTACAAGAAGGAAGTTATTAGAGATACCCGAAATTTATTTAGTCAGGTATCTACCGTTACAAAAGATCATTGTTCCAGACCGGTAAAACGGTTCACAGTGATGAAAGTGGATAAGAACTTACAGTATTACAAATGAAATTAATCTAATATTTTTTACAAGATTGGTTTAGTTGGCCTTATATCCTTTGACATTTATAGCCATTGTTACATTTCATTTTGTAAAACTAGCTAGAAACCTGACCTATTACTCAACTGAACTGCTGGCAGAAACAGTCCAAACTAATGTATTTCATTTGTATAACCGGATGGATAAATATTACACTTTTACAAAGCTGTGCACCGAATAGGCAGATATATCACGAGTCATGAAAACATCGGGTGGTATCCCATAGTCCAAAATTAATATTATTTTGAATAGAATATTCTGATGACAGTTACCACACTTGGAATGGTTAGCATTGTAGCATTTTATTTTGTCTATCTGTTGTATTCAGTATGCCTTTTGCTTCAATATTGGTGATGGAAACCTTAAGTGCGCAGAAATGTCAGACAGCATTGTACGTTTTTAAAAGTACCATCCCCAGGTAACATGCATGTTTCAATGGAACAACCAAACGTGTACACGTATTAAATGCATGCACAGTACACAGGCAATTTAGTCCTGTTTTATAAAAGCAATTCAGATATTCTTTTATTGTTACAAACTGAATCATGTCCTCAAGTTCGAATGAACATGCATTAAAGTTTGCCAAAGTTTACATTGAGCCAAAAATGCAAAAAACACTAATGAGAAATCCAACAAAATCTTACCTTGTACCATTTTGGATCACAGTTCAGTGACGATAAAGCATCTTGCTGGGCCTCAACATATTTTTCTAATCTCCTATAAACAGCTGAGCGGTTGCTGTACAAAAAAGCTGCTTCATGCATAAATTCTTGATGTGTCCCAATTCGAGATATGGCCTCTGAGTACAAATCTATTGCTGTTTTGTAGTTTTTAGCTTTCCAGGCACTATTTCCACTTGCCTTTAGAGTTTCAACTTGTTTTTTTAATTCTTCAACTACAAAATACGTATATAAGAATTTTTACATAAAACATGTTCATCACTTTCAAAAAAATGAAACAATACTCTAATTGTTCAAGATTATAAAATTACACTAATAGATCCAGAACTTATTCAATTTACGGGTATATGTTATTTATAATTAATGTGCATTGTTTGTTAGTTTATTTAGTATTTTTTAATTTATTTTATGTAGTGGGCTCTGTAAAGTTGTATCTTGTAGGTGACGTTGCCCAAAATCAAGTTCATTGTCTACTCGACTAGTCACTCATTATTTTTCTGTAAATAACTAATACATAGCTTATATTTCTCTGTGAGTTAAGTGTTAGGACTGGCTGGTCTGGTGTCAGGATAATGCGACTGGGTGGTGCGATTCATGCTACATGTCTGTGGCATGACATCCTTGTGTTAGATGTCACTGTATACTGTCACACTTCAGACATGTTAGCGATATGGCTGAAAAATTGTAAAAGCTACATTAAATCCAAGTCACACACACACACACACACACACACACACACACACACACACACACAATTATTCCTCCATTCAGTGGTAAACATGGGTCACTACATTAATTTTTATTACATGTACTCTGGTCGCTAGCACGACTTATTGTGATGCACACATCTAGTCACTAGCATAACTGTTATTATCTTAATCTGAGTCAAAGAATTTACGTTTATCGTGTACCTTAGTATAATTTTAGTAACATACCTTCGAATTATAATTTAGACTGTTCTAGAAAACTTGTGCCCTCATCTGGCTTTATCTTTTATTTCTTAGACATTTTATATAATTTTGTTTCCTGGAGAAACTATATTTTCCTGCGATACCATCTGAAGCAGAAATCAGTCTTATTGTTGTGTTCAGTAATTCATTTTGGCTGGAATTATTGATTCAAATTACTATTCTTTGGAAATTCTACGTGCTTATCAATAATAATATTCTTGCAAAGAGACATTAACTTGGACTTATAGTGAACTCCGCATGGACTTATTGTGGACTCAGGTTGGACTTGTAGTGGATTCAAAGACTGATTGGACTCTATTACTGTGAATCATAAAAAGACTTCGTACAACCACATCGGTGGCCTAATAGTTAGAGTGTCCACCACAGATGCAAAGGGGCCATAGTTTCCATAATCCTGAATGACCCAAACACTATGGCAATAGCTGGCCCTTGTCAAAGGAAACATACACAATAATTAATTCTATTCCTCAAGAACTAGTACATGCTGTTAGAACAGTCTGATTTTATTTCATTGTAACGTCAGCAAAATCTACAAGACAAGAGGAGTAGACTTAACATTACTGAAAACATCGCTGTTATTTAGATTTTTAAAATAGCTTTACAAACGTTCAGCCAGTGTAGCAGTTTAACGTGATGTTCTGCACTAGTGCATCATGCCACAGACATTTAGCATCATGTTCTACCCAGTTATATTACAGTATTTTCGCGTATATAAGAAATGTCTTCTACAAATTTTTATGTACCCCGCACCCAGGGTGTGTCTTATATTAATGGGCATCTTATCTAAGTATTTTTTAACACGAACGAACGGTACAGTGTGTGATATTGAAGGACGATTATTGCGGTCGATATTCACGTTTCACGATTTTCATTCCTAGTTGTATAGCAATTGGATAAGTGTTCAGTAATTACCACATGTACCAATCCAATGCAGGCCGCTTCAAATTTCAAATCCATGCTCCTTGGCAAACTTGACGTCTAATTTAAAGTCGGCCGTATATGTTTTTCGCTTCGGCATTGTGACAATGTTATAAATTTTTAAAATGCTAAGCAAATTGATTCTTCAATCCTGTTATTTAGTTGTAAGCAGACTGGCATGTTGAGATAGACAAACAATGGTGTTACCTCATTAGTGGGCCCAATAATGGGCAATAATGATGCATTAGTATACAGTTAGTGTTGCAGAGTGTAAAGAAAAGTGTGACATAAGGACAGACACACAAATGTCTGACACGTTTACAAGGACATGGGAAGACACGGTGTAAACTAATTTCTGATACTGTTACATATCTGACATGACCGGTGCGTCGGCCAAATTATCTCTCAAATATTCAGCACATTGACCCCATTGTCGGTCAACGGAGTTAGTGTGAAAAATTCAATTTAATAACTTCTAGAAGTTATTTCATATATATATATATATATATATATATATATATATATATATATATATATATATATATATATATATATTGATTTGCTTTCAGTTAAGCAAAAATAGTGTCTATGTCTTCGCTTCAAACGTATGTATCAAACTTGTTTAGATGAACGGTGTCAAGGCAAGATTATATCTGTATGAGTTTAGTCCTAGAAAGCTAAATTCAAAATAATGACAAAGAATGATGCAAACAAACATATGGGGTTGTTTCACACGTTTCCTATATTTCTCTACTAGAAATCTTCAGTACAAACTATCAATGCATTATTTTTTCTATTGAAGGTACCAACTTGAATTGATGATTGATCTTGCAATCTTGACTTGAGCTGGAGTGACACCTTATTATAGTGTCATGCCTGCTCAAATCAAGATTGCAACACAAGTACAGTAGCAGAATAATTTTTTTTAAATTAAGAAATGAAACCCCGAATGCAATAGTTATTTAGTTTTGACCGTCACCCTTGCCAGGGTATAGGCCGCCCACTAAACATCGCGAGAGGTTTCTGTCTTAGTGATGTCTGCCTCAAGGTCGCGTCGCCAGGTGTTTCTTGGTCGTCCCCTTCTCCTTTTGCCTTGAGGGTTCCACCTCAATGCCTGTCTGGTAACGTTGGTTCGCGGCTTACGTAAGGTGTGTCCTCTCATAGAATTTCATTACCAAGAACTGACTTCATCACGTGATATCGTCCTCCATCTTGGATGCTTTATTAAGATTAGAACTTGGAATTATTTGGACATTTTATTACCAGGACTTTTGCAATTTCATTAGTGGATTATATTTTGAATTATATTTGGATTAATTTTGAAATTGATTCTTAAAACCGTAAGTTTATTTTTTCTTTTCTGGAAAATATTTGTGCTCAATAAATTGTTTATTAAGTTTTTACAAACTTGTTTTATTCACTCTTTTTATGTCACTGTTTATTCGAGCCTAAGCACGTAACAGTGGTAACAAACTTGTGTGAAAAAACGATCAACTATCCCAGTATATGTTCTTGCCCATGACCAGAAGAGTTAAAAGGCAAATAAACCGTAGTTACCGTACCGCCCCTAAAATAAAACAACATAACAAGTGATATTGTTTTTTCAAGTATACCTGCATGTTGGCAGTATACATGAGAGGACGAGATCACTAGTTGCAGGAAAGTGATCCAGCATTTAATTAATAATGCATCAGAGACCTGACATTTGAATTAGTTAATGAATGCTTTCATATAATGTGTTGTGTTCGAGTTTTAAATTTAACTGGTGGTCTTGCACTCTCAAATGTTACCTACTCACAAAACTGTCTCAAATCAAGGTCCAGGTAAACCATTGAGTACAAGAGTATAAATGTGACACGTATAGGGTTTAAAAATGTGAAGTGAAAAATTGGGAACGGAATTAAAATTTTGAAAACAGTTTCGGTAGTTGACTAAAATGGCGATTTGGTCAAAATGTCACTACGAAGTACAAAAATAGTCTCGGAAAGCGTTGAAGAACATCTAGATTAACTATGAAAAAAAATGCTGAAAATTGTTAGCTTATTTTCAGCACGTGATTTTTGGGCATTCTCTTTGTGATATCATGAAATAGAATTGAAGATATAATAAACTGTATTAACAAAATAAATAATATGTATGGTATCAGAAAATAGAATTTACTTATCGGTACCTAATCCATGGTTACTAAATTCAGTTACAAGTCTGCAAACATCGTTTAAAATGTAAACTGTGCAATTTTGCACAATAATTCGATCCTCTAGCAAACTAAACATTAAAGTCTATTTCATTTTATATTCTCTTTTTTCTGATGTGTTTATCATAATATATTATGTAAATGAATGTGGTAACTTAATTTTTAACTTCTTTGTATACCTCGCAATAATAATAATAATAATAATAATAATAATAATAATAATAATAATGAAAAGCATAACTTTAGACAACAACACCACCACCACCACATCATTTCTTTATATCTTACATCATGCATATTGGTTTTGCAAGGATGATCACTGCTTTTATGGCCTTAAGCTTGCATTTAAGCAACCAAGTAGATTATTTTGTATTCCTTTATGTCTTCTTTTTCGTTGCTGACTGCTTAATTTTGACATGATATTTTTTAATTCTTAAACTGGTTCACTTCAGAATAAGTTCACAAAACCTAGAATATATGTCACAAAACTTTCGTCACATCCCGTAGTTGGAATATCGTACTTCTTGTGTGTGAGTGTGTGTGTGTGTGTGTTTGTGTGTGTTTGTGTGTGGGTGTGTGCAAAAAGACTCGATCCACGTGCACTAAAAACATAAGTGCATATGCTTTGTTTTCGTGGTCGGGTATTTCTAATCACAATAAATTAGTTATAATTAATGCATCAAAGAGTTAATAACCGTTCCTGTAACATTAATATAACCAAATATTAACTAATGGTTATTATGTGATGGGGAAATACCAATGATACAAATATACTGATACATATTGATTAATATTTTACAAGGCATCAATAGGAGCACTTATTCCTGCATACAATGCAATTAGAGGTAAAACGCATACGGGTTCAGTTAGCATGACAGATTTTGCTATGAGGTAAAACGCATACGGGTTCAGTTAGCGTGACAGATTTTGCTATGTTGCTGAGAAGTGCCTAAAGTCTATGTTACGGATACTGTATGCCCAATTCTAAAACCCATGATATAAACACGATAATTTGACCGTTCCCTCTTTTCTCTCAATTTCGCAAGTTGCTGATCTTTGCAAAACTGAGTATTAGAATAGGATATAATTACTTTTTATTGAAATATAGTTAGCATCTGACATAAAGTCATTTTTTTTTGGGTTGCTGTAGCTGTCATTTGTTTGGTTGTTGTAGCCAGTGTTTGAATCCATGTTAATTTTTTTAAGTTCATATGGATTTTAAAGGATTAATACGTATCTCGGGAAATATTTGATGTGATCATATATAATTGGTTGACAGAGACACTTTATCAAAATTGTATTCGGATTTCCATCAACGGTGTGTTAATTCTTGTGAATTTACAAGGAACTGTAGATAAACAATGTACAGACTACATCATACGTCATCATCTTCCATCTTGGATTTTCCTAAATGACTCGAACTTGAATTTATTGGAACATTTCATTACTAGGACTTTTGTAATTTAATTCGTGGACTATTCTTGGATTACTTTTGGATTTGATTCTTAAAACTAATTATATTGTGATTTTTACAACCTTTTCCAAGAGAAAAACATTATTTTGTTAAATGTTTACCAACCTTGTTGGTTTCACGTTATCTATGTTACTGTTTATGAAAACCAAAACACGTAACACTTGATCGTTAATGTAGAATCTGTCTCAAGTTATCCCGTACGAAGTGTATCATCACTGAAATGCATCTTATGTTTCATAAATAATGCGGTAGATTAAAAGGCAATACTAACATCGTAACTTTATCATTAGAAGGAATATTGAAAATAATACTGATGATGAAAATCCGACATAGTCAATCAAAAGCAATGTTTTTTGTTATTTTTTCATTGCAAGATGATATCAAGCTACGCATAGCACCTTCCAATAATGCTATTTGATATAAGACAGCTAAAAGAATAATTAGATATATACTATCGTCACGCTGAATATAATTATCAATTTATATCCATTCACTCAGACGGTCAACTGATGTGAATCGCCGTTTCTCTCCCAGGAAATCTTTGAATTATATCGGTAATACTATGATGTGAGCTTAGTAGAAATTTTCTGAAATATTTCATTACTTATATTAGATCTTAAGTAACAAAGCTAATATAACTATGTAATCTAGATTTAGGCTTATTGAAATGTTGACTATGGTATATCATTTTGTGTTTAGTACATTATGAAATACCATGTTTACGTATCGAAGTGTAAGAAAGAAAAACATAATGGTTGTTATATATGACTTTTCTATTACATACCTTCCATTTCTAGTTCCAAAGTCCTATCTTCGACTATACTGCAAATAGCCTCTTTTGAACCTGCAGTGGCCATCGTGTCTTTTCAAGGAATTGTGGATACAAACGTGTTGTCTCAAAGACGAAGTGAGTTGTCAACCTAAGACATTGGCGACGTTAAGGCCTGGGCTGCAAAAGGTAGAGCAAACGTGCAGCTGAAATCAATATATATGTCGATTTTTAAATTTAGCAATTATTCAAGGAATATCCGCTTGTGTGCAAAATATCAATATCAGATACACATATAATTGTATAAAATAACAAAATTGTTTTAGGTCCAAGTGGCTGAGTAGTCAAAAACACGAGTCTGTACAGATCACTACCATCTCACTGTAACAGAATTCTTACCGAGAGGATGGTGGATTAAATGAACAACACAAACACAATATGTGAAAGAAAATATAAATTTATGAAATAAATTATTAATGAAAAGTAATGATGTATCAACACAATAACTCATGCGTTCAACCCACAATTACACTCACAACCATTCACAATACATGAATAAATTAAATATTAATACAAAATAAAACACGTATACAAAGGAAACTCTTGGACTATACACAGATCCAAGGAACCTTTACAAAAGTTATATTACCGCAAGTATAAATTACGATAACAAATACAAAACATCAAACTATACTATCGCACGTATGGATTGCGACAACTAACACGAACATATACATGTATTTAATCAAGTTGCTAGCTTTTATTGAGATTCATGCAATCCCTTGAAATACTACTGTGAATTGAAGTAACTATGTAAATACAACAATGTATTCAATTGTACTACAATTGCAACACACACATGTGTCTCGACCCTGTATAACCGTACGATTCACCAACAGTTGAATCGCCGCCCAGTTTCCCCGAATACCTAGGGTTGACCAATACTTTTATCGGCCGTTTGCCCTTCACGGATCCACCACAGTTATACGTACAGACAGCATACAACATCTACTAGAACCAACGGTCCCAAATACTTTAAGATGCCACCCCGGATGTTTACAACTCTAGACAGCTCCGACACTCGGACTTCTAGATTTCCGGATATTTACACGTCACGACAAATGTAGACGAACAGACAATTCGACAGACAGACAGTCAGATACTTCAATTCGATTGCACAATTAAACGGCACAATCAATCACATTCAGCTATAATTCAGAGATGTTCTGCAACAAATCAGCTACGATATCAAAGACGTTATCAAAGGTGTACCCAGAGATGTTATCAGAGATGCTATCAGCTACAATAAAGAAACCAGACTAATAATAGTTGTTTAAAAAAAAAATAATCTAAACCTTAGATTACGCTATTGCATTTAAAGTCTAATAGTGACTAGTAATTCCAAATATTCCACGTTTAAAATCTGCATTTCAATAAAGGCATCATTATATGAAATGATAAACTGAATAAAATTCACAATAAAACGGAATATAAATTTAACACTCACCCCTTTGGCTGGAGATTGAAAGACGAGCTATCTATCCTGTGATTAGATACTTTAGGTCCCGTAATATTGATCAGAAATATTCTGCCTTATATACCCTCAAATAGGTGAGCAGAAATCACGGCAAGATTACCGTGCACCCTGTGAATCTAATGTTCCGGATTTCATGTAATTCAAAGTCAGGCACATGCAAATCGTTACACGCCGCTTACCTTGGAGAAAACCACTTATTCACCCCAGGTAACGCATGTACGACGAACCCCCAAAAAAATGGTGAAATTAGTTTGTAATTCAAGAAGAAAATAAATTTAATTTTCGCCTAATTCTGTGACACTCACATCCGTCTGCGTGGTTTCCAGACTTTATTTATTCAATGTGGGTATATGAGAAAGCCGACAATAACTTCCAATGGATCGGTAGTTCTTACAGCGGGTACATCTTTTACATGCATTTGTCGGCACAAACCACATGAAGAACGATTACATATTCCAATAGAAAAATAAATTAGTATGGTAAGGAAACAGTCACGACCTAGCTCGTTGCTGTATACTTCTTACATTATCTGTAATGTTTGGTTTGTTTGTTTATAGCAATGAGGTTTTGCACAGAAGCATAGAAGAAACACACGGTGTTAAGTCACAGAGGTTCGATTTTGAGGGATTTGTATACATTTTGTAAGCACCAGTCTTCATTATATGATTATAAAATTGCAAAATACACATTTATATTACTGTGTTGACAGTGGGGAACTACTGTCCAGTCAATGTATGTGGCTTGTCAGTCTAAAGACATTCATTTCACCTATATTCACAATTACGGCGATTCGTACCAGATCAGTTTATGAAGTACTTTTGGAATTACATTAATTGTCGAAGGCATTTATTTACCTGTAATGATACAGATGCATAGCATATTTGAGTTTAGGCTTGATAAAGATGTAGAAACTACCAATGGTTTTAGTAAAATCTTGAGTGTAGGATAGTCTTGACTCTGATAAGCACTCTGGTGTATCAGTGTTCTCAAATGAAAATATTGTTAAGGTTTACATTTTGCTTTTGAGGGGGGACAAAGAGTAACAGGGATAAAATTAAAATTGCCTGTCTGAAAATAAAGCCTATCGTGTTTGTACGTTCAGCCAATTACACACAGGTATGTTTCAACCATCTTCCATAATCAAATTCATCGTACCTCTGAATGTGACAAGATTATGCACCCAGGTAGATCATGTGCTGTTTTAACGTAACACTCTAGACTGATTTCCAAACAACACTTATGACGACTGACGAAGGACGGCATACCAATAACTTACCTGGCTTCGATCTGGTTAACTAGATCAAGTGCGCAAATATTTTTACCCTTCGATCTGGTAAACTTGAACAAGTGAGCAAATACTTTTTACCACTTTGTATGCAAAGCAACAATAATGTGTATTTATATTACTAGATGAGCCATGCATATATTGTAGAATTATTTTGGATATTGTTGGTTTGGGTTTTAACGCCATTGCTTTGGGCTATATATTATACACCAGGTGGTAAATAAATCTGGTGGCAGAATATTTAGAATTTTCGGACTAATGGCGAAAATAAAATTAAATGTGTACTTTCATATACAAGTGATGGGCAACGTGATGGATGCATGTCACCAGCCGGGATGTCAGCTGATCGATTTCGGGAATGTAGCAAAAGCACCCAGACAAGCTAAAGTTTTAGCTACGCTACAAGCTATGAGTAGACATGAAACGGATAGCTGGACTGCAAAATGCCGGATACAACAAACATATGTTGTACCCGGTAGGCTTGGAAGTGTCCCTCCAAACGCAAGGGAGTATAAATGTCAATGGCTTGTCGGCTGAAATAAAACAAGCACAACCGTTCACAAGATAAATAGGGCCCAAATCTGTCGAAGTGCACATAAATGGCTTGCCCCTACAAATGGAAACTGAGGAGATCATAGACAAAATGTACACCAAACTGAATGTTAAGATCATATCGCATAAGCTGGCACAAATATGGGGCTTCAACCCCATTGCATCAGGGGTAAGATAATCAACCATACCAGAGAGGATGATAAAAAATTTCCGCCGATCTTTTACTGCATGGGTTTCAATCTACGTTTATGGCATAGGAATTGTGAAAAAGACCGCAAATTCCCCAAGTGTGGGGAGACAGAACATGGACATAGCTTTGATTATCATTTGTTTGTGTAACGTATGATGGTTCTTTTTTTACATTTCTACTTTTCGATTTTCGAATATGCACACGCACAGACACACACACACACACACACACACACACACACACACACACACAGACACACGAGACTGTAAGTGTATCAATTCAACTAGTGACAATACTAAAAATATAATGCGTAGACAATATTAACCTATATAGGTGGGTGGGGTGGGAATAATGAGAGGACATCATATTTAGACACATAAATACATATTCATTTGTCATTGTAAATTGGACTTATATTATAAAGTCAGTGACCATTGCTTTAATATATTGCAAGATACAAAAGAATGAATTCATAAATAAATAAATACAATAATAAAATGATAAATATTGTTGTGCACAATTAATGTATGGAAACTAAAAATAAGAAGCACTAACAAAAGCCAGACGTATCGTCATTCCTACCTACCTATCTACCTTTTAAATATAATGTAAATTGGACTATCTTATAAAGACATTGACCATTGATTGTAAGATAATAAAAAAATGAATTCATAAATAAATAAATAAAATAATAAAATTATAAATATTGTTGTGCACAATTCATGATTGGGAACTAAAAAGAAGAAGCGTTAACAATAGCCAGACGTATAGTAATTCCTACCTACATGCCTGCCTGCTTGCCTGCATACCTATCTACCTACCTACCTAACTATATAGCTGATACATACATACATACATACATACATACATACCTACCTACCTACCTACCTACCTACCTACCTACCTACCTACCTACCTACATACATACATACATACATACATACATACATACATACATACATACATACATACATACATACATACATACATACATACATACATACATACATACATACATACATACATACATACATACATACATACATACATACATACATTGTATAGCGCTGTAGGACAAAGTTCTTTATCAGTTTTTATAAGTTCATGTGGCAGAATTGCAGTTTTCCAGTGTTTTTACAGCATACCAAACGTCTACACAAAATAGAATATAGTAACTGGATAATTGGACTGAGAAGGTGCCTTACTGAGTACATATATTTTGAGGGGATGCACGGAAAGTGGACGCGACGAAAAGCAACCACCAGACAAGCCTATCTCTATGTATCAATAGTTGTTGTAATATCAAAAAGTTTCATGGGGATATTTGGCAGTTTTCCAAAGAAATTATCCGTGGTCTCATCAATTTTTTCTAAAATTTTTAAACGCGCCTACATGAACATCATATTAGCCCTTAGCGTTGATAGTTTATTGTTTATGGTATCTACAGTTTTTTTGTCACAGCGTCACTGTCAGATGTTTTATTACCAAACGACTTTATTTTTTTCGAGTTCATGTTGAGCTCGCCTATCGTTGTATCACCACATCTTCGTTCTCGATCGTTAATACTATCTAGTACGGTTGAAAAATGAACACCTGGTCTAATCTTACCAGTGGAATCAAACACCACTATGGAGTTTTTGGTTACTTCATTATTTTAACAATAATACTCCCTTAAGTCTAACAATTATTACTAGTTGTTAATTTGCCTTGTATGTAGTGAAATATAACCACCTCATTTTGCCCCACATCTACAAGATTTAACAGTTCGGATATTTTATCCTCGATTATTTTTTTTATATCCTTGGTTGCTGATATTTCACATGTAGGTTGGTTTAGGCTCGAGAGAGATCTCCCGTAAATATAAATCATTAGATTTTAAGATCTTTCTAAAAGTGATGACTTGTGTATTCGTGTACGGTTTTATGAGGAGGTCATTACTGGCATCCACAATGAAAGTTATATTTACTTTACCATCAGCAACACCAGCACCTCGCCAGATTGCACCATTATCATTGCCTTTTCTTACGAGGACTGTGTTTAGCTCCAAAGATAACCTTTCTTACATTTCTGCAAAATCAGAAACTATGAGACAGTGGAATTCGCACATGAAGATTATCTACACGGTCCTTTCAACATTGATACACGTGTTGCAAATCAAAGGATGTAATTAGTATTAACACCTTTTATAATATCAAAAGAGCACCTGGCCTATCTTCATGTTCAAAATCATATGTTTGATCAGCAACTCCAGTAGCTACTGGTGTCGGTAATTTGACATACTAAACATGATCAGCACTATCAATAATATTCTTAGAAAACATCATAGATGGACCAGCCGATCTTGTATAATCATCAGAATATCTCGCTAAACCCGGTATTGTTGTGGCAATATTCACATCATTCTAAATAGATTCCATCTCTTTTCCATCAATCATATATGTAGCGCTACTGAACAGCGCTATAATCCCATTGTTAACAAAACTAACTCGTGCAATTAATGCATATGGTACTGCTACATGATTAACATCTTCAACAGTTGTTACGAGTTCTCCTTCTACATTAATAAATACTTCGTCGGTCAGGAAGTATTTACTTGTATCCTGAACTTGAAGTTCGATCCTTGATCGATTATTTGGCTGTACTGCATTATAATAATAAAACTGATAATTGTGTACAGATTCATCTTTGAGCATCGGTGCGTCTATATTAAATACTGAGTCGGGTGAAGATTTGAACATTTTATTATACATTTCTCGATCTAAATCGTGATCTCAAACCGCATCCAGCTATCAAATTTGCAGTAATATTTCTTTGTACTTCGTCAGATCCTTGATTTACCAAGGCTGCTACTTTTTGATCCGCGGCTTGGTTTATTATTTTACTGGCATTTGCGGGCATGATTTACGTGGATTGCAATTTTACTGGTTGTGGGTTCATGGCATTAATCGTGTTAGTCTTTCTTTGGCTGTAGAAAACGCCTTACTAGTAATATTACCAATATCACCAGGAGCTTTTTCACCAATAACATTAATAGTTTTCATCGATAATTGTTTTGCGATTGGTGCTTTTTTAGAAGCCATCCTTGCAAATAACCCTTGAATAACATCAACAATACCATCTCTGTAAATTGTTCTAAAAACGGGATATCGCGAGTTTATTGCCCTGACCATGAAGGTTTATAATGGTGATAATGTATGATCATCTTATTTATTATCGTTACATCTAATCGTAGTGACAATTAACCGTCGGTGCAGATCAGTCACTCTGATAACCATCAACGAGTTCATCGATAAATTCTCGATATACACCGATATCCACAAAACCGCTTAAAAATAATATTTGACAGATATCACGGGTTCATTAATTATTTCCGGTGAGTTATTTCCAGCTCGTGCTGCCCAATGAGAATTTCTAATCGCGCTCTGTCGAGAGAATATTATTAGGACAGGCAACAAGACCAATCCCTCGAGTTACACTGGGAAAAATGCCACTTTGTGTTGCCCCTTCTGCCTCCCTTGTATTAAATAGTCTTAAGGCTGATCTTTCTACTTT
Organism: Unio pictorum; assembly: GCA_030141615.1. Lineage (NCBI taxonomy): Eukaryota > Metazoa > Mollusca > Bivalvia > Unionida > Unionidae > Unio > Unio pictorum. The sequence continues at coordinate 3,044,709 of JARLTB010000047.1, read as the reverse complement.
TGCTAGTTTTATTTGTTAACTAGAATTTACAAATTTCAACAACAGTCTTTGTTGCGGTGAGAATGAATGTTGTTGTTGCAGTGCGAAAGACTGTTGTTGTTGTTACTTAAACCTCTATTAAGTGGTTTTTTTTCAAAAAGCGTATCAAACATATAATCATCACGACTGACTTGATTTTTATTGTAATATAAACAATATGCCCAGTTCTTAAAATTATCATCACTTACGGTTTCATAACCTGATTTTAACATTTTAGATTTATCATACACACCAAATAGTATTTTTGCAGGTAAATCAGGTCATTTAGTATTTTTAATATTCTTGATAGATTTTCTCACAAATTTATAATGAGATCAATATTCTCCCTTCTGATTTTAGGTTTAGCTGCAAGTATTTCTTTCACGTCAGTGATTTCATTACGAAATTTATCTTGAGTATTTCTTGATCTACAGGAGGATGTTGTGCTGTAACTTTAGTACTTTTTGATATTTTTTCAAGTTCAGGAAGAACACATTTATTTTACTTCTTCTCCTTCACTCTTTCCATATATAACCTCCCTAGTGGTTGTAGTAATGGGTTTGAATAATTATTCTATGACTTTTGCCAAATCAACTTGAGATTCTTGTCGTTACTGTATTTTTGTCTGACAGAATCACGGACTGGTATAATTTTTTTTTATCACCGCTAGTTTTTCTCGAGCTAATCTAGTTGTTAATGATTATCATACCATTTATGTTGTATGATATATTATAAATCGTAGCAGTAGAGAGTGTGTGACAATGAATATGCGTCTCGGTTGGTCAGATTAGTTATTTCTGTTTTTTCACATTATTTTGTTCGGTTTTGGAGAAGGCCTTTGTTTGCCAAATAGACGCCTAAAAAAAGTTGTAGGGTTCACCCTCTCTGATGCTCGGGCTCCATTTTCCCTTAGTACGTCACTGGCTAACACAGTATTTTAAACAGGGCACAATGTAATTCTCACTAGTTTATAAAACACCAGACAATGCAATGCTGACGCGGCACAGTATTTTGCACTCATTATTAAAAACATCAGACATCCGTTTTTTGAACACGGCTTCCAAGTCGGTATATAAATCATGAACAAAGAGGTGGTCAATTATTTCCAACAGATTTTGATGAATGTATAGAGGGCTTCGTTGAGCGGAAATTTTATACTTTATATTAGTGCTTTAAATATTTGGGAAGCTGTAGTCATGATAGAAGATACAACCACCTAAAGAAACATTGCGAAACAAATTGTTACACGCTGCAAGAGCAGTTAAACAGGAATTAAATTATACCTTTCTATTTCTTACTTCATATTGTAAGAAAAAAAACATATTGAATATCGTTTTCAAACTCTTAAAATCTTTGTGTACATGACGCTAAGAGACGAGTGTTTCATGTACTGCTGTACGTCATGAACAAACGTATTTTTCTGTTGTTGTTGTCTATAATTACTTTATAACAGTATACACAATATGTTTGTATTTTTGAACATGTCCTGGCTTTGAAAATATAGATATCAATATGTCCCTGACTTGTTATTATTTTCCTAGCTAATTTGATAATTGTACTTAATTTTAAAATTTATTTTTCTGCATATCGTATCATATTTTGTAGGATTGGGAACACACATGTGGGTATATTTGCTTTTATTATTATGCAAACACTTTCGTTTGTTTCGTTCTTTTGTACAAGCTTTTGAATTTCAATGCTCGTTGTTATAAAGTATCTGCTGGGGAAAAAAAGGTTGCATCTAAATGATATTTAATTGAAGCTAACCATTAGAGTGGGCCTTGTTATCTGAATATAACCATCAGGATGGAACATGTTATTCGTGTCTAACTATTTGGGTGGATCGTGTTTGTGGCGTTTGCAAAGGTTGGGGTGGGGTACTTCTAAAATATTAATTAAAATATTATAGGAGTTCCACCTGGCTCGCAAATAAATTTTAAATTAATGACCAAATAGGTATACGGCTCTGAGGCCCGAGTCAGCACTGCCGACGGTTAAATTATATATATATATATATATATATATATATATATATATATATATATATATATATATATATATATATAACTAGAAGATGAAATTCAAATAAAACAATTTAATAAAGCCTATAGATTTAAATGATACACAATCACTCGTCCTCTAAGTGATAGCCTATTTCATCTCATTATTTCAGTGTGAATTCGATTTTCCA